>JALGBA010000698.1:0-31394 GCA_023970755.1 Azemiops feae | reverse complement strand
TGAGGCAGAGGTCGTATCTGGAAAACATATGCTTTTTCGGCTTCCCCAACCTGGGGGGAACCTGAATATATGTATACTTTTCGAATTTGAGGTCAGTTGCACATTTTGACTTTTCATGCTTTATTGGGTTTTTGCCAACAAATGCAAGATACATCCTTGGCTAACTTCTCAGGGGGAGGTCGCATCCGGAAAAAATATGGTTTTTCAGCTTCCCCAACCTGGGGGGAAACTGAATATGTGGATACTTTTCAAATTTGAAGTCAATTTCAAATTTGGACTTTTCATGCTTATTGGATTTTTGCAAAGAAATGCAAGATACATCCTTGGCTAACTTCGCAGGGGGAGGTCGCATCCGGAAAACATGGTTTTTCGGCTTCCCCAACGTGGGGGGAAACTGAATATGTGTATACTTTTCGAATTTGAAGTCAGTTGCACATTTTGACTTTTCATGCTTTATTGGGTTTTTGCAAACAAATGCAAGATACATCCTTGGCTAACTTGTCAGGGGGAGGTCGCATCCGGAAAACATATGCTTTTTCGGCTTCCCCAACGTGGGGGGAACCTGAATATATGTATACTTTTCGAATTTGAGGTCAGTTTCACATTTTGAGTTTTCATGCTGAATTGGATTTTTGCCAACAAATGCAAGATTCATCATGGGCTATCTTGTCAGGGGGAGGTCGCATCCAGAAAAAATATGCTTTTTCGGCCTCCCAAACCTGGAGGGAAACTGAATATATGTATAGTTTTCAAATTTGAAGTCAATTTCAAATTTGGACTTTTCATGCTTATTGGATTTTTACAAACAAATGCAAGATACATCCTTGGCTAACTTCTCAGGGGGAGGTCGCATCCGGAAAACTTATGGTTTTTCAGCTTCCCCAACCTGGAGGGAATCTGAATATATGTATACTTTTCGAATTTGAGGTCAGTTGCAAATTTTGACTTTGCATGCTTTATTGGATTTTTGCCAACAAATGCAAGATATGTCCTGGGCTAACTCCTGAGGCAGAGGTCGTATCTGGAAAACATATGCTTTTTCGGCTTCCCCAACCTGGGGGGAACCTGAATATATGTATACTTTTCGAATTTGAGGTCAGTTGCACATTTTGACTTTTCATGCTTTATTGGGTGTTTGCCAACAAATGCAAGATACATCCTTGGCTAACTTCTCAGGGGGAGGTCGCATCCGGAAAAAATATGGTTTTTCGGCTTCCCCAACCTGGGGGGAAACTGAATATGTGGATACTTTTCAAATTTGAAGTCAATTTCAAATTTGGACTTTTCATGCTTATTGGATTTTTGCAATGAAATGCAAGATACATCCTTGGCTAACTTCTCAGGGGGAGGTCGCATCCGGAAAACATGGTTTTTCGGCTTCCCCAACGTGGGGGGAAACTGAATATGTGTATACTTTTCAAATTTGAAGTCAGTTGCACATTTTGACTTTTCATGCTTTATTGGGTTTTTGCAAACAAATGCAAGATACATCCTTGGCTAACTTCTCAGGGGGAGGTCGCATCCGGATAACATATGGTTTTTCAGCTTCCCCAACCTGGAGGGAATCTGAATATATGTATACTTTTCGAATTTGAGGTCAGTTTCGCATTTTGAGTTTTCATGCTGAATTGGATTTTTGCCAACAAATGCAAGATTCATCATGGGCTATCTTGTCAGGGGGAGGTCGCATCCAGAAAAAATATGGTTTTTCGGCCTCCCAAACCTGGAGGGAAACTGAATATATGTATAGTTTTCAAATTTGAAGTCAATTTCAAATTTGGACTTTTCATGCTTATTGGATTTTTACAAACAAATGCAAGATACATCCTTGGCTAACTTCTCAGGGGGAGGTCGCATCCGGAAAACATATGGTTTTTCAGCTTCCCCAACCTGGAGGGAATCTGAATATATGTATACTTTTCGAATTTGAGGTCAGTTGCAAATTTTGACTTTGCATGCTTTATTGGATTTTTGCCAACAAATGCAAGATATGTCCTGGGCTAACTCCTGAGGCAGAGGTCGTATCTGGAAAACATATGCTTTTTCGGCTTCCCCAACCTGGGGGGAACCTGAATATATGTATACTTTTCGAATTTGAGGTCAGTTGCACATTTTGACTTTTCATGCTTTATTGGGTTTTTGCCAACAAATGCAAGATACATCCTTGGCTAACTTCTCAGGGGGAGGTCGCATCCGGAAAAAATATGGTTTTTCGGCTTCCCCAACCTGGGGGGAAACTGAATATGTGGATACTTTTCAAATTTGAAGTCAATTTCAAATTTGGACTTTTCATGCTTATTGGATTTTTGCAAAGAAATGCAAGATACATCCTTGGCTAACTTCTCAGGGCGAGGTCGCATCCGGAAAACATGGTTTTTCGGCTTCCCCAACGTGGGGGGAAACTGAATATGTGTATACTTTTCAAATTTGAAGTCAGTTGCTTATTTTGACTTTTCATGCTTTATTGGGTTTTTGCAAACAAATGCAAGATACATCCTTGGCTAACTTCTCAGGGGGAGGTCGCATCCGGAAAACATATGCTTTTTCGGCTTCCCCAACGTGGGGGGAACCTGAATATATGTATACTTTTCGAATTTGAGGTCAGTTTCACATTTTGACTTTTCATACTTAATTGGATTTTTGCAAACAAATGCAAGATACATCCTTTGCTAACTTCTCAGGGGGAGATCGCATCCGGATAACATATGGTTTTTCAGCTTCCCCAACCTGGAGGGAATCTGAATATATGTATACTTTTCGAATTTGAGGTCAGTTTCACATTTTGAGTTTTCATGCTGAATTGGATTTTTGCCAACTAATGCAAGATTCATCATGGGCTACCTTGTCAGGGGGAGGTCGCATCCAGAAAAAATATGGTTTTTCGGCCTCCCAAACCTGGAGGGAAACTGAATATATGTATAGTTTTCAAATTTGAAGTCAATTTCAAATTTGGACTTTTCATGCTTATTGGATTTTTACAAACAAATGCAAGATACATCCTTGGCTAACTTCTCAGGGGGAGGTCGCATCCGGAAAACATATGGTTTTTCAGCTTCCCCAACCTGGAGGGAATCTGAATATATGTATACTTTTCGAATTTGAGGTCAGTTGCACATTTTGACTTTTCATGCTTTATTGGGTGTTTGCAAAACACAATGCAAGAGACATCCTGGCAAACTTCTCAAGTGAGGTCGCATCGGAAAACATATGCTTTTTCGGCTTCCCCAACGTGGGGGGAACCTGAATATATGTATACTTTTCGAATTTGAGGTCAGTTACATTTTGACTTTTCATGCTTTATTGGGTTTTTGCCAACAAATGCAAGATACATCCTTGGCTAACTTCTCAGGGGGAGGTCGCATCCGGAAAAAATATGGTTTTTCAGCTTCCCCAACCTGGGGGGAAACTGAATATGTGGATACTTTTCAAATTTGAAGTCAATTTCAAATTTGGACTTTTCATGCTTATTGGATTTTTGCAAAGAAATTTGGACTTTTCATGCTTATTGGATTTTTACAAACAAATGCCATCCTTGGCTAACTTCTCAGGGGGAGGTCGCATCCGGAAAACATGGTTTTTCGGCTTCCCAAACGTGGGGGGAAACTGAATATGTGTATACTTTTCAAATTTGAAGTCAGTTGCACATTTTGACTTTTCATGCTTTATTGGGTTTTTGCAAACAAATGCAAGATACATCCTTGGCTAACTTCTCAGGGGGAGGTCGCATCCGGATAACATATGGTTTTTCAGCTTCCCCAACCTGGAGGGAATCTGAATATATGTATACTTTTCGAATTTGAGGTCAGTTTCGCATTTTGAGTTTTCATGCTGAATTGGATTTTTGCCAACAAATGCAAGATTCATCATGGGCTATCTTGTCAGGGGGAGGTCGCATCCAGAAAAAATATGGTTTTTCGGCCTCCCAAACCTGGAGGGAAACTGAATATATGTATAGTTTTCAAATTTGAAGTCAATTTCAAATTTGGACTTTTCATGCTTATTGGATTTTTACAAACAAATGCAAGATACATCCTTGGCTAACTTCTCAGGGGGAGGTCGCATCCGGAAAACATGGTTTTTCGGCTTCCCCAACCTGGGGGGAACCTGAATATATGTATACTTTTCGAATTTGAGGTCAGTTGCACATTTTGACTTTTTCTGCTTTATTGGATTTTTGCCAACAAATGCAAGATATGTCCTGGGCTAAATTCTCAGGGGGAGGTCGCATCCAGATAACATATGGTTTTTCAGCTTCCACAACGTGGAGGGAACCTGAATATATGTATAGTTTTTGAATTTGAGGTCAGTTGCACATTTTGACTTTTCATGCTTTATAGGATTTTTACAAACAAATGCAAGATACATCCTTGGCTAACTTCTCAGGGGGAGGTCGCATCTGGATAACATATCGTTTTTCAGCTTCCCCAACCTGGGGGGAATCTGAATATATGTATACTTTTCGAATTTGAGGTCAGTTGCAAATTTTGACTTTTCATGCTGAATTGGATTTTTGCCAACAAATGCAAGATACATCCTGGGCTAAATTCTCAGGGGGAGGTCGCATCCGGATAACCTATTGTTTTTCGGCCTCCCCAACATGGAGGGAAACTGAATATATGTATACTTTTCGAATTTGAGGTCAGTTGCACATTTTGACTTTTCATGCTTTATTGGGTTTTTGCCAACAAATGCAAGATACATCCTTGGCTAACTTCTCAGGGGGAGGTCGCATCCGGAAAAAATATGGTTTTTCGGCTTCCCCAACCTGGGGGGAAACTGAATATGTGGATACTTTTCAAATTTGAAGTCAATTTCAAATTTGGACTTTTCATGCTTATTGGATTTTTGCAAAGAAATGCAAGATACATCCTTGGCTAACTTCTCAGTGGGAGGTCGCATCCGGAAAACATGGTTTTTCGGCTTCCCCAATGTGGGGGGAAACTGAATATGTGTATACTTTTCAAATTTGAAGTCAGTTGCACATTTTGACTTTTCATGCTTTATTGGGTTTTTGCAAACAAATGCAAGATACATCCTTGGCTAACTTCTCAGGGGGAGGTCGCATCCGGAAAACATGGTTTTTCGGCTTCCCCAACCTGGGGGGAACCTGAATATGTGGATACTTTTCGAATTTGAGGTCAGTTTCACATTTTGACTTTTCATACTTAATTGGATTTTTGCAAACAAATGCAAGATACATCCTTTGCTAACTTCTCAGGGGGAGATCGCATCCGGATAACATATGGTTTTTCAGCTTCCCCAACCTGGAGGGAATCTGAATATATGTATACTTTTCGAATTTGAGGTCAGTTTCACATTTTGAGTTTTCATGCTGAATTGGATTTTTGCCAACTAATGCAAGATTCATCATGGGCTACCTTGTCAGGGGGAGGTCGCATCCAGAAAAAATATGGTTTTTCGGCCTCCCAAACCTGGAGGGAAACTGAATATATGTATAGTTTTCAAATTTGAAGTCAATTTCAAATTTGGACTTTTCATGCTTATTGGATTTTTACAAACAAATGCAAGATACATCCTTGGCTAACTTCTCAGGGGGAGGTCGCATCCGGAAAACATATGGTTTTTCAGCTTCCCCAACCTGGAGGGAATCTGAATATATGTATACTTTTCGAATTTGAGGTCAGTTGCACATTTTGACTTTTCATGCTTTATTGGGTTTTTGCAAACAAATGCAAGATACATCCTTGGCTAACTTCTCACTGGGAGGTCGCATCCGGAAAACATATGCTTTTTCGGCTTCCCCAACGTGGGGGGAACCTGAATATATGTATACTTTTCGAATTTGAGGTCAGTTTCACATTTTGACTTTTCATACTTAATTGGATTTTTGCAAACAAATGCAAGATACATCCTTGGCTAACTTCTCAGGGGGAGGTCGCATCCGGAAGAAATATGGTTTTTCGGCTTCCCCAACCTGGGGGGAAACTGAATATGTGGATACTTTTCAAATTTGAAGTCAATTTCAAATTTGGACTTTTCATGCTTATTGGATTTTTACAAACAAATGCAAGATACATCCTTGGCTAACTTCTCAGGGGGAGGTCGCATCCGGAAAACATATGGTTTTTCAGCTTCCCCAACCTGGAGGGAATCTGAATATATGTATACTTTTCGAATTTGAGGTCAGTTGCACATTTTGACTTTTCATGCTTTATTGGATTTTTCCCAACAAATGCAAGATACATCCTAGGCTAAAATTCTCAGGGGGAGGTCGCATCTGGATAACATATCGTTTTTCAGCTTCCCCAACCTGGGGGGAATCTGAATATATGTATACTTTTCGAATTTGAGGTCAGTTGCAAATTTTGACTTTGCATGCTGAATTGGATTTTTGCCAACAAATGCAAGATACATCATGGGCTATCTTGTCAGGGGGAGGTCGCATCCAGAAAAAATATGGTTTTTCGGCCTCCCAAACCTGGAGGGAAACTGAATATATGTACAGTTTTCAAATTTGAAGTCAATTTCAAATTTGGACTTTTCATGCTTATTGGATTTTTACAAACAAATGCAAGATACATCCTTGGCTAACTTCTCAGGGGGAGGTCGCACCCGGAAAACATGGTTTTTCGGCTTCCCCAACGTGGGGGGAACCTGAATATGTGGATACTTTTCAAATTTGAAGTCAATTTCAAATTTGGACTTTTCATGCTTATTGAATTTTTGCAAACAAATGCAAGATACATCCTTGGCTAACTTCTGAGGGGGAGGTCGCATCCGGAAAACATATGCTTTTTCGGCTTCCCCAACATGGGGGGAACCTGAATATACGTATACTTTTCGAATTTGAGGTCAGTTGCACATTTTGACTTTTCATACTTAATTGGATTTTTGCAAACAAATGCAAGATACATCCTTTGCTAACTTCTCAGGGGGAGGTCGCATCCGGATAACATATGGTTTTTCAGCTTCCCCAACCTGGAGGGAAACTGAATATATGTATAGTTTTCAAATTTGAAGTCAATTTCAAATTTGGACTTTTCATGCTTATTGGATTTTTACAAACAAATGCAAGATACATCCTTGGCTAACTTCTCAGGGGGAGGTCGCATCCGGAAAACATGTTTTTTCGGCTTCCCCAACCTGGGGGGAACCTGAATATATGTATACTTTTCGAATTTGAGGTCAGTTGCACATTTTGACTTTTTCTGCTTTATTGGATTTTTGCCAACAAATGCAAGACAAATGCAAGATATTCTCAGGGGGAGGTCGCATCCAGATAACATATGGTTTTTCAGCTTCCACAACCTGGAGGGAACCTGAATATATGTATAGTTTTTGAATTTGAAGTCAATTTCAAATTTTTACTTTTAATGCTTTATTGGATTTTTGCCAACAAATGCAAGATACATCCTGGGCTAACTTCTCAGGGGGAGGTCACATCCGGAAAACATATGGATTTTCGGCTTCCCCAACCTGGGGGGAACCTGAATATACGTATACTTTTCGAATTTGAGGTCAGTTGCACATTTTGACTTTGCATGCTGAATTGGATGTTTGCCAACAAATGCAAGATACATCCTGGGCTAAATTCTCAGGGGGAGGTCGCATCCGGATAACCTATTGTTTTTCGGCCTCCCCAACATGGAGGGAAACTGAATATATGTATAGTTTTCAAATTTGAGGTCAGTTGCACATTTTGACTTTTCATGCTTTATAGGATTTTTGCCAACAAATGGAAGATACATCCTGGGCTAAATTCTCAGGGGGAGGTCGCATCTGGATAACATATCGTTTTTCAGCTTCCCCAACCTGGGGGGAATCTGAATATATGTATACTTTTCGATTTTGAGGTCAGTTGCAAATTTTGACTTTGCATGCTTTATTGGATTTTTGCCAACAAATGCAAGATATGTCCTGGGCTAACTTCTCAGGGGGAGGTCACATCCGGAAAACATATGGATTTTCGGCTTCCCCAACCTGGGGGGAACCTGAATATATGTATAGTTTTCAAATTTGAGGTCAGTTGCACATTTTGACTCTTCATGCTTTATAGGATTTTTGCCAACAAATGCAAGATACATCCTGGGCTAAATTCTCAGGGGGAGGTCGCATCCGGATAACCTATTGTTTTTCGGCCTCCCCAACATGGAGGGAAACTGAATATATGTATAGTTTTCAAATTTGAGGTCAGTTTCACATTTTGAGTTTTCATGCTGAATTGGATTTTTGCCAACAAATGCAAGATTCATCTGGTAATTCTCAGGGGGAACGGTGCACCGGAAAACATGGTTTTTGGCTTCCCCCAATCATGGGGGGAACCTGAATATATGTATACTTTTCGAATTTGAGGTTCCTGTTGCACATTTTTGATTTTCTGACTTTATTGGATTTTGCCAACAAAGGCAAGATAGCCTGGGCTAAATTCTCAGGGGTAGGTCGCATCCGGAAAACATATGGTTGTTCGGCTTCCACAACCTGGAGGGAACCTAAATATATGTACACTTTTCGAATTTGAGGTCAGTTTCACATTTTGACTTTTTCTGCTTTATTGGATTTTTGCCAACAAATGCAAGATATGTCCTGGGCTAAATTCTCAGGGGGAGGTCACATCCGGAAAACATATGGATTTTCGGCTTCCCCAACCTGGGGGGAACCTGAATATACGTATACTTTTCGAATTTGAGGTCAGTTGCACATTTTGACTTTGCATGCTGAATTGGATTTTTGCCAACAAATGCAAGATACATCCTTTGCTAAATTCTCAGGGGGAGGTCGCATCCGGATAACCTATTGTTTTTCGGCCTCCCCAACATGGAGGGAAACTGAATATATGTATATTTTATAAATTTGAGGTCAGTTGCACATTTTGACTTTTCATGCTTTATTGGATTTTTGCCAACAAATGCAAGATACATCCTGGGCTAAATTCTCAGGGGGAGGTCGCATCCGGATAACATATGGTTTTTCAGCTTCCCCAACCTGGGGGGAACCTGAATATATGTATACTTTTCGAATTGAGTTTCAGTTGCAATTTTGATTTGAATGCTTTATTGGATTTTGCCAACAAATGCAAGATATGTCCGGGGCTAATCCTGAGGCAAGACGGTCGCATCCGGATAACATATGGTTTTTCAGCTTCCCCAACCTGGAGGGAATCTGAATATATGTATACTTTTCGAATTTGAAGTCAGTTTCACATTTTGAGTTTTCATGCTGAATTGGATTTTTGCCAACTAATGCAAGATTCATCATGGGCTATCTTGTCAGGTGGAGGTCGCATCCAGAAAAAATATGGTTTTTCGGCCTCCCAAACCTGGAGGGAAACTGAATATATGTATAGTTTTCAAATTTGAAGTCAATTTCAAATTTGGACTTTTCATGCTTATTGGATTTTTACAAACAAATGCAAGATACATCCTTGGCTAACTTCTCAGGGGGAGTCGCATCCGGAAAACATGGTTTTTTGGCTTCCCCAACCTGGGGGGAACCTGAATATATGTATACTTTTCGAATTTGAGGTCAGTTGCACATTTTGACTTTTCATGCTTTATTGGGTTTTTGCCAACAAATGCAAGATACATCCTTGGCTAAGTTCTCAGGGGGAGGTCGCATCCGGAAAAAATATGGTTTTTCGGCTTCCCCAACCTGGGGGGAAACTGAATATGTGGATACTTTTCAAATTTGAAGTCAATTTCAAATTTGGACTTTTCATGCTTATTGGATTTTTGCAAAGAAATGCAAGATACATCCTTGGCTAACTTCTCAGGGGGAGGTCGCATCCGGAAAACATGTTTTTCGGCTTCCCCAACGTGGGGGGAAACTGAATATGTGTATACTTTTCAAATTTGAAGTCAGTTGCACATTTTGACTTTTCATGCTTTATTGGGTTTTTGCAAACAAATGCAAGATACATCCTTGGCTAACTTCTCAGGGGGAGTCGCATCCGGAAAACATGGTTTTTTGGCTTCCCCAACCTGGGGGGAACCTGAATATATTTATACTTTTCGAATTTGAGGTCAGTTGCACATTTTGACTTTTCATGCTTTATTGGGTTTTTGCCAACAAATGCAAGATACATCCTTGGCTAAGTTCTCAGGGGGAGTTCGCATCCGGAAAAAATATGGTTTTTCGGCTTCCCCAACCTGGGGGGAAACTGAATATGTGGATACTTTTCAAATTTGAAGTCAATTTCAAATTTGGACTTTTCATGCTTATTGGATTTTTGCAAAGAAATGCAAGATACATCCTTGGCTAACTTCTCAGGGGGAGGTCGCATCCGGAAAACATGGTTTTTTGGCTTCCCCAACCGGGGGGGAACCTGAATATATGTATACTTTTCGAATTTGAGGTCAGTTGCACATTTTGACTTTTTCTGCTTTATTGGATTTTTGCCAACAAATGCAAGATATGTCCTGGGCTAAATTCTCAGGGGGAGGTCGCATCCGGATAACATATGGTTTTTCAGCTTCCACAACCTGGAGGGAACCTGAATATATGTATAGTTTTTGAATTTGAAGTCAATTTCAAATTTTTACTTTTAATGCTTTATTGGATTTTTGCCAACAAATGCAAGATACATCCTGGGCTAACTTCTCAGGGGGAGGTCACATCCGGAAAACATGTGGATTTTCGGCTTCCCCAACCTGGGGGGAACCTGAATATACGTATACTTTTCGAATTTGAGGTCAGTTGCACATTTTGACTTTGCATGCTGAATTGGATTTTTGCCAACAAATGCAAGATACATCCTGGGCTAAATTCTCAGGGGGAGGTCGCATCCGGATAACCTATTGTTTTTCGGCCTCCCCAACATGGAGGGAAACTGAATATATGTATAGTTTTCAAATTTGAGGTCAGTTGCACATTTTGACTTTTCATGCTTTATAGGATTTTTGCCAACAAATGCAAGATACATCCTGGGCTAAATTCTCAGGGGGAGGTCGCATCTGGATAACATATCGTTTTTCAGCTTCCCCAACCTGGGGGGAATCTGAATATATGTATACTTTTCGAATTTGAGGTCAGTTGCAAATTTTGACTTTGCATGCTGAATTGGATTTTTGCCAACAAATGCAAGATACATCATGGGCTATCTTGTCAGGGGGAGGTCGCATCCAGAAAAAATATGGTTTTTCGGCCTCCCAAACCTGGAGGGAAACTGAATATATGTACAGTTTTCAAATTTGAAGTCAATTTCAAATTTGGACTTTTCATGCTTATTGGATTTTTACAAACAAATGCAAGATACATCCTTGGCTAACTTCTCAGGGGGAGGTCGCACCCGGAAAACATGGTTTTTCGGCTTCCCCAACGTGGGGGGAACCTGAATATGTGGATACTTTTCAAATTTGAAGTCAATTTCAAATTTGGACTTTTCATGCTTATTGAATTTTTGCAAACAAATGCAAGATACATCCTTGGCTAACTTCTCAGGGGGAGGTCGCATCCGGAAAACATATGCTTTTTCGGCTTCCCCAACATGGGGGGAACCTGAATATATGTATACTTTTCGAATTTGAGGTCAGTTCACATTTTGACTTTTCATACTTATTGGATTTTTGCAAACAAATGCAAGATACATCCTTTGCTAACTTCTCAGGGGGAGGTCGCATCCGGATAACATATGGTTTTTCAGCTTCCCCAACCTGGAGGGTATCTGAATATATGTATACTTTTCGAATTTGAGGTCAGTTTCACATTTTGAGTTTTCATGCTGAATTGGATTTTTGCCAACAAATGCAAGATACATCCTGGGCTAAATTCTCAGGGGGAGGTCGCATCCAGATAACATATGGTTTTTCAGCTTCCACAACCTGGAGGGAACCTGAATATATGTATAGTTTTTGAATTTGAAGTCAATTTCAAATTTTTACTTTTAATGCTTTATTGGATTTTTGCCAACAAATGCAAGATACATCCTGGGCTAACTTCTCAGGGGGAGGTCACATCCGGAAAACATATGGATTTTCGGCTTCCCCAACCTGGGGGGAACCTGAATATACGTATACTTTTCGAATTTGAGGTCAGTTGCACATTTTGACTTTGCATGCTGAATTGGATTTTTGCCAACAAATGCAAGATACATCCTGGGCTAAATTCTCAGGGGGAGGTCGCATCCGGATAACCTATTGTTTTTCGGCCTCCCCAACATGGAGGGAAACTGAATATATGTATAGTTTTCAAATTTGAGGTCAGTTGCACATTTTGACTTTTCATGCTTTATACGATTTTTGCCAACAAATGCAAGATACATCCTGGGCTAAATTCTCAGGGGGAGGTCGCATCTGGATAACATATCGTTTTTCAGCTTCCCCAACCTGGGGGGAATCTGAATATATGTATACTTTTCGAATTTGAGGTCAGTTGCAAATTTTGACTTTGCATGCTTTATTGGATTTTTGCCAACAAATGCAAGATATGTCCTGGGCTAACTCCTGAGGCAGAGGTCGCATCTGGAAAACATATGCTTTTTCGGCTTCCCCAACCTGGGGGGAACCTGAATATATGTATACTTTTCGAATTTGAGGTCAGTTTCACATTTTGAGTTTTCATGCTGAATTGGATTTTTGCCAACAAAGGCAAGATTCATCATGGGCTATCTTGTCAGGGGGAGGTCGCATCCAGAAAAAATATGGTTTTTCGGCCTCCCAAACCTGGAGGGAAACTGAATATATGTATAGTTTTCAAATTTGAAGTCAATTTCAAATTTGGACTTTTCATGCTTATTGGATTTTTACAAACAAATGCAAGATACATCCTTGGCTAACTTCTCAGAGGGAGGTCGCATCCGGAAAACATGGTTTTTCGGCTTCCCCAACCTGGGGGGAACCTGAATGTGTGGATACTTTTCAAATTTGAAGTCAATTTCAAATTTGGACTTTTCATGCTTATTGGATTTTTGCAAACAAATGCAAGATACATCCTTGGCTAACTTCTCAGGGGGAGGTCGCATCCGGAAAACATATGCTTTTTCGGCTTCCCCAACGTGGGGGGAACCTGAATATATGTATACTTTTCGAATTTGAGGTCAGTTTCACATTTTGACTTTTCATACTTATTGGATTTTTGCAAACAAATGCAAGATACATCCTTTGCTAACTTCTCAGGGGGAGGTCGCATCCGGATAACATATGGTTTTTCAGCTTCCCCAACCTGGAGGGAATCTGAATATATGTATACTTTTCGAATTTGAGGTCAGTTTCACATTTTGAGTTTTCATGCTGAATTGGATTTTTGCCAACAAATGCAAGATACATCCATGGGCTAAATTCTCAGGGGGAGGTCGCATCCAGATAACATATGGTTTTTCAGCTTCCACAACCTGGAGGGAACCTGAATATATGTATAGTTTTGAATTTGAAGTCAATTTCAAATTTTTACTTTTAATGCTTTATTGGATTTTTGCCAACAAATGCAAGATACATCCTGGGCTAACTTCTCAGGGGGAGGTCACATCCGGAAAACATATGGATTTTCGGCTTCCCCAACCTGGGGGGAACCTGAATATACGTATACTTTTCGAATTTGAGGTCAGTTGCACATTTTGACTTTGCATGCTGAATTGGATTTTTGCCAACAAATGCAAGATACATCCTGGGCTAAATTCTCAGGGGGAGGTCGCATCCGGATAACCTATTGTTTTTCGGCCTCCCCAACATGGAGGGAAACTGAATATATGTATAGTTTTCAAATTTGAGGTCAGTTGCACATTTTGACTTTTCATGCTTTATAGGATTTTTGCCAACAAATGGAAGATACATCCTGGGCTAAATTCTCAGGGGGAGGTCGCATCTGGATAACATATCGTTTTTCAGCTTCCCCAACCTGGGGGGAATCTGAATATATGTATACTTTTCGAATTTGAGGTCAGTTGCAAATTTTGACTTTGCATGCTTTATTGGATTTTTGCCAACAAATGCAAGATATGTCCTGGGCTAACTCCTGAGGCAGAGGTCGCATCTGGAAAACATATGCTTTTTCGGCTTCCCCAACCTGGGGGGAACCTGAATATATGTATACTTTTCGAATTTGAGGTCAGTTTCACATTTTGAGTTTTCATGCTGAATTGGATTTTTGCCAACAAAGGCAAGATTCATCATGGGCTATCTTGTCAGGGGGAGGTCGCATCCAGAAAAAATATGGTTTTTCTGCCTCCCAAACCTGGAGGGAAACTGAATATATGTATAGTTTTCAAATTTGAAGTCAATTTCAAATTTGGACTTTTCATGCTTATTGGATTTTTACAAACAAATGCAAGATACATCCTCTCAGGGGGAGGTCGCATCCGGAAAACATGGTTTTTCGGCTTCCCCAACCTGGGGGGAACCTGAATATATGTATACTTTTCGAATTTGAGGTCAGTTGCACATTTTGACTTTTTCTGCTTTATTGGATTTTTGCCAACAAATGCAAGATATGTCCTGGGCTAAATTCTCAGGGGGAGGTCGCATCCGGATAACATTTTCAGCTTCCACAACCTGGAGGGAACCTGAATATATGTATAGTTTTTGAATTTGAAGTCAATTTCAAATTTTTACTTTTAATGCTTTATTGGATTTTTGCCAAAAATTGCAAGATACATCCTGGGCTAACTTCTCAGGGGGAGGTCACATCCGGAAAACATATGGATTTTCGGCTTCCCCAACCTGGGGGGAACCTGAATATATGTATACTTTTCGAATTTGAGGTCAGTTGCACATTTTGACTTTGCATGCTGAATTGGATTTTTGCCAACAAATGCAAGATACATCCTGGGCTAAATTCTCAGGGGGAGGTCGCATCCGGATAACCTATTGTTTTTCGGCCTCCCAAACCTGGAGGGAAACTGAATATATGTATAGTTTTCAAATTTGAAGTCAATTTCAAATTTGGACTTTTCATGCTTATTGGATTTTTACAAACAAATGCAAGATACATCCTTGGCTAACTTCTCAGGGGGAGGTCGCATCCGGAAAACATATGGTTTTTCAGCTTCCCCAACCTGGAGGGAATCTGAATATATGTATACTTTTCGAATTTGAGGTCAGTTGCAAATTTTGACTTTGCATGCTTTATTGGGTTTTTGCCAACAAATGCAAGATACATCCTTGGCTAACTTCTCAGGGGGAGGTCGCATCCGGAAAACATATGCTTTTTCGGCTTCCCCAACGTGGGGGGAACCTGAATATATGTATACTTTTCGAATTTGAGGTCAGTTTTGCGGTTTTTCCGCATCCAGAAGGCTTCTCATGAAGTAGTGCCGAAACAGTGAAGGAAGACACCACGCAGGGTTTTCCTCAGGGTGAGAATGCCCAGAACAGATTTCAGGCAATCTCTTTTATTAGTTCAGCAAAATATGGGTAGTTACATGGGGCAAGCAAGGGGGGTTACATTCTAGCTCAGCAAACTATAGGTGATTTCATGAAGCAAGTAAAAACAGTTACAAAAGGCAGGCAATAGCAGTTTTCATGAAGCAGGCAAAAGCTGTTACATTCTTTCAGATAAGCATTCCATTCGAAGGCAGTTTGTGTGTGTGAATGTCTTGTGTGTTTCTCTCCTCCGATGGACAATTCACCATTGTTCACAGTTTTTATGCCTACGTGGTGTAGTTACTTTGTTCAGCTATTTGCTTATGTTACAGTTTATTGCTAAACAGCTTTGTGCGGAGTTTCTCATGTCCTTGGCTCCTGTTTCATGTGAGAGCCATTGGCCTAGTCACACTGCAGGAGCCTGAACCAAACATTTTCCCAACATCTCCTCTGTTTTTGTTTTAAAAGTAGGTTTCCTGCCCTGTGAGTTGGTGGTCCTCCGACCCCCTCCCATCCAGGGCGAGCATTGGCCTACGTAATTGTATAGAATTAACGAATTCTGACTCATCATCAGAATCTAGTGCGCAGAGGGATGCCTTCTTCATATCTTCTCCAGATAGTACTGGTTGGTAATGGAGACGTTCTAGTACCATATTTTCCAAAGTACCTATTGTGCTTTGCACAAAGTTTTTTAAGCGAGTTAAAATACAAGGGCCAAATATGCATGCAAGGAATAACAATATCAATGGTCCTGCTATGGCACTTAGCAGGGTGGTCAACCATGGAGAAAAATTAAACCAGGATTGGAACCAATTTTGTTGACCTTCTTGCTCTTTCTTTCGTTTAGTCAGGCCCTCCCTGAGTTTAGTCATGGAGTCCTGTACTATACCAGAGTGGTCTGCATAAAGGCAACATTCTTCTCCTAAGGCCACACATAACCCCCCTTCTTTTAGAAAAAGCAAATCAAGTCCTCTTCTGTTCTGTAAGACTACTTCAGAGAGGGAGGTTAGGGATTGTTGTAAGTGCGAGATAGAAGTTTCTATTCTCTCTAAATCTTCATCGATGGCTGCTCTAAGGTTGTGGTATTGAGTATACTGATGTGCAAAAGAAGCTATTCCAGTTCCTGCTCCGGTCAGGCCAAGTCCTACCAAAAGAGCTATTGTGAGAGTGGAGATAGGTTCTCGCTTGTGTCTTATGAGTTCTGACCCTGAGTAGGTGTTATAAACTTCTTCTGCTGTGTGAATGTATATGCGTGGTATGACCTGGACAAGGATGCAAAAGCCTTTGGTGGTTATCACATGGCCGTGGGCACAGGCTGTAAGTCTATAGGTGGTATGTAAAAGAGTGTTGTGTTAATCGTGGTATGTGTGGTGTTGCAGTATTGTCCGTATTGCGTGGGTACCAGTACAATGCAGGTTCCCTTACCTGACATTGACTGCAGTGTTTGTGAGCCATGTTTCCATCTGCATGCGTTGTCATCCGAGGAGGTGTTGTATGGAGAGACAAACCCTACAGCCTCATAATATGGGGGTTGAACATTGTAGCAAAACCAGCAGGCTGTAGTAAGGTTAGGATGGGTGCTATTAACCAAGTAATAGGAGGCAGTGACAATGTCCCAAAGAGGGTTCCCAGGGCGCCTCTGTGAAGGAGAGTAAGAATGATCAATAGGAGTAGGCGGAGTTTTCTCAAAAGTACCGGTGGGTTGCGAGGGTGGCACCTTACGGTCAGTTAGTATATTGTTGGGGCCTATCGGTACCGGGGGTTCTATGGGGGTTTGTATTAGTTTTATGGTAAAAATGTTCCCTAGTTGATTGGTTTTATCATAAACACGACCTCCCCAAGTAATTCCAACCTGCCACCCCCCGTGCCTTTTTCCCTGGGTGGTGAAGGAAATCCTAACCGGATTACAATTAAAGTGTTCTTTAGTCAGGTCTTTCTCACATTTGACATTCCGACCAGTCCGTTTGAGTATAATAAAATCACCTTTGAGGGGGGGGTCCCATGTTATTTCCCCCGTGGAGACACAGACCCAGTCCGCGCAAAAATAGGCGTTTTCTCCCCCACACTTGTTCCGGTGTGCTGTATCTTTTATATAGCCAGGGCAAACATAGAGGGACCACCTCTTGATCCATTGGTGGCTAGTGATGGTGGTGGCCCCCAGCATGATGCCAAAGTCAAAGTACAGGTCAGGAAACCAGGATCCCGGCACAGCTATGGACGAAGTGGAGTTCAGGAGGTTTGCGTGTTTGTCCAATACTACCCACGTAAAATTGTGGGGCTCGTGAGGATTGTGGAGGGCAAGAAAGGCGTCAAGATGCTGTCTCTCTGTCAGTAGGCAAAGTGTTGTTAGGAACATCGTTTTTTGGATCAGGCTTGGGATGATGTGGGTGAACATGGCGACCTGGAACTCACAAGGTGTTGTCTGGGAGTACAAAGTCACACATCAATGGTTGCAGGCTCAGGAGACAGGGAGGCTGCCGGCAGGGATGGATGGGGTGCTGGAGCAAAGTAGCGACCAGGAACCCACAAGACTTTTTCAGGCAGTTGGACTGCTGCGTAGCCTCTCCCCCAAGTGATGAGATCAACGGGCCCTTTCCAGGTAGGATCAGGGAGTTGACGATACCAAACCTGTGGTCGGGGAAGAGAAAGGGAGGAGGAAGAAAAATGCCTCTCGGCTGCAGAGGTAGGCGGGGTGCCTGTTAAGTTTAAGAAATTTAAGGTATGAAGACAAAGATTAAGGATGTTTTGCACTGCTGGGAGGCTAGGGGCAATTTTCCCTTGTGTCTGATTATATCTTTCCAGCGCATGTTTTAGCGTCTGGTGGGCGCGCTCAACCAAGGCTTGGCCTTGGGAGTTGTAAGGAATTCCGAATTTGTGAACAATTGACCACTGATTACAAAAGGCAGCAAAGGCTGCTCCTGTGTAGGCAGGACCATTGTCTGTTTTTAGTTCTTTTGGGCATCCCAACGTTGCAAATGAACGAATACAGTGATTAATGACATGCTTAGTGGCTTCACCCCGTTGAGGGGTAGCAATGATGAAGCCAGAAAAGGTGTCAATGGAAACATGAAGATATTTCCATGGGGCAAATGGGGCATATTGTGTAACATCCATTTGCCAGATTTGGCAACACTCGGTTCCTCTGGGGTTTACTCCCATAGGAATAGAATGGGCCTGTTTGCTGCAAGTGGCACACTGCTGGAGAATAGCAGTTGCTTCTGCAGTGGTTTTTCCAAATTGGTTCACAAGCGCCTTTATATTTTGATGGAAATAAGCATGACTGTCCCAAGGAGAGACAGGAGAAAGAGACATGAAACAGGTAGCAGAGGCCGCAGCGCCTGCGATGTATTTACCTAGATATTGTTGGAGCTGCACTAATGTGGTATCCTTTTGTAAAGAAATGTGAGGAAAAATGGGTGTTGAGTGAGAAGAAAGGAGTTCGTGACCCAGATATGAAAAAGGTTCCAATTTGATCAAATTCCATTAAAAAGAAACAAATTTTCATGAAATAGGAAAAACATCTACAAATCTAAGCAAAACAATTCAGTCATTTCTTGTGGTTGATGGATGTATATGTCTAACTAAACAATTTAAAACTCAAAAATTTGCAAAAGAATTGCCCAACAATTACTGCCTCCTCTTTCGAGTAAAAAAAATTGCAAGCTGAAACTGCAAGAGTGGGCATTAAATTTCACATCCACCCCCCTTCCTCAACCCAGACTTCTAGGCAGAGGAAGAAGAGAAAAAAAAATAGTTAAAACGAGCAGCTGCCCCCCCTCCTCTGTCTGCCCTTCCTTCGCTCTTAAAGCAATACAGCCAGCGAAAAACAAAAGAGTCAGGAGGGGGGAAAAGAAAAAGAAACTTTACAAAAATCTCACCACCAAAAAAATTCAAAAGCATTTTCCATAAATTCTTTTATACCTCGTCCATAAAACTTTTCACATGCAAACTCATGCCATTGCGTTCCCATGTTACAACAATAAAAACTACAGTTTTACTGTTCCTTTACACCAGCAAATCAATTCATTCACTTCCACTCCGCTTGCTTACACTATTTCACATACAAATATTTCAACATACGTTTCCATCTTTATTCAAGGCCTTTTTGTTTGTTGTTATCAAAGAGGGTTTAGACCCTTTTCCAAGTCTTGGAAATAACACAGAACAACACAGACAGACATATATACACAAATACCATTAAAACAACATTTATTTAGACATATAACTTGTCCTGCAAATAGCGAGAAAAATCAAGAGCTGATGTCAACCAAACATGTGGTTCTTGTATAGGGCCCTTTACCAACTCCCATTTTTCTCACCATTCCAAGGTTAAACATAATATTCCGGGTGGCCACACATACACAGACACATATATACGAACAAAATACAATACATATTAACACACTTAGCACCGTCAGACATTGTCTGACAGGGTTAAACTTAACAGCCACTTGAAGTTTCAAGGCATCCCAATTGTTCCTCTAAAATTTGCCTTATGGGGGTGTACAATGGCTGTGGAAAAACAAAAGAATTAGCCTCTCCAGGAGGAGCTGAAGGTCCAACTGGAGATGATTTAGGGGTGACAATTTTATCTGATCGTAACCAGGCAGGGGGGGAGTGAAAATGAAAGAACCAGCCAGGGCACTAAGAAGACCTTCATAGCGCCCACAGCATTTTGAACAAGAGAGACAGGAAATGCAGGACACTCAGACAATTCATCAACATCAAGCAAACCCTGACTTCGAGCTTCTGCCTATGGTAGCAGCTACTGCACTCACGGGAGAAACAGGGAGAGGAACAGAGGGGAGGGGGGATTTGGGAGCAGAGGGGGGGAGGGATGTAAGGGAAAAAGCCTCATTGCTTTTTGGAATTTGTTTATCGTAAGGCGGTGGGGGGGTCACGGAGTCTGATGTCTCTGTGAGCCCTCGTTCATGAACTTTGAGGCATTCTAAAACAATTCGCCATGACGATAGTATTTTTGCAGGAGCTCTTTGATTCTCATGGAAATACACACCTAAACGTTTCCATGTAGCCACTTTAAATGAGCCCTTTTCCGGATATGCCGGGCAGTTTTTCCAAATATAACACAATAAATTAATCAAATAAGCTGTGCTCAAAACAGGCAATAATTTACCGCTGTTTTTGAGAATACAAATTGTAGACTTCGTTAATTCTCTAAGTTCTTGCAGATACACGGCCTGCGTCTTAGAAAATTTTCCTCCCATACTCACGGAAAGATAGCCGTCTTTACCAACGATATCCGAAGTGCACTAAGCCCCGTCCGGGCGATGAGTAGTAGGAGGTCGAAGGAACGTATCACTTTCTTAGTGATCACGTCGGGGTCACCAGTTGCGGTTTTTCCGCATCCAGAAGGCTTCTCATGAAGTAGTGCCGAAACAGTGAAGGAAGACACCACGCAGGGTTTTCCTCGGGGTGAGAATGCCCAGAACAGATTTCAGGCAATCTCTTTTATTAGTTCAGCAAAATATGGGTAGTTACATGGGGCAAGCAAGGGGGGTTACATTCTAGCTCAGCAAACTATAGGTGATTTCATGAAGCAAGTAAAAACAGTTACAAAAGGCAGGCAATAGCAGTTTTCATGAAAGAGGCAAAGGCTGTTACATTCTTTCAGATAAGCATTCCATTCGAAGGCAGTTTGTGTGTGTGAATGTCTTGTGTGTTTCTCTCCTCCGATGGACAATTCACCATTGTTCACAGTTTTTATGCCTACGTGGTGTAGTTACTTTTTTCAGCTATTTGCTTATGTTACAGTTTATTGCTAAACAGCTTTGTGCGGAGTTTCTCATGTCCTTGGCTCCTGTTTCATGTGAGAGCCATTGGCCTAGTCACACTGCAGGAGCCTGAACCAAACATTTTCCCAACACAGTTTCACATTTTGACTTTTCATACTTAATTGGATTTTTGCAAACAAATGCAAGATACATCCTTTGCTAACTTCTCAGGGGGAGGTCGCATCCGGATAACATATCGTTTTTCAGCTTCCCCAACCTGGAGGGAATCTGAATATATGTATACTTTTCGAATTTGAGGTCAGTTGCAAATTTTGACTTTGCATGCTTTATTGGATTTTTGCCAACAAATGCAAGATATGTCCTGGGCTAACTCCTGAGGCAGAGGTCGCATCTGGAAAACATATGCTTTTTCAGCTTCCCCAACCTGGGGGGAACCTGAATATATGTATACTTTTCGAATTTGAGGTCAGTTTCACATTTTGAGTTTTCATGCTGAATTGGATTTTTGCCAACAAATGAAAGATTCATCATGGGCTATCTTGTCAGGGGGAGGTCGCATCCAGAAAAAATATGGTTTTTCGGCCTCCCAAACCTGGAGGGAAACTGAATATATGTATAGTTTTCAAATTTGAAGTCAATTTCAAATTTGGACTTTTCATGCTTATTGGATTTTTACAAACAAATGCAAGATACATCCTTGGCTAACTTCTCAGGGGGAGGTCGCATCCGGAAAACATATGGTTTTTCGGCTTCCCCAACCTGGGGGGAACCTGAATATATGTATACTTTTCGAATTTGAGGTCAGTTTCACATTTTGACTTTTTCTGCTTTATTGGATTTTTGCCAAAAAATGCAAGATATGTCCTGGGCTAAATTCTCAGGGGGAGGTCGCATCCGGATAACATATGGTTTTTCAGCTTCCACAACCTGGAGGGAACCTGAATATATGTATAGTTTTTGAATTTGAAGTCAATTTCAAATTTTTACTTTTAATGCTTTATTGGATTTTTGCCAAAAAATGCAAGATACATCCTGGGCTAACTTCTCAGGGGGAGGTCGCATCCGGAAGAAATATGGTTTTTCAGCTTCCCCAACCTGGGAGGAACCAGAATATATGTATACTTTTCGAATTTGAGGTCAGTTGCACATTTTGACTTTTCATACTTAATTGGATTTTTGCAAACAAATGCAAGATACATCCTCGGCTAACTTCTCAGGGGGAGGTCGCATCCGGAAAACATATGGTTTTTCGGCTTCCCCAACCTGGAGGGAACCTGAATATATGTATACTTTTCGAATGTGAGGTCAGTTTCACATTTTGACTTTTTCTGCTTTATTGGATTTTTGCCAACAAATGCAAGATATGTCCTGGGCTAACTTCTCAGGGGGAGGTCACATCCGGAAAACATATGGATTTTCGGCTTCCCCAACCTGGGGGGAACCTGAATATACGTATACTTTTCGAATTTGAGGTCAGTTGCACATTTTGACTTTGCATGCTGAATTGGATGTTTGCCAACAAATGCAAGATACATCCTGGGCTAAATTCTCAGGGGGAGGTCGCATCCGGATAACCTATTGTTTTTCGGCCTCCCCAACATGGAGGGAAACTGAATATATGTATAGTTTTCAAATTTGAGGTCAGTTGCACATTTTGACTTTTCATGCTTTATAGGATTTTTGCCAACAAATGGAAGATACATCCTGGGCTAAATTCTCAGGGGGAGGTCGCATCTGGATAACATATCGTTTTTCAGCTTCCCCAACCTGGGGGGAATCTGAATATATGTATACTTTTCGATTTTGAGGTCAGTTGCAAATTTTGACTTTGCATGCTTTATTGGATTTTTGCCAACAAATGCAAGATATGTCCTGGGCTAACTCCTGAGGCAGAGGTCGCATCTGGAAAACATATGCTTTTTCGGCTTCCCCAACCTGGGGGGAACCTGAATATATGTATACTTTTCGAATTTGAGGTCAGTTTCACATTTTGAGTTTTCATGCTGAATTGGATTTTTGCCAACAAATGCAAGATTCATCATGGGCTATCTTGTCAGGGGGAGGTCGCATCCAGAAAAAATATGGTTTTTCGGCCTCCCAAACCTGGAGGGAAACTGAATATATGTATAGTTTTCAAATTTGAAGTCAATTTCAAATTTGGACTTTTCATGCTTATTGGATTTTTACAAACAAATGCAAGATACATCCTTGGCTAACTTCTCAGGGGGAGGTCGCATCCGGAAAACATGGTTTTTCGGCTTCCCCAACCTGGGGGGAACCTGAATATATGTATACTTTTCGAATTTGAGGTCAGTTGCACATTTTGACTTTTTCTGCTTTATTGGATTTTTGCCAACAAATGCAAGATATGTCCTGGCTAAATTCTCAGGGGGAGGTCGCATCCAGATAACATATGGTTTTTCAGCTTCCACAACCTGGAGGGAACCTGAATATATGTATAGTTTTTGAATTTGAAGTCAATTTCAAATTTTTACTTTTAATGCTTTATTGGATTTTTGCCAACAAATGCAAGATACATCCTGGGCTAACTTCTCAGGGGGAGGTCGCATCCGGAAGAAATATGGTTTTTCAGCTTCCCCAACCTGGGAGGAACCAGAATATATGTATACTTTTCGAATTTGAGGTCAGTTGCACATTTTGACTTTTCATGCTTAATTGGATTTTTGCAAACAAATGCAAGATACATCCTGGGCTAACTTCTCAGGGGGAGGTCGCATCTAGATAACATATGGTTTTTCAGCTTCCCCAACCTGGGGGGAACCTGAATATATGTATACTTTTCGAATTTGAGGTCAGTTGCACATTTTGACTTTTCATGCTGAATTGGATTCTTGCAAACAAACGCAAGATTAATCATGGGCTAACTTCTCAGGGGGAGGTCGCATCCGGATAACATATGGTTTTTCGGCTTCCCCAACCTGGAGGGAACCTGAATATATGTATACTTTTCGAATTTGAGGTCAGTTTCACATTTTGACTTTTTCTGCTTTATTGGATTTTTGCCAACAAATGCAAGATATGTCCTGGGCTAACTTCTCAGGGGGAGGTCACATCCGGAAAACATATGGATTTTCGGCTTCCCCAACCTGGGGGGAACCTGAATATACGTATACTTTTCGAATTTGAGGTCAGTTGCACATTTTGACTTTGCATGCTGAATTGGATTTTTGCCAACAAATGCAAGATACATCCTGGGCTAAATTCTCAGGGGGAGGTCGCATCCGGATAACCTATTGTTTTTCGGCCTCCCCAACATGGAGGGAAACTGAATATATGTATAGTTTTCAAATTTGAGGTCAGTTGAACATTTTGACTTTTCATGCTTTATAGGATTTTTGCCAACAAATGCAAGATACATCCTGGGCTAAATTCTCAGGGGGAGGTCGCATCTGGATAACATATCGTTTTTCAGCTTCCCCAACCTGGGGGGAATCTGAATATATGTATACTTTTCGAATTTGAGGTCAGTTGCAAATTTTGACTTTGCATGCTTTATTGGATTTTTGCCAACAAATGCAAGATATATCCTGGGCTAACTCCTGAGGCAGAGGTCGCATCTGGAAAACATATGCTTTTTCGGCTTCCCCAACCTGGGGGGAACCTGAATATATGTATACTTTTCGAATTTGAGGTCAGTTTCACATTTTGAGTTTTCATGCTGAATTGGATTTTTGCCAACAAATGCAAGATTCATCATGGGCTATCTTGTCAGGGGGAGGTCGCATCCAGAAAAAATATGCTTTTTCGGCCTCCCAAACCTGGAGGGAAACTGAATATATGTATAGTTTTCAAATTTGAAGTCAATTTCAAATTTGGACTTTTCATGCTTATTGGATTTTTACAAACAAATGCAAGATACATCCTTGGCTAACTTCTCAGGGGGAGGTCGCATCCGGAAAACATATGGTTTTTCAGCTTCCCCAACCTGGAGGGAATCTGAATATATGTATAGTTTTTGAATTTGAAGTCAATTTCAAATTTTTACTTTTAATGCTTTATTGGATTTTTGCCAACAAATGCAAGATACATCATGGGATAACTTCTCAGGGGGAGGTCGCATCCGGAAGAAATATGGTTTTTCAGCTTCCCCAACCTGGGAGGAACCAGAATATATGTATACTTTTCGAATTTGAGGTCAGTTGCACATTTTGACTTTTCATGCTGAATTGGATTCTTGCAAACAAATGCAAGATTAATCATGGGCTAACTTCTCAGGGGGAGGTCGCATCTGGATAACATATGGTTTTTCCGCTTCCCCAACCTGGAGGGAACCTGAATATATGTATACTTTTCGAATTTGAGGTCAGTTTCACATTTTGACTTTTTCTGCTTTATTGGATTTTTGCCAACAAATGCAAGATATGTCCTGGGCTAACTTCTCAGGGGGAGGTCACATCCGGAAAACATATGGATTTTCGGCTTCCCCAACCTGGGGGGAACCTGAATATACGTATACTTTTCAAATTTGAGGTCAGTTGCACATTTTGACTTTGCATGCTGAATTGGATTTTTGCCAACAAATGCAAGATACATCCTGGGCTAAATTCTCAGGGGGAGGTCGCATCCGGATAACCTATTGTTTTTCGGCCTCCCCAACATGGAGGGAAACTGAATATATGTATAGTTTTCAAATTTGAGGTCAGTTGCACATTTTGACTTTTCATGCTTTATAGGATTTTTGCCAACAAATGCAAGATACATCCTGGGCTAAATTCTCAGGTGCAGGTCACATCCGGATAACATATGGTTTTCGGCTTCCCCAACCTGGAGGGAACCTGAATATATGTATACTTTTAGAATTTGAGGTCAGTTGCACATTTTGACTTTTTCTGCTTTATTGGATTTTTGCAAACAAATGCAAGATACATCCTGGGCTAACTTCTCAGGGGGAGGTCGCATCTAGATAACATATGGTTTTTCAGCTTCCCCAACCTGGGGGGAACCTGAATATACGTATACTTTTCGAATTTGAGGTCAGTTGCACATTTTGACTTTGCATGCTGAATTGGATTTTTGCCAACAAATGCAAGATACATCGTGGGCTAAATTCTCAGGGGGAGGTCGCATCCGGATAACCTATTATTTTTCGACCTCCCCAACATGGAGGGAAACTGAATATATGTATACTTTTCGAATTTGAGGTCAGTTGCACATTTTGACTTTTCATGCTTTATTGGATTTTTGCCAACAAATGCAAGATATGTCCTGGGCTAACTTCTCAGGTGGAGGTCGCATCCGGATAACATATGGTTTTTCGGCTTCCCCAACCTGGAGGGAACCTGAATATATGTATACTTTTAGAATTTGAGGTCAGTTGCACATTTTGACTTTTTCTGCTTTATTGGATTTTTGCAAACAAATGCAAGATACATCCTGGGCTAACTTCTCAGGGGGAGGTCGCATCTAGATAACATATGGTTTTTCAGCTTCCCCAACCTGGGGGGAACCTGAATATATGTATACTTTTCGAATTTGAGGTCAGTTGCACATTTTGACTTTTCATGCTGAATTGGATTCTTGCAAACAAATGCAAGATTAATCATGGGCTAACTTCTCAGGGGGAGGTCGCATCCGGATAACATATGGTTTTTCGGCTTCCCCAACCTGGAGGGAACCTGAATATATGTATACTTTTCGAATGTGAGGTCAGTTTCACATTTTGACTTTTTCTGCTTTATTGGATTTTTGCCAACAAATGCAAGATATGTCCTGGGCTAACTTCTCAGGGGGAGGTCACATCCGGAAAACATATGGATTTTCGGCTTCCCCAACCTGGGGGGAACCTGTATATACGTATACTTTTCGAATTTGAGGTCAGTTGCACATTTTGACTTTGCATGCTGAATTGTATTTTTGCCAACAAATGTAAGATACATCCTCAGCTAAATTCTCAGGGGGAGGTCGCATCCGGATAACCTATTGTTTTTCGGCCTCCCCAACATGGAGGGAAACTGAATATATGTATAGTTTTCAAATTTGAGGTCAGTTGAACATTTTGACTTTTCATGCTTTATAGGATTTTTGCCAACAAATGCAAGATACATCCTGGGCTAAATTCTCATGGGGAGGTCGCATCCGGATAACATATCGTTTTTCAGCTTCCCCAACCTGGGGGGAACCTGAATATATGTATACTTTTCGAATTTGAGGTCAGTTGCACATTTTGACTTTTTCTGCTTTATTGGATTTTTGCAAAAAATGCAAGATACATCCTAGGCTAACTTCTCAGGGGGAGGTCGCATCCGGATAACCTATTGTTTTTCGGCCTCCCCAACATGGAGGGAAACTGAATATATGTATAGTTTTCAAATTTGAAGTCAATTTCAAATTTTCATGTTTCATGCTTTATTGGATTTTGCAAACAAATGCAAGATACATCCTGGGCTAACTTCTCAGGGGGAGGTCGCATCCGGATAACATATGGTTTTTCGGCTTCCCCAACCTGGAGGGAACCTGAATATATGTATACTTTTCGAATTTGAGGTCAGTTTCACATTTTGACTTTTTCTGCTTTATTGGATTTTTGCCAACAAATGCAAGATACATCCTAGGCTAACTTCACAGGGGGAGGTCGCATACGGAAAACATACGGTTTTTCGGCTTCCCCAACCTGGAGGGAACCTGAATATATGTATATTTTTCGAATTTGAATTCAGTTGCATATTTTGACTTTTCATACTTTATTGGGTTTTTGCCAACAAATGCAAGATACATCCTGGGCTAACTTCTCAGGGGGAGGTCGAATCCGGAAAACATATGGTTTTTCGGCCTCCCCAACCTGGAGGGAACCTGAATATATGTATACTTTTCGAATTTGAGGTCAGTTGCACATTTTGACTTTTTCTGCTTTATTGGATTTTTGCCAACAAATGCAAGATACATCCTTGGCTAACTTCTCAGGGGGAGGTCGCATCCGGAAAACATGGTTTTTCGGCTACCCCAACGTGGGGGGAACCTGAATATATGTATACTTTTCGAATTTGAGGTCAGTTTCACATTTTGACTTTTCATGCTTTATTGGGTTTTTGCCAACAAATGCAAGATACATCCTTTGCTAACTTCTCAGGGGGAGGTCGCATCCGGATAACATATGGTTTTTCAGCTTCCCCAACCTGGAGGGAATCTGAATATATGTATACTTTTCGAATTTGAGGTCAGTTGCAAATTTTGACTTTGCATGCTTTATTGGATTTTTGCCAACAAATGCAAGATATGTCCTGGGCTAACTCCTGAGGCAGAGGTCGCATCTGGAAAACATATGCTTTTTCGGCTTCCCCAACCTGGGGGGATCCTGAATATATGTATACTTTTCGAATTTGAGGTCAGTTTCACATTTTGAGTTTTCATGCTGAATTGGATTTTTGCCAACAAATGCAAGATTCATCATGGGCTATCTTGTCAGGGGGAGATCGCATCCAGAAAAAATATGGTTTTTCGGCCTCCCAAACCTGGAGGGAAACTGAATATATGTATAGTTTTCAAATTTGAAGTCAATTTCAAATTTGGACTTTTCATGCTTATTGGATTTTTACAAACAAATGCAAGATACATCCTTGGCTAACTTCTCAGGGGGAGGTCGCATCCGGAAAACATATGGTTTTTCAGCTTCCCCAACCTGGAGGGAATCTGAATATATGTATACTTTTCGAATTTGAGGTCAGTTGCACATTTTGACTTTTCATGCTTTATTGGATTTTTCCCAACAAATGCAAGATATGTCCTGGGCTAACTTCTCAGGGGGAGGCCGCATCCGGATAACATATGGTTTTTCGGCCTCCCCAACCTGGAGGGAAACTGAATATATGTATATTTTTCGAATTTGAGGTCAGTTGCACATTTTTACTTTTCATGCTTTATTGGGTTTTTGCCAACAAATGCAAGATACATCCTAGGCTAACTTCACAGGGGGAGGTCGCATCCGGAAAACATACGGTTTTTCGGCTTCCCCAACCTGGAGGGAACCTGAATATATGTATATTTTTCGAATTTGAATTCAGTTGCATATTTTGACTTTTCATGCTTTATTGGGTTTTTGCCAACAAATGCAAGATACATCCTGGGCTAACTTCTCAGGGGGAGGTCGCATCCGGAAAACATATGGTTTTTCGGCCTCCCCAACCTGGAGGGAACCTGAATATATGTATACTTTTCGAATTTGAGGTCAGTTGCACATTTTGACTTTTTCTGCTTTATTGGATTTTTGCCAACAAATGCAAGATACATCCTTGGCTAACTTCTCAGGGGGAGGTCGCATCCGGAAAACATGGTTTTTCGGCTTCCCCAACGTGGGGGGAACCTGAATATATGTATACGTTTCGAATTTGAGGTCAGTTTCACATTTTGAGTTTTCATGCTGAATTGGATTTTTGCCAACAAATGCAAGATTCATCATGGGCTATCTTGTCAGGGGGAGGTCGCATCCAGAAAAAATATGGTTTTTTGGCCTCCCAAACCTGGAGGGAAACTGAATATATGTATAGTTTTCAAATTTGAAGTCAATTTCAAATTTGGACTTTTCATGCTTATTGGATTTTTACAAACAAATGCAAGATACATCCTTGGCTAACTTCTCAGGGGGAGGTCGCATCCGGAAAACATATGGTTTTTCAGCTTCCCCAACCTGGAGGGAATCTGAATATATGTATACTTTTCGAATTTGAGGTCAGTTGCACATTTTGACTTTTCATGCTTTATTGGATTTTTCCCAACAAATGCAAGATATGTCCTGGGCTAACTTCTCAGGGGGAGGCCGCATCCGGATAACATATGGTTTTTCGGCCTCCCCAACCTGGAGGGAAACTGAATATATGTATATTTTTCGAATTTGAGGTCAGTTGCACATTTTTACTTTTCATGCTTTATTGGGTTTTTGCCAACAAATGCAAGATACATCCTAGGCTAACTTCACAGGGGGAGGTCGCATCCGGAAAACATACGGTTTTTCGGCTTCCCCAACCTGGAGGGAACCTGAATATATGTATATTTTTCGAATTTGAATTCAGTTGCATATTTTGACTTTTCATGCTTTATTGGGTTTTTGCCAACAAATGCAAGATACATCCTGGGCTAACTTCTCAGGGGGAGGTCGCATCCGGAAAACATATGGTTTTTCGGCCTCCCCAACCTGGAGGGAACCTGAATATATGTATACTTTTCGAATTTGAGGTCAGTTGCACATTTTGACTTTTTCTGCTTTATTGGATTTTTGCCAACAAATGCAAGATACATCCTTGGCTAACTTCTCAGGGGGAGGTCGCATCCGGAAAACATATGGTTTTTCGGCTTCCCCAACGTGGGGGGAACCTGAATATATGTATACTTTTCGAATTTGAGGTCAGTTTCACATTTTGAGTTTTCATGCTGAATTGGATTTTTGCCAACAAATGCAAGATTCATCATGGGCTATCTTGTCAGGGGGAGGTCGCATCCAGAAAAAATATGGTTTTTCGGCCTCCCAAACCTGGAGGGAAACTGAATATATGTATAGTTTTCAAATTTGAAGTCAATTTCAAATTTGGACTTTTCATGCTTATTGGATTTTTACAAACAAATGCAAGATACATCCTTGGCTAACTTCTCAGGGGGAGGTCGCATCCGGAAAACATGGTTTTTCGGCTTCCCCAACCTGGGGGGAATCTGAATATATGTATACTTTTCGAATTTGAGGTCAGTTGCACATTTTGACTTTTCATGCTTTATTGGATTTTTCCCAACAAATGCAAGATACATCCTAGGCTAACTTCACAGGGGGAGGTAGCATCCGGAAAACATATGGTTTTTCAGCTTCCCCAACCTGGGGGGAACCTGAATATATGTATATTTTTTGAATTTGAGGTCAGTTGCACATTTTTACTTTTCATGCTTTATTGGGTTTTTGCCAACAAATGCAAAAAGGCTAACTTCACAGGGGGAGGTCGCATCCGGAAAACATATGGTTTTTCGGCCTCCCCAACCTGGAGGGAAACTGAATATATGTATATTTTTCGAATTTGAGGTCAGTATACATATATTCATGTTCCCCCCAGGTTGGGGAATCCGAAAAACCATATGTTTTCCGGATGCGACCTCCCCCTGAGAGGTTAGCCCTGGTTGTGTATCTTGCATTTGTTGGCAAAAAGCCAATAAAGCATGAAAATCCAATAAAGCATGAAACGTCCAAATGTGAACCTGACCTCAAATTCGAAAAGTATACATATATTCATGTTCCCCCCAGGTTGGGGAATCCGAAAAACCATATGTTTTCCGTCTGCGACCTCCCCCTGAGAAGTTAGTCCTGGTTGTATCTTGCATTTGTTGGCAAAAATCCAATAAAGCATGAAAATCCAATAAAGCATGAAAAGTCAAAATGTGAATCTGACCTCAAATTCGA
>JALGBA010000697.1:600000-1022651 GCA_023970755.1 Azemiops feae | reverse complement strand
TAATAATAATAATAATAATAATAATAATAATAATAATAATAATAATAATAATAATAATAATAATAATAATAATAATAATAATAATAATAATAATAATAATACAGTTGGAAGGGACCTTGGAGGTCTTCTACTCCAACCCCCTGCTCAGGCAGGAAACCCTATACCATTTCAGACAAATGGGTGTCCAGTCTTTTCTTAAAAACTTCCAGTGTTGGACCATTCACCGCTTCTGGAGGCAGGTTGTTCCACTGGTTAATTGTTCTAACTTTCAGGAAGTTTCTCCTTAGTTCTAGTTGAAGAAACCCCTTTGGAATAACCCTCAGGTTCTCGGTGACTCGGGAAACTATCTGACTTCTTGTGAATAAACCATCGACGTGAACATGCTCTCCCTTGCCAAAGGAGAAGAAATAGGGAGTTAGAACAAAATAGCAGAGTTGGGTGCTGGAAATCCTGCTTTAAATTATTGGAAAAATTTCATTGGAAAAAAAGACTTTGGGAAAAGTGCAGAGAAGAGCAACTAAGATGATCCAAGGCCTGGAGACTAAGGCATACGAAGAACGGCTGCAGGACTTGGTTTTGGCTGGTCTAGAGAAAAGAAGGACTGGGGGTTACATGATAGCAGTCTTCCAGTATTTGAGGGGCTGCCACAAAGAAGAGGAGGGGGTCCACTTATTTTCCAAAGCAGCAGAAGGTAAGACCAGAAACAACGGATGGAAACTAATCAAGGAGAGAAGCAACCTGGAATTAAGGAGAAACTTCCTAACAGGGAGGGCAATTAACCAGTGGAACAGCTTGCCACCAGAGGTTGTGGGTGCTCCAACACTAGAGGATTTTAAGAGACTGGACAGCCATTTGTCTGAAATTGTATAGGGTCTCCTGCTTGAGTAGGGGGCTGGACTAGGAGACCTCCAAGATCCCTTCCAGCTCTATTCTAATTGATTGATTGATTGATTGATTGATTGACTGATCTTCTACTAGGGGCTAAACCTACTAGAGGAATTCTGGGAGTTGAAGTCCACCCATCTTAACCTTGTCAAGATTGAAAAACTCTGGAATAGATTATATTTAATCATCTTTAATGGGGAAATTAATCGAGGGATCAAATCCAAGACTGGGAGTGAACATAGTTATTTATTAGGAAAACATTCCGAAGTTATTTTCCTTGTCCTTATTATGCACCCTGCCTCATAACTCGAAATTTCCCCCTCTGTGAAAATGCAATATAGGGAAACCATGCTCCTTAAAACCAATTTGCATTTGTGGGTGGGCCTCGACAAAAATTAAGTTAGCTTCAATTGCATTAAATAGAAGCAACAAAATGCAATTAGCATTGTTCTGGATCTATTTTATTAATTCCACTCCACCTCCTCTGTTAAAATTGCAAGTCGGTGGAAATCTTCTGCCAGATTCTGCCAAGACTCTCTCTCTCTCTCTCTCTCTCTCTCTCTCTCCCCTCCCTCCCTCCCTCTCCCTTCTCCCCTCTCTCTCTTTGTGGATGTGTGTGTGCACACATGTGTGCAAATGGAGGATGTACACCCCCACAATAGGCAAAGGGCTTAGGTGACCACAGTTTGGCTAGGAAAAAAAATAATCTTAGATCATCCAGTTGGTTAGTTCTGTGTTGTTCTGATTTGCAATAGTTTTTGGATCAGGGCAGAATTAATTCAAGCTGGATGTGGGTGGGGTGGGCAGTTTGCTGTTACTCTTCCTAACTTATAGCTCACAGCTGGAATATTAAAAAAGCTGGACATTAAACGAGAGGGTGAAATGGGGAAAAAAATCCGTCTTTACAAGAACTCGGACAGACTGCATAAAAGTGGGATTGCCCTACCTGGATTGCAGGTTGTGGGGTTTTCCTGCTGGGGTTAGTTTGACTGACCCACAGCAAACTCGAAGCATTTGCATCCTGCAGTTTATTAGCACAATTGGTGAAGGAAAACACCGGTCTGTGGGAGTCCTGGTGCTCTTTTGGTTGTTTTCTTGCAGACGTTTCATTACCCAACTAGGTAATATCATCAGTTCTAGAAAGGAGTGGAATTTGGGAGGAGGAGGAGGAGGAGGAGGAGGAGGAGGAGGAGGAAGACAATGACGACGACAACTTTTGTGGGGTCCTTGTGCTCTCTGAGCTTGGTTGTTTTCTTGCAGATGTTTCATTACCCAGTTAGGTAATATCATCAGGACTAGAAGGGAGTGGGGTTTGTAGGGAGGAGGAGGAGGAGGAGGAGGAGGAGGAGACGAAGGAGAAGGATGGAAGGAGAAGGAGAGGACGACTGTGGGATCCTTGGTGCTCTCTCAGCTTGGTTGTTTTCTTGTAGACGTTCCATGACCCAACTAGGTAATGTCAACCGTGCTAAAAGGGAGTGTTCTTGGTAGTTCCTTGGCTAGACTGTTGTTTACAGTTTGATGCTTTATCTGAGTTAGCAGTTCCTCAGTTGAGGTGTTGTTCGCTGCCAGATAAACTGTAAACAGCAGCTTTCCAATGTTTTGGAATTCAACGCCCAGCCTCCGTCCTTCACACAGCTGGGATCTTATATAGGAGATTAACCAGAGTCCAATCCCACCAGGAGGTGATCACCATGCAGCATCCTTACCAGCACTATCATCTCCTCCTCCTCCTCCTCCTCCTCCATCTCTTCCTTTCTCTTCCACCTCCTCCCCTTCTCCCTTCCATCCTCCTCCATCTCTTTCTTTCTCTTCTTCCTCCTCCCCTTCTCCCTTCCATCCTTCTCCATCTCTTTCTTCCTTCTATCCTTCATCTCTTTCCTCCTCCTCCTCCTCCTCCTCCTCCACCCACCACTTTCCTTTGGTTCCTTTGACCCTGATTGCTTTGCAAGGGAGGCCTTGATGGCTCTTCGGCAGACGTTAATGTCCGCAAGGCGGTTCTTTAATGGCCCATTACCATCCTGGCTAATAGCTGGGGCCATTTTTTTCCGGGGTGGGGGTGAGGGGGGGTGAGGAAGGTTTGGGAAATGGAAGCAATCACAAAGGGATGGCCTTTCGGGTGTTTTTTTTTTTTTTTTTACCTCTCTCCTGAAGGGCTCTTGAGGGCTGAGCAGGCGGAACCACTAAAAGTGGCTTTTTTCCCCCCTCCTCAGGCTCACCCCGATCCTTTACAAGCAATTATCAAAGGAAGCCCCCTCCCCCCCTCCCCCAGGGGAGGCCTAAGCCATCATGCTGCTCTGGAATCTTCCGTGGGTGGGTGGCAGACCCAGCCTTAAGAGCACCTTCCCTTTGAAAAATGGCCCTCTTTTTTTCATTAGCATCCCTCTTTTCCGGAGAGGTTCAATGTGGTTTTTTAATGGGCGAGGCGGGGTGGGGTGAAAGTACTGGCAAAGCTGCACTAAGCACCCTGATCGGCCTCTTCCAGGAAGGGGAAGCTTCTCCCTCTGAGGTTGGACCCCTTGAGAGAGAGAGTCCCCCCCAGGGAAGGTTTGCGCCCTGGACAATTAGCACGTCCCACGTGTGGGAAGTCAGCCCTTCCCAGAAAAAAGAAATTATTCTTGGAAATATTTAAAAGGCAGAATATATATTTCCCTAAAGGATTTTAAAGGCAGAAACCAACCCCCCCCCCCAAGTCTCTCTGTCCCAAACAGAAACCCAGCTCTGCAGAATTACAGATGTGATAATCTTGTCAGAAAGACCGGAGTCAGGAAACTGGGATTAGGAAGAAAGATCCCTAGAATCAACACCAAAAAAATCTAAGAGTCATCAGCCACAGCCCCAGGGAAGCAGGATATGACCCTTGGGACATAATAGGATTAGCCCACCACCATCAGAATACCAGAAAGGCACACTCAGACTCAGGTCAAAGTTCATGCCACAGGAACAACTCCAAACAAAAGGCTCAAGAAGGTATAAAAACCCACTCCCTACATGTGCTCACTCTCTTTTCTTCCAGAGCCATCTTCCTGTCTGGCTCTCCTCTCCAATAAACTGCAACCTTCTTTCTAAAGCAGTCGCCATGTTGTTTATTCCCGGCTTGGACTGAACCATGATGAAGATTTTTCCTTCAACACACGCAACTGGAAGTTCAGATGCAGCTTTACAGAGGAACTATTGAGTGACAGGATGGCAGTCTTCCAGTATTTGAGGGGCTGCCACAAAGAAGAGGGGGGGCAACCTGTTCTCCAAAGCACCTGAAAGCAGGACAAGAAGCAACGGATGGAAACTCATCAAGGAGAGAAGCAACCTGGAATTGAGGAGAAACTTCCTAACAGTGAGAAGAATTAACCGGTGGAACAGCTTGCCACCAGAAGTTGTGGGTGCTCCATCACTGGGGTTTTTTTTTAAGAAGAGACTGGATAGCCATTTGTCTGAAAGGGTCTCCTGCTTGAGCAGGGGGTTGGACTAGAAGACCTCCAAGGTCCCTTCCAGCTCTACTCTGATTGATTGATTGATTGATTGATTGACTGATTGAGCACTTAGCCAAATAATGTATTCTAATTCTAATTCTTTTAATCCTGGAAGTCTCAATATAGGTAGTCCTTGACTTATGACTACAACTGAGACCAACATTTCTGTTTGTTGTGAGTTTTGCCCCATTTTACAACGTTTCTTGCCGCAGCTGTTAAGTGAATCACTGCAGCTGTTAATTTAGTAACCTGGTCGTTAAGCGGAACCTGGCTTCCCCCGTTGACTTTGCTTGTCAGAAGGTCGCAAAAGGGGATTGCGTGTCCACAGGGGACGCTGTGGCCGTCGTAAGTAGGAGTCAGTTGCCAAACGTCTGGATTTTGATCACGTGACCACGGGGAGGCTGCGATGGTCGTAAGTGTGAAAAATAGTCACGAGACATTTTTTTCGGTGCTGTCGTAACTTTGAACGGTCACTAAATGAAACTGCTGTAAGTCGAGGATTGTATCGGAAGTCTGCCAGATAATCTATCTTCCCTTAGAGTAGGGCAGTACTTGGAGTTCCTCCCCATCATCCCCCCCTCTTTTATGTCTCCCCTGCAAAGAAGGTCACCCCCTGGAAGGCCAGGTAGTCCTCAACGTACGACCCAGTAGACTCCAAACGTTCTGCCGCTAAGCGAGACAATTGTTCCGTGAGTTTTGCCCTGTTTTACGACTCTTCTTGCCCTAGTTGTTAAGTGAATCACTGCAGGACTTAAAGTAGTAATCTGGCTTTCCACCCCCTTGACTTGGCTTGTCAGAAGGTTGCAAATGGGGATCACGTGACCCTGGGAGACACTGCGACCGTCATAAATGTGAACCAGTTGCCAAAAAAGGAAAAAGGGAGTGAGTGAAAGAGTGAGTGAGTGAGAGAGGGAGGGAGGGAGGAAAGGAGGGAGGAAGGGAGGAAAGAAGGAAGGAAGGGAGGGAGGAAGGAAGGAAGGAAAGAAGAAAGGAACGAAGGGAGGGAGGGAGGGAGGGAGGAAGGGAAGAAGGAAGGAAGGAAGGAAGGAAAGAAGGAAGGAAGGAAAGAAGGAAGGAAGGAAAATGAGTGAGGAAGGAAGGAAGGAAGGAAAGAAAAAAGGAAAAAATGAATGAGGAAGGAAGGAAGGGAGGAAGGAAGGAAGGAAGGAAGGAAGGAAAAAAGGAAGGGAGGGAGGAAGGAAAATGAGTGAGGAAGGAAGGAAGGAAGGAAGGAAGAAGTGAGTGAAGAAGGAGGGAAGGAAGGAAGGAAAGAAAGAAGGAAGGAAGGAAGGAAGGAAGGAAGGAAAAAGTGAGTGAGAAAGGAAGGAAGGAAGGAAGGAAGGAAGGAAGGAAGGAAGGGGAATATATGACGATGGATAAATAGGGATGATAAGGGAGGGAGGAGACGGAACGGATGGAACTGAATTCCCCTCTTGGGATTCAGCCATAAACTTCCCACTTGGCAGACAAAATCCTCTTTCACCCTCCAAACAAAGAACGCGGAGAAGCCGCCAGCTGTTGCCTTCCTGCCGCTGTCTCTCCGCCGCGTCTCACACATGTCCACTTCTGGCCATGCTCTCAGTGCGCCTGTGTGCCGCTGGGTCCCTGGGAGAGGGACCGAGTGTCTTTGCACAAACATTTCGTTCTGTTCTCTGCTTTTCTCCCGGTAAAGCCGGCCTGCGACTCACGATTGGCGCTCCAGCTGCAGAACTTGCAAAGAGGAGTATTTTGGGGAGGGGGGATCCAGGCCGAGACCCCCAGCGAGAGACACTCCGAGTAGCTGAGACCTTAATAAGCTTGCGTCTCTTTCCTTCCTGTTGGCAAGACATTTTATTTCAGGTGCTCAGGTACAGGACGAAGGGGCTCAGTTAAGGAGAGGAGGCCAGCTGGATTTTATTTCTTCGGTCGATCGACGGATTAAAATTTACCTGCCATCCCCCCCCCCTTTACGTCTCCGATTGCCTGAGAAGTGGGGGGGGGAGCAGAGAGACCCAAAGAAGGATGCATTCCTAAGCGCCCCGAAACCAGAACGGCATTTCCCGTCTGCAAAAGGAGAGGGGGGGGTTTCTATGCACGGGGGGGGGGGCTCGGAGGTGTGCGTGCCTGCGCACATGTGTTGCAAGAGCGGGCAACATCTGCGCGCCGTTTTAGGAACAGCGGCCAAGAGGGCTGTGAGATCTGACAACCCAAACGGCACGGTTTTTATAGGCCCATCTGGTTAGCGTTTCAGAAACCCACTCAGGGCCCATCAAGGCGGTTGCTAAAAGCAACACAAAGAAGGAAGGGATATCTGCGGGGATTCTCCGCCATCCCGTTCATAGTTATCCCAAAGGTGCTTTTTCAAAAGGCAGCGGGACTTTTCTTGTCTTTTTTCTCGAAGGCCTTTCGCTTCTCACCCCAGAAGCTTCTTCGGCTCTGACTTGACGGTGGGGGAATGGAAGGATTTATACTCCTTGCAGACAGCTGGTCATTTGCCTCCTTTTGCAGGGTCGTTGAGGCCACTTGGAGGTTTGTCTTTGTTGAAAGAAAAGCCTTCATCATGATTCATCCAAGCCGGGGATAAATAAACAACATGGCGACTGCTTTAGAAAGAAGGTTGCAGTTTATTGAAGAGCCAGACAGAAAGATGGTTCTGTCAGGAGAGAGGAGAGAAAAAAAGGACTGAGCACATGTGGGGAGTAGGTTTTTATACCCTCTGAAGCCTTTTGTTTGAAGTAGTTTCCTGTTCCTGTTTTAGGCTTTGTATTTCCTGTGTCACATATTCTGACCTGAGTCTGGGTGTGCCTTTCTGGTATTCTTGATGGTGGTATCCCAAAGGTCATATCCTGCTTCCCTGGTGCTGGGGCTAATGACTCTTAGGTCTTTGTCTTCTTGATCTCCTAGCTGGGGCCTTTCTGATGGTTTACATCTGCATTTGTACAGAGCTGGCTTCTGCTTGGGACAGAGAGACTTGGGGGCAGGGTTGGTTTCTGCTTTTAAAATCCTTTTGAGGAAATATATTTTTCTGCCCTTTTAATATTTCCTTCTCTGGGGGGCTGACTTCTCACATCTTTGTCCTCAGGGTCACCTGAGAGGTGCAAATGGGTGTGGAGCCTTCTTGCAACGGCTGAAAGCTTTCCATTTGCACCACTCAGGTGACCCCGAGGGCACAGGTGAGCCTCCAGGTGGCCTCAACGACTCTCCAAAAGAAGGCAAATGGCCAGCTGCCTGTAAGGAGCATAAATCCTTCCATTCCCCACCATCCATCCAGAGCTGAAGAAGCTTCTTGGATGAGAAGCGAAATGTCTTCAAAGGAAAAAAAGAAAGAAGGAAAGTCCAATTGCCTCCTGGAAAAACATCACTGGGATAAAGGAAGGAAGTATTTTTGCAGCTCTACCTTAAAGAAGGGAGGGAGCAAGTTATAATACCCCCCCTCCCTTCCATTGCCTTCCTTTAACAGGATAACTGAGTTGGAAGGGACCTTGGAGCACCTGAATTATGAGCTACTCAGAGTCGTATGCTGACATGGGCGGTTACAGTAATCCATCAATCAAACAAACAAACAAATAAATTTCCCATCAGTTGCAACAAGAAACAGGACACCAATTCCAGAACTGGTGTGTGTGTGTGTATGGTCCGTGTGTGATCCCAAACTAAAGATGCAATCGTATCGGGTGTATATTTTGCTCTCCCAAATCAAGGGTGTTACAATGGCTCTTATTAAATAATTAACCTGAGGTCTTTTGCACCCAAATCCTTGACGCTTCACACCTTGGAAACGTCTAAACCTGGTTGGTGAGCCCCTGAATCAGCTGTAGCAGAAGAATGGTGAGCAAGGGGGGGGGGAAAGGTCCACTGCTAATGCCACCCCACACCTGCCTGGCTACTCTTAGAGTAGAACACAGAATGCAGAATAACAGAAGGGACCTTAGAGGCCTTCTAGTCCAACTCCCTGCTCAAGCAGGAAACCCTATACCATTTCAGATAAATGGTTGTCCAGCCTCTTCTTAAAAGACTCCAGTGATGGAGCACCCACAGCTTCTAGTGGCAAGCAGTTCCACTGGTTAATTGTCCTCGCTGTTAGGAAGTTTCTCCTTAATTCCAGGTTGCTTCTCTCCTTGATTAGTTCCCATCCGTTGCTTCTTGTCCTGCCTTCCGGTGCTTTGGAGAATAGCTGGACTCCCTCTTCTTTGGGGCAGCCCCTGAGATATTGGAAGACCGCTATCATGTCACCCCTGTCAATTCCTGCAGCCGTTCTTTGTATGTTTTAGCCTCCAGCCCCCTGATCATCTTCGTTGCTCTTCTCTGCACTCTTTCCAGAATCTCAACATCTTTTGTGTATCACGGTGACCAAAACTGGATGCAATATTCCAAGTGTGGCCTTAACGAGGCAGTATGAAAGTGGACTTTTGAGTGGGCCACCGCTACGACCCCCAGCCTCCTTCTCCTTCTCTAGCTGGTGAGATAATTGGTCTGGGTGGCTCCAGAGATGGAAGACCCTCACTAGGACCCTCTCCAGATCAGCTGGACCTTGAGGAGGGAAGGAAAGAGTCCTGTCGAATTTGAGTTGGGGGACAAGACAGAACGAGCTGGAAGAAGCGAGGGTGGTGGTGGTGGAAGAAGACTGAGCCAAGCCTGGAGCTTGAGAAAAATATAAGGAGGGCTGTGAAGCTGGTAAAATTAATGAGTTCCAGACAAGGGGCTGGGTGAAAAAGGAGACCTCTTAACCACGGGCAGGTCTGGCGTTTGCCAGCGCTATAAAACCTTGGCTCTGGGTGTGTGGCTGTTTGTGTTAAAGAGGAAGTGTGTCAGGAGCAAAAGAAAAAAAACCCTGGGGGTCAGCTTGTGTGATCCAAGCATTGCTTGGGGACCTGGACCTGTGGGTCTTCTATCTAGGAGACAACTGGACATTGTCTTCTGGGGTCGCCTCCAGACCTGTCAGTGTCAACACTGCTAACATCGGATGTTTTTGCTTTGACCACATGTGGAGATGCAACCATTTTTCTTTTGTTTTACTCTTAGAGTTAGAGTTAGATGATGCTGGGGGGGGGAGGAGGAATGTGCAGGAGAGTTTAGCTAAACATAACAATACTGTAGCTAGTGTGTGAACCAAGGTTATTGAAATAAGAGATGATAAGGATTGGCGGACTGGAGAACTGGAGGGAAAGCCCGAGTTTCAAGCTAATGGGGGAATGTGATTTATGACTGCTAATTGGAGGAATTGTACTTTGATACTACGTGCTCAGGGGAGGGGAATCCAGTTTTTGGCTTCGATTGTGTTAGTGCCGAATAAAAGATTCTTTAAGGTAAACAATGCCTCGAAGTTCTTTTGAAGAGTTTCATCTGTCGGAACCATGACAGTCAGCTGAAGTCCCCTGCATTTGGTGACACACGCGGCAAGGGTTCTAGCGCTGTTTCGGGTGGAGTCCTCAACATACGATCACAGCTGAGCAACACCCGTTGCTAAGCGAGACAGTCGTTAAATGATAGCTTGCCCCATTGTATGACTTTCCTTGCCACGATGGTGAAGGGAATTGCTGCAGTTGTTAAGTTGGTAAGACGGTCGTTAAGAGAATCTTGGCTTCCCCACTGACTTTGCTTGTCAGGTCACAAAAGCGGATCCCATGACCCTGGGAGAATGCAACCGTCCTAAGTACATGCCAGTTGCCAAGCCTCTGAGTTTTGACCCTGTGCGCCTAGGGATGCTGCAATGGCCATGTGAGAAATGGTTCTAATGGTCACTTTTTTTGGTGCTCTTGCAAAATCGAACGGTCACTAAAGGAACCGTTGTAAGCCGAGGACTATCTGTATAGGCTCAGGTATGGGTCTAAGCTGGACAGGACTCTGCCATCCCTCAGCAGCACCTCCTGAGGCTTTGATGCTTTGATCCTCCTCCTCCTCCTCTAGCAGTGATGTTACCTGGTTTGGTAATGAAATGTTTAGAAAGCATCAAGGACCACATAATTGCCCCCCCTCCTCCTCCTCCTATGGTATAGGTTCTCCTGCTTGAGCAGGGGGCTGGACTAGAAGACCTCCAAGGTCCCTTCCAGCTCTATTCTATTCTATTCTATTCTATTCTATTCTATTCTATTCTATTCTATTCTATTCTATTCTATTCTATTCTATTCTATTAATTCCATTCCATTCCATTCCATTCCTTATTCTATTCTATTTTCTATTCTATTTTCTATTCTGTTCTGTTCTATTCTATTCTATTCTATATTTTCTATTCTATTCTATTCTATTCTATTCTATTCTATTCTATTCTATTCTATTCTATTCATTCCATATTCTATTCTATTTTCTATTCTATTCTATTCTATTCTATTCTATATTTTCTATTCTATTCTATTCTATTCTATTCTATTCTATTCTATTCTATTCTATTCTATTCATTCCATATTCTATTCTATTCCTTATTCTATTCTATTTTCTATTCTATTCTATTCTATTCTATTCTATTCTATTCTATATTTTCTATTCTATTCTATTCTATTCTATTCTATTCTATTAATTCCATTCCATTCCATTCCATTCCATTCCTTATTCTATTCTATTCCTTATTCTATTCTATTCTATTCTATTCTATTCTATTCTATTCTATTCTATTCTATTCTATTCTATTCTATTCTATTCTATTCTATTCTATATTTTCTATTCTATTCTATTCTATTCTATTCTATTCTATTCTATTCTATTCTATTCTATTCTATTAATTCCATTCCATTCCATTCCATTCCTTATTCTATTCTATTCCTTATTCTATTCTATTCTATTCTATTCTATTCTATTCTATTCTATTCTATTCTATTCTATTCTATTCTATTCTAATTCTATTCTATTCTATTCTATTCTATTCTATTCTATTCTATTCTATTCTATTCTATTCTATTCTATTCCATTCCATTTTCTGTTCTGTTCTGTTCTATTCTATTCTAAATATTGGCCTTTGCACACACAGAGACTTTTTTGGGCCTAGCTACCGGCAGCCCTGAGCCAAGCCGGACTTACTTGAAAAAGCAAAGCCGTTGGGGGGACTGGTCAGGGGTTGGACAGAGGCCCCCAGAAACCCCCCCCCCCCCCGAGCTACAAAGCAGCCTCAGAAGCCTCTTCTCCCAGGAGAAGCGAAGGGTGCACCAAGTGTGTAGGGCAACTGCCAAAAAAAAACCCCTCCATCCGCGTGACTGTGAGGTCCCCTAAAGTTGCACCGGACCTTCTTCTCCCACACAAGGTGTTCTCCGGATACGTTGGGATGGCCAAGGATGACCTTCCCCCCTTGGCTGGCCGATGAGTTGTGTTGTTGAAGCACAGCTCCTGCTGAGCCAGCTGTGAAAACACAACAACGCAACTGCGGGAAGCAGTTTTTCCTTTTTCCCTGGTCTGGCTTGCTTGCTTGTTTGTTTGTTTATTTATATTTATTTATATATATATATTTATTTATTTATCTATCTATTTATTTATTTCTCTGATACACACAGATAGTCCTCGACTTACGACAGTTCGCTTTGGATGAACACGGTCCTTCCACCTGTGCTCTTCTGTCGTCCTGCACCTTCCTCTCCCCTCCCCCCTCTCTCCCCCTCCCCCCCTTCCCCTCCCTCTGCAACCCATCTAGGGAATTGCATTGGCCGGCCTGTGCTGCCTTCTTCCTTGGGCCTCCGTTTCCCACTCAAGGGCTGCATCCCTGATCCTCCCTCCCTCTCCCCTCCCAGGGGACCAGCCCAGGACCCTGAAGGAGAGACCCCCGGGGTGGGTCCCAGCCTGCCCCATTGTTTGATCCAGCAGAATCTTCCCAGGAAAAGCTCTGGGCACCCATTCCTCCCAAGGGATTTCCCAACCAGCTGATGAAACAGTCCCCCTTATTTTCCAAGCCAGCGTTGCTTAGCCTTGGCTACTTCAAGAGGGGTGGACCAACTCCCAGAATTCCCCAGCCAGCCATGAGCTTGGTCGTTTTCTTTTTGCAGATGTTTTGGTAAAACTAGGGGACACCATCAGTGCTGCTCAACATCATCAGTGATGTCACCCAGTTGGGTCATGAGACGTCTGCAAGGAAACCACCCAGCTCAGAGAGCACCCAGGACCCCACAGTCCTCCTCCTCCTCCTCCTCTCTGCAAACCCCACTCCCTTCTAGCACTGATGATATTACCCAGTTGGGTCATGAAACGTCTGCAAGGACCCCACAGTCCTTCCTCCTCCTCCTCCCTCACCACTCCCTTCTAGCACTGATGATGTTCCCTAGTTGGGTCATGAAACGTCTGCAAGGACCCCACAGTCCTCCTCCTCCTCCTCTCTGCAACCCCTCCTCCCTTCTAGCACTGATATTACCCAGTTGGGTCATGAAACGTCTGCAAGGACCCCACAGTCCTTCCTCCTCCTCCTCCTCCTCCAAGCCCACTCCCTTCTAGCACTGATGATATTACCCAGTTGGGTCATGAAACGTCTGCAAGGACCCCACAGTCCTTCCTCCTCCTCCTCCTCCCTCACCACTCCCTTCTAGCACTGATGATGTTCCCTAGTTGGGTCATGAAACGTCTGCAAGGAAACCACCCAGCTCAGAGAGGACCAAGGACCCCACAGTCCTTCCTCCTCCTCCAAGCTCACTCCCTTCTAGCACTGATGATGTTACCTAGTTGGGTCATGAAATGTCTCCAAACCATTAATAACCAAACTCAGGGAGCACCAAGGACCCCACAGTCCTCCTCCTCCTCCTTCCCCATCCTCCTGTCTGCAAACCCCACTCCCTTCTAGCACTGATGATGTCACCCAGTTGGGCCATGAAACGTCTGCAAGGAAACCGCCCAGCTGAGAGAGCCCCAAGGACCCCTTAAGTCAAGATAATATTGACTGCCTCCCACCAATGAGAATCTACAGATGCAACTAGTATGTTCTTTTCTGCTTCCCTTTTAAATGGCACTTGGCAAATGCTGCAAAAAAAACCACCCTGGACTGTCGTTGGTTTCAGCTGGATTTAGCTGGTCTCACGGACAGCCTTTCTCAGCTTCCAATGGATCAAGCTTGACGTAGTATTATATATAGAAGAAGCAGCTCTCTTGTGTTACAGAATTTACAGAATAACAAAGTTGGAAGGGACCTTGGAGGTCATCTTGTCCCACCCCCTGCTAGAGTGTGGAGCGGGAATCATAGAGTCCTAGGGCCGGAAGGGACCTTGGAGGTCTTCTAGTCCAACCCCCCTGCCCAAGCCTGCAGGAGCCTTCATACCACCCCAGATCTATGAAAAGGACACAAACATGCTCTTTTGCTTTTCCGGAGGCGGGAATCCGCCGCAAATCAAGAGAGGGACTTGCCGCAGGAGGCAATTAACAGTGGTATATTGATATATTCTAGGGCTTTTTCCTAAGAAATTGCGGTAAATCGTTAATTTACATGTGCTTACATTGAGGGGGAAAAAAAAACAGTGCAGCCCAGGTGTTTTTCACCGACATATGGAATCGTACAACAGGACATTATCACAGGACATACAACGAAGGCCGTGAAGGAAGGAAGGAAGGAAGGAATAAAATGGAAATGAAGGAGGGGAAGGAAGACCGAGGAAAACAGGAGACAGGAGAGACAAAGATAAATACACAGCGGACAGAACCTGGCCAGACAGATTCGGATTCCCAACTTGGAGGGTTGTGTCCGAGCAGTCTTTATTTACAGATATTTGCGCCCCCCACCCTACTCCCCCCCCACACCCCTTTGCCGCTGGGAAATAAGGCTAGAAAAATAATGCAAGAGGCAAGGAGAGGGAACCAAAATCCCAGGCAGGTTGCTTTCAATGGGACTCGCAAAGCCACCCAGCTGCTTGGACCTCACCGTCTTTTTGTCTTTTTTTTCTTTCTTTTTGCAAAAAAAACGAAAAGAGGAAAGAGACCGATGGAAAAGGCGTGACAAAGAATGCGGCTTGCGGTCGGTACACAATCTCTCTCTCTCTCCCTCTCTCTTTCTCTCTCTTTTTGGTTTTTAAAAAAGAACAGCTGGATGAAAAAAAGTTAAAAAAAGAAAACAAAAAAACCTAAAAACCGAGCCAGCAGTACCGGCAGTTTGGAAAAGGGCTAGGGATTGTTTGGAAAAGGGGTGGGGAATGAAAGAAAGAATGTGAAAATTGGAAGGCGGGAAAGAGAAAGGAAGCTTTTATTATTATTATTGGTTTTTTTTTGTTTTTTTTTAAATGCCTGACCTGTTTGTAAACCTGGAGGGAAAAACCGGATTTGTTCTGTCTCTTCCTGTTAAGGAGAGGTAGTCCTCGTCTTGCCGGAGTTCGCTTAGTGACCGTTCGAAGTTACCACGGCACTGAAAAAAAGCGACTCGGGACCGTTCCTCACACTTACGACCGTCGCAGCGTCCCCGGGGTCACGCGATCAAAATTCAGACGCCGGGCAACTGATTCGTATTTATGACGGTCGCGGCGTCCCGGGGTCCCCTTTTGCGACCTTCTGACGAGCAAAGTCAATGGGGGGGGGGGTGGGGAATCAGATTCGCTTAACGGCCGGGTGACTGACTTAACGGCTGCTGTGATTCACTTGACGGACTGTGGCAAGCACGGCTGTAAAATGGGGCAAAACTCACTTAGCAACAGAAGCCACAGACATTTTGGGATCAGTTGTGGGCGTAGGTTGAGGACTACCTATATAGCAAAGAGAGGAAAGGCTTGCCAAGAATTGGGGAGCAGCTAAAGGTGGCTGCAGACAAGCCATCTTTTGGCCAGGATGGAGTGGGTGGGCTGGGAAGGGGGGGGAAAGGACCTAATCCAAACCAGCTTGCTTTGCAAGGCAGCTCCTGGGGGGGGGGCAGGAGTCCTGGGGGTTGGGTGGGTCGGTGGGAGGGAGGGAGGGGGGGGGGGGTGGGCTGACGCTCGGAGCCTGGCTTGCATGGGGGTCTTTTCCTTCAGGTGGGGGGACCCCCTAAGCTTTTAAGAAAAGCAAACCTGCTGGGAAGTGGAGACCCCTCCCTCTTGGCCATGAGCAAGTCTACCTGAGTGAGGGTCCCTGCCTGGGTGAGGGTCCCCTCAGTCTCTCTGTGATCCTTGAACCAGAGGGGGACCAGATGGGCAAAGGACCCCGTAATGGAAGATGGTGGTGCTCCCATCCCTCGGAAGGTCCCTCCTCCCTGCCGCTCTTCTCCTCTCGAAGGAAGGAGCCCCTTCCCCAGTCCAGAGTTGTAGGTCTCCGGGCCTACAGTTGACCGTCACACCCTCCTTCAGCCCCGAGGCAGCCTGGGCCGGAGAGGGAGAACTTGTGGGATGGGCCCAACCAGCTTGGAAGTCAACCGGGACGAGGAGAGTTTGGAACCCAGGTCTTGCGCCCACTGGAGGGTCTCAAAAGTCCAAGTGCCAGTCGGTTTGCCTCGCCTTCCTCCCGTCTCCGGTTCACATGGGCGGGACAAGGAGCCCCGACAGGCCTGGAAACAGAGAAGGTCTGAATCAACCCTTACAGAAGGTCAGTTGGCCACACAATAAAGACACCGTTAACAGGATAACAGAATCGGAAGGGACCTTGGAGGTCTTCTAGTCCAGCCCCCCCCCTGCTCAGGCAGGAAACCCTACTACACCGTTCTAGACCAACGGCTGTCCGGTCTCTTCTTAAAAACCCTCCAGTGTTGGGATCACCCACAACTTCTGGTGGCGAGCTGTTCCACTGGCTAATTGTCCTCACTGTCAGGGAATTTCTCCTTAGTTCCAGGTTGCTTCTCTCCTTGGTTGGTTTCCATCCGTTGCTTCTTGTCCTGCCTTCTTGTGCTTTGGAGAATAGCTTGACCCCCCTCTTTTCTTTGGGGGAGCCCCTGAGATACTGGAAGGCTGCTATCCTGTCCCCCCTCGTCCTTCTCTTCATTAAACTAGACATCCCCAATTCCAAAGTAGACATACCATCGTGACTCTGGAGATATGGTGAGCCTGGGCACCACCAAATGTGCACGCAGGGCTTCGATCTGCCCCAGGTGCTTTTTCCAAAAGGCAATTGGACTTTCCTGTTTTTTTTTCCCCTTTTAAGACGTTTCACTTCTAATCCAAGAAGCTTCTTCGGTTCAGTTAGAACTGAAGAAGCTGCTTGGATGAGAAGCAAAACATCTTCAAGGAACAACAAAGAAAGTCCAGTTGCCTTTGGGGGGGGGGGAAGCACCTTTGATCTGGATTAATTGAGAATCTCCATAGACATCTGACCAGGTTCTGCAGAGTCTCTTAACCTCGACTGAACCCAGGTGTGAGCGGGTCACTTTGGGCACCATGTCCTCAAAGGGGGCCCCCCACAACACGGCAGGCTGTTGCAGAGGAGCCATTCAAGGGGAGAGGAGCAGAGGAGAGAGAGGGGGGGGGGAACGGAGAAGGCAAAGCAGCAGAAGGAGAGAAGGAACATACTGTGATTAAGAATAAGCCAATCCTTGGAGTGACCGAGACGCTGTTTGAAACTTGTCTGCAGAATCCTCAAAGGGTTGGTCTAGTCGGTGGGATTGAGCAAGCAGCGAGGGAGAGGGGGAGGGAGTGAGGGAAGGGAGGAAGGAAAAAGAGGAAAGGATGAGACAGATGAAATAGAGGGAGGGGAAGGAAGGAAGGAAGGGGAAAGAAAAAGGAAGGAAAGAAGGATGAGACAGATGAAACAGAGGGAGGGAGGAAGGAAGGAAGGAAAGAAGGAAGGAGAAAGAAACAGGGAGAGAGGCAGAGAAGGGGAAAGAGAAAGGGAGGAAGGAGAAAGAAAAAGGAAGGAAAGTTGATACAAATGAAACAGGGAGGGAGGGAGGGAGGGAGGAAGGGAGAGGAATGAGAAAAAGGAAAGGAGAGAGGAAGGAAGGATTAAATGAAGGAAGAGGGAGGGAGGGAGGGAGGGAAGAAGGGGACAGAGAGAAAGGGAGGAAAGAAGGAAGGAAGGAAGGAAGGAAGGAAGGAAGGAAGGAAGGAAGGAAGGAAGGAAGGAAGGAAGGAGAGAAAAAGGGAGGAAGGAAGGATGAGATAGATGAAACAGAGAGGAACAAAGGGTGGGAGGAAGGGAGGAAGGAAGGAAGGGAGGAAGGAAGGAAAGAAGGAAGGAGAAAGAAAGAGGGAGAGAGGCAGAGAAGAAGGGGAAAGAGAGAAAGGGAGGAAGGAGAAAGAAAAAGGAAGGAAAGACGATACAAATGAAACAGGGAGGGAGGGAGGGAGGGAGGGAGGGGAATGAGAAAAAGGAAAGGAGAGAGGAAGGAAGGATGAAATGAAGGAAGAGGAAGGGAGGGAGGGAGGGAGGGAGGGAAGAAGGGGACAGAGAGAAAGAGAGGAAAGAAGGAAGGAAGGAAGGAAGGAGAGAAAAAGGGAGGAAGGAAGGATGAGATAGATGAAACAGAGAGGGACAAAGGGTGGGAGGAAGCGAGGGAGGGAGGAAGGAAGGAAGGAAGGAAGGAAAAAGCAAGAAAAGAGGCAGGCCAAGAAATAAAAATAAAAAGAGAGTTAGAGAAGCAATAAAAACCGCAGTAAAGATACACTTGAGAATCTATGAAGACAAGAGAAATACGGGGCCTTATTCCGCTTAATAAAACACCTTATCCTGGATTTAAACAGGTAACCATTAAGGAGCCCCCAGGAGCTTTGGATTGCTGAATAATGCAAACTTCCCATTCCTACCAGCAATAGGAGAGGTTCAGGGGGGTGGGCCGTTCTAGGGTGTACAGAAGGAAGGGGAGTAGGGAGGAGAAAGGGAAAAAGCACCACAAGGAAATTCCTGGGAAGAGGCTGCTTCATCTGGTAGCTCTTCAGCTTCGTGGAAAGGGGGTCCGTTTTCTAAGAGGTCCGTTTTCGCTCCTGGGCGACTTTGTTGACTCGGAAACAAAACTGTCCACCCAGGGTTTGGAGGAATTCCAGTCTCTCTTACCAATCAGCCCAGACAATAGACTGGTCCTCATTGAGGCCCAGTTGGCTGAAAGCTCTTTATTTGGCAAAACAAGAGCAGGCCAAGGAGAAGGGTTTTGGCTTCCAGGAGATGCTGGGTGAAAGAACATTTAAATTCTCCCCAGCCTGACCACTCTTTGGGGTGAAAACGGGGCCCAGCCAACCCCATTCCTCCCCCAGAGTGGATTTATTTCTGTCCATCTGGGTCCCACAACCACTTTGGGGGCGATAGAAGAGGCAAATTTTACTTTCTTTCAAGGAAATGTTCTCTGCTCAGATTTTTTTAATATTTCTTAAGTTGTTTTTAAATCCCCTAAAACGATTTTTCATAATACGTGGAGGTCCTGACAGCGTTTTTCAACCTCGGTCACAGGAAGAGGGCTGGACTTCAACTCCCAGAATTCCCCAGCCAGCACCTTCAAGTTGCCGAGGTTGAAAAACACTGTCCTAGGCTATACAGGTAGTCCTCGACTTACGGCCACAACGGAGCCTAACGTTTTTGTTGTTAAGTGAGACATTCCTTAAGCGAGTTGTGCCCCATAGTTTTGCCACAGGGGTTAAATGAATCGCTGCATTTGTTGAGTGAGCAAGACGGTCGCTAAATGAATCCGTCTTCCCCATTGATGTGGCTTGTCAAAGGGGATCGCGTGACCCTGGGCACACTGCGACCGTCATAAATACGAGTCGGTTGTCAGGCGTCCGAATTTTGATCACCTGACCCTGGGGGATGCTGCGACGGTCGTTAAGTGTGGGGGAAAAAAACGGCCCTGAGTCGCTTGCCTTTCAATGCCGTTGTAACTTTGAACGTTCAACTAAATGAACCGCCGTTAAGTCGAGGACGACCTGCGCGCAGGGGAGATGACGGGCTTGCGACCGTCACCAGGATGGCAACTCGGGTTGAAGACAAGCCGGCTTACCTTGCAGGCCGGCCCCGTTGGTGCTGGTGCAAGTGGGGGGCGGGGAGGCCTGGGGCCGCACGACGGGCGCAAAGGCGCTTTTCTGCTTGACGGCCGAGATCATGTTGACCGGGGAGAAGGAGAAGACGCCGGCAGGGGTGGAGGAAGCCCCCAGGGGTGGGCTCGATGGCATGACTGCAGGGAGGGGGGGGAGAGAAGGATAGGGGTTAGTGGGGCAGAGAAGGGGGGGTCCCCAGTCCTGGGAAGGGAGGAAGGCGGCTGGCCTCCCCCTCCTCTTCTTTGCATCGGTGCCTTCTAGCACTGGTGATGTTCCCTAGTTGGGTCATGAAACGCCTGCAAGGAAACCACCAAGCTCAGAGAGCACCATGGACCCCACAGTCCTTCGTTTCTTTCTCTTTCTTTCTTTCTTTCTTTCTTTCTTTCTTTCTTTCTCTTTTTCTTTCTTTCAATTTTTTTCTTCTTTCTTTTCTCTCTCTCTCTCTCTCTCTCTCTCTTTCTCTTTCCTTCTCTTCTCCTTCTCCTCCTCCTCCTCCTGCTCCCAAACCCCACTCCCTTCTAGCACTGGTGATGTTACCTAGTTGGGTCATGAAACGCCTGCAAGGAAACCACCAAGCTCAGAGAGCACCATGGACCCCACAGTCCTTCGTTTCTTTCTCTTTCTTTCTTTCTTTCTTTCTTTCTTTCTTTCTTTTCTTTCTTTCTTTCTTTCTTTCTTTCTCTTTCTTTCTCTTTCTTTCTCTTTTTCTCTTTCTCTTTTTCTTTCTTTCAATTTTTTTCTTCTTTTCTCTCTCTCTCTCTCTCTCTTTCTCTTTCCTTCTCTTCTCCTTCTCCTCCTCCTCCTCCTCCTCCTCCTGCTCCCAAACCCCACTCCCTTCTAGCACTGATGATGTGACCCAGTTGGATAATGAAACGCCTGCAAGAAAACCACCAAGCTCAGAGAGCACCAAGGACCCCACAGTCCTTCATTTCTTTTTCTTTTTCTTTTTCTTTTTCTTTCTTTCTTTCTTTTTCTTTCTTTCTTTCTCTTTTCTTTCTCTCTCAATTTTTTTCATCTTTCTTTTCTTTTTCTTTCTCTCTCTCTCTCTCTTTTTCTTTCTTTCTCTTTTCTTCTCTTCTCCTTCTCCTCCTCCTCCTCTCCACAAACCCCCCTCCCTTCTAGCACTGATGATGTGACCCAGTTGGGTAATGAAATGCCTGCAAGGAAACCACCAAGCTCAGAGAGCACCAAGGACCCCACAGTCCTCCTCCTCCATTTGTCCTCCACCCAGGTTTTCTCTGGTGTCCAGTTTTGGGGGTGGACTGGGGTCTTCCAGGGGGCTAGAAAGAAAATTTCCAGATCAGGAAGTCTCCCCCAGATGTTTGGTCTCTCCAGAAGAGGTCACGTCCAGACAGAAGGTGGTTCTCTTGTATGGGTTGGTGATGGCCGTCGAAACCGACCAAAATCTAGAGTTGTCTATGGAGATTCTCTGCCCTCCAGGACAGGTCAGGGTTGCCCCAAAGAAGCTTTTCCAAAAGGTAACTGGACTTTCTTGGTGAGTTCTAGTTCGGCCTTAGCCAGGAGAGCCATCTGGGTGACTTTGGGCCAATCACCAGGAAACGTTGAGTTCTAGTCCTGCCTTAGCCATGAAAAACAGCTGGATAACTTTGAGTCAATGACAGGACACGGTGAATTCTAGTGCTCCCTAAGGCATGAAAGCCGGCTAGGTGAATTTGGGCCAATGACCAGGAGACGGTGAGTTCTAGTCCTGCCTTAGGCATGAAAGCCGGCTGGGTGAATTTGGGCCAATCACCAGGAGATGGTGAGTTCTAGTCCCGCCTTAGGCATGAAAGCCGGCTGGGTGACTTTGGGCCAATCACCAGGAGACTGGGAGTTCTAGTCCCGCCTTAGGCATGAAAGCCGGCTGGGTGACTTTGGGCCAATGACCAGGAGACGGTGAGTTCTAGTCCCTCCTCAGCCATGAAAGCCGGCTGGCTGAATTTGGGCCAATGACCAGGAGACTGGGAGTTCTAGTCCTGCCTTAGGCATGAAAGCCGGCTGGGTGACTTTGGGCCAATCACCAGGAGACGGTGAGTTCTAGTCCCTCCTCAGCCATGAAAGCCGGCTGGGTGACTCTGGGCCAATGACCAGGAGAGGGTGAATTCTAGTTCTGCCTTTACCATTGAAAGCCAGCTGACTTTGGGCCAAGCACACCCTCTCAGCCCAACTCACTTCACTGGGTTGTTGTTGTCGTTGTGAGGATAATAGGAGGAGAAAGACGTGTTGGAGACGTTTGCCCGCCTTGAATTATTTGTGAAAATAACAAACAAACAAACAAACCAGCTGGGAAGAAAACAGATTCACAGACTAACAGCCCTTCTGCATAGAGAGGTCTTTCTCCATTCTACACAGCCCCGGCTCACAAAACATCCCCAAAGTTACGCACAAGCCTTTGTGTGAATCCACCGCAAGCAAGGAATCCAACCGGTGCCCAATTATCGGTCCCGGTCAGACAGCCACGATACTCACTAGCGTAGGGGGAGTTGGCGGTGGAGCCGTTGAGAAAACTGGGGGAGCCCGGCACCCCAAGACCGGTCATGGTGGCCCCCGCGTAACCGTTCATGCTGGACGTGATTGTGTTGTAGTTACTCTGCTGCGGGGTGGAGCTGGGCACGTAGCCCCGTGGCGAGACGCTGCTTGCACTGCGTGGGTATCCTGCAAATCAGACAACAAGTCCATACCGTTCATTTAGGGACCGTTCGAAGTTACGACGGCGCTGGGAAAAGTGACTTAGGACATCCCCCTGGTCACGGGATCGAAATTCGGACTCTGGGTAACTGACTCGTATTTGTGACGGTCATAGCGTCCTGGGGTTACGTAACCCCCCTTTTGCGACCTTCTGACAAGCAGTGTCAGCGGGGGAATCCAGATTCACTTAACAACCAAGTTACTCACTTAACAGCTGTGGCGGGAAAGGTCGTAAAATGGGGGGGGGGAAACTCACTTGACTCATGTTTCACTTAGCAACATAAATTTGGGGCTCCGTTGCGATCGTGACTCGAGGACTAGCTTCTGCTCTCTGACCCACCCTAGGTCGGAGGGTGGATTGACAAATGGAGCCTCCAGCTTTAGGAGTAGTCTACCCCTCCTTCCAAATGCCAGATTAGGACGATCAGCTGGGATGGATCCGACGACAGGTAGTTCTCGACTTGTGACCACAATTAAAGCCCAAAATTTAAGCCATTGCAGTTGTTAAGCGACATGCCCAGGTGAACTGCCTCACTCAATGACGGCAATCCTGGTTACCCCTGTGGAAGCCATTGTGGTGGTCAAAGGATGGTGGGGGGGGCATTGCAATGGCCGTCAGTTTGTAAGTTCTTTCATTCAGCACTCTCGTAATTTCAAACGTTTGTGGAAGGAATGGTCAGTAAGTGAGGATTTCCTTGGCCTACCTTGTTCCGAGCCCTGAGTGGACTCACTGATGTTGATGGCCAGCTGGCTCCCGAAGGAGTTGACACCCATCATGCCCGAATGACCATGGTTCCCGGACAGGGACGTCAGCTGGTTCGGGTTCCGTGGGACGCTGTACAAGGCTTCGGCGATATCCGCGGCCCGTTTCAAGATAATGTCCTGGGCGGGTGCAAGAGGTCAACCCGTGTCAAGGTTTCGCTGCTTGGATCCCTCCGTTCCCAGCCTTGCATATACCTTAAAAGTGCTGGGAATGCAACCGGCTGGGGATGCTGGGTGCTGAAGTCCCAGCATACCTGGGAAGGGTTGAGGGTCTCGGACGGAGGCCTCGCAAAGGGGATCGGAGAGCTTGAAGGACGGGAGATTTCCCCGGGGACCAGCAGCCAAAGTCTGCCCCAAAGGGGAGAGGTGCTGGAGCAGGAAAGAGCCAGGTTCGAATCCTCCCTCAATATGGAAAATCCCTGGGGGAAGAACGCTATTTGGTCAGCTTCGGCTGCTGAAGGAAAAGCAGGCGGAACTCTTTAACGATTCCACGCGCTAAAAGGCATGGCTGGGAAAAGGATGGGGCAAGATCAGTTGGGACCCGCAAAATGCAGTTTGGTCTCTAGAGGTTAAGGCACCAGGTTAGGAAAATGGAGATGGTGAGTTCTAGTCCTGCCTTAGGCACGAAAGCCAGCTGGGTGACTTTGGGTCAAACACCAGGGTCCACCTATTCTCCAAAGCACCAGAAGGCAGGACAAGAAGCAAAAGATGGAAACCAATCAAGGAGAGAAGCAACCTGGAATTAAGGAGAAACTTCCTGACAGTGAGGACGATTAACCAGTGGAACAGCTTGCCACCAGAAGTTGTGGGTGCTCCAACACTGGAGGTTTTCAAGAAGAGATCAGACAGCCATTTGTCTGGAATAATATAGGATGCCCTGCTTGAGCAGGGGGGTGGACTAGAAGACCTTTGTGATAGCTTCCAGCCCTAGGATTCTTTATTCTAAAATTAGGGTTGAAAGGAAAAACACAGCCATCTCCTCTTCTGAAACCCCTTTTTTGCATCGAACGGTGAGTTCACACTGTCAACCTTATCCCCTATAATAATAATAATAATAATAATGTTGGGATTTTCTGCAATGGTCAAGTAACTTTGCTTTGCATCAAATGTAGATTTATTGTCAGAACCTGACAATGTATAAGAAACTAGCATAGCTGCATTGAATATGTGAATGTGCACATCCTATCACATAACCACATCCTTTGCTGTGCTTGAATACCTGCTGTTTATGCAGAAACGCTAGCCACAGAGTCTGTCCGGATAACTCCGGACATGAGAGAAAACCGCATCCTATGCCAGCAACCACATCCTATAGAAAGCATCAACCAATCATATGTTAGAACGCTATGTAGGACTTATCCTACCCTGCAACAAGATGTAACCAATTGTATGCTAACTTACTTAATCACCTGCACACGCAGCCAATCATGTAACAAGCATGCACCTTTTCATATATGTTACCAAATAAAACAATGGGTCAGATCACACTCTGCGCTCATTTCACCCCGAGGAGAAATTGACTCTGTGTCTTATTTCTCACTCCGTCCGGCGCGGGTCTGCCCGGACCCCCTCGTGGTGAGCCCGCTGGCAGCGAGAAAAGCCACAACTGGTGACCCCGACGTGATCTCGGTCCTGGTTGTTTGCCTCGACGCCCCCGTACTCTCGCCAGTGAGGCGCTCCACAGTCGTCAGACTTAGTGAGTATGGGGAAAGGGTTGTCCAAGGGCCAGGTTACGCACCTCCGAGAACTTGGAGACCTAGTCAAGGCTGCAAAAATTATTTCTATGAACCATGGCAAACCTTTATCTTCAATTTCACAGAATGATCTGGTCAAATTGTTGAAATTCATTTGAAGAAAATATCCCACTTATCCCCCCTCAGGGGACATCACGTCTAAAAAATGGAAGCGCATATTGAAATATTTAAATGAACCTCCTAAAGCTTCCTATGATTTGATTTTAACCTGTCAGGTAATTGTTGACAGTTTGGAAATTTATGAAAAAACTACTAAAGATTCGAGCGATGCCATGGCGCTCAACGCTGCGTCTCCACCTCCATATGAGGACGCCTTTACGCAGAAAAAATGTTCTCAGGCAAAATACTCCAACATTGCCTCTTCAAGTGAAACATCTCCGCCATCTGCCCCCCCTCCGCCTCCACCAAGTGGAGACGCGGAGACCTCGCCTCAGTCTGCTCTTACAGCTGGACTGAAGAGAGCGATGGCGACAGGAAACCTTTCTTTAGAGGATTTGCAGATGTTTCCTGTTGGCCTTGTAGATGACCCGCAAAATCCCAATCAAAAAATTCGAGGTCATCTACCCCTTGATTTTAAAATGGTTAAAGATCTCAAAAAGGCGGTGGCAGAATATGGGATTCAAAGTCCCTATACCAGGGGTCTGCTTACTTCCATGGCTAACAGCTATGAACTGATCCCGGAAGATTGGAAAAATATTGCTACCATGCTTCTTTCTTCTTCGCAATTCCTAATCTTTGAGTCCGTTTGGCGGCAAGGGGTACGTGCGGCAGTGGCCCGCGGGAACCTCCCAGTTGCCATCACTGCTGATCATCTTTTAGGGGAGGGTAGGGTTAATACCATTGCACTGCAAATTGCCTCCCCCCCTGCCTTATTTCCTTTGCTTAATCCTATAATTTTATCTGCCTTTCTTAAAGTGGATGACCCTAAGTCATCCGTTTCTTCCTTTGCTTCTATCCGTCAGAAGCCCAATGAACAGTATTCTGACTTCATAGACAAACTGTCTCAAGCAGTTATTCGACAGGTTGACAATGAGGAGGCTAGGACTGAATTGGTCAAACGTCTCGCATATGAAAATGCGAATACTGATTGTCAGGAAGTCCTTCGCCCCCTCCTTTCCAACCCGGTGATGAACCTTGCTGATTTCCTTCAAGCTTGTCATATTGTGGGCACTACTAGCCACAAAATGGAAGCTCTAGCTGCAGCCTTGCAAAACAACAACCCATTTCCTGTTTCTTTTCCGCCTGCTATTCTTTTTACCCCCCTCCCCTCCCTTACATCTGCTTTGCTATTTCCTCATGACTCACTCACTTTACGTGGTGCTTCATTTCCCCCTGCACTTTTGACATGCTCTATGGAACCTACAGTTTTGCTCCAAATTATTTTAAGCTACCCAATTTCAATAAAAAGGGGAGAGATATTAGCACAGCTAATAATCCTCCCACCAGAGGACCCTCCCACTCCCTCTGAACTTTTTGTAATTATTATAAATTTATGGGGCCGTGATTTGCTCCACCAATTCAGTACAAAATTAACTTCTTTATTTTCTACCCTACAAACTGTAATATCCAACAGGAACCATCCTTACTTTGTTACACACATAAGAAGCCACCAGCCTTTTCCTGGCTTCTTGCAGAAGGCAAATGACATTGCAGGCGCTACGGCCTCTGCTTTTTGCCTCATGTCTCTTTCTCCTGTCTCCCCTTGGGACAGTCATGCTCATTTCCATCAAAATAAAAAAGGCGCTTGTGAAACAATTTGGAATAACCACTGCAGAAGCAACTGCTATTTTCCAGCAGTGTGCCACTTGCAGCAAGCAGGCCCACTCGCTCCCAATGGGGGTTAACCCCAGAGGAACCGAGTGTTGCCAAATTTGGCAAATGGATGTTACACAATATGCCCCATTTGCCCCATGGAAATATTTTCATGTTTCCATAGACATCTTCTCTGGCTTCATCATTGCTACCCCTCAACGGGGTGAAGCCACTAAGCATGTCATTAATCACTGTATTCGTTCATTTGCAACGTTGGGATGCCCAAAGGAACTACAACTCCCAAGGCCAAGCCTTGGTTGAGCGCGCCCACCAGACGCTAAAACATGCGCTGGAAAAATATAATCAGACACAAGGGAAAACTCCCCTTAGCCTCCTAGCCTGGCAAAACAGACTCCATTTGTTGTTTATACACACTGAATTTTTTGTGAACTTTTACGGGCCACCCCATCAAAAGACTTCCTACCCACCTGGAAAGGGTCCTGCTGAACTCATCACCTGGGGACGGGGACGGTTACGCCGCCTCCACACTAACGGTTGCAAACTTTGTGGGTCCCTGTCGACATATCTGTCCCTACCATCAAAAACCAAAAAAACAGAGGGACCTCATCCCCATCGGACACTAACAACACTCCTTGCTGAGTCATAACGGCAATTGACTCTCCACGAAGAGATCTCAAACCGGAATCGCTAACAAATGGGAAAGATGATGTATGGACCCCAGAAAGTCATCCTGCTTATTATGGACTGTTACCTGGACGAGGATGTTAACTATGGATATCGAACTCCCATTTATATGTTAAATCGCATTATTTGCTTATAAGCTTGTATGGAAATAATAACAAAGAAAAACTGTGCTGTTATTGAAAACATTTGGCAACAGAAAAAGGTTTTTGGGGGTTAAAAAAAAAAAAAAAAAAATTTTTCCCCAACTATATAATGTAAACATCGATATTACTCTGATTATTTGCTTGCTAAGGAAGGTTAGAGATGTGGAAAATTTGATTTGACTTAATTGATGCATTGGAATTGTGATTTTGGACGATAACACCAGTCTTTAAAAAAATAAAAAACAGAGGAGATGTTGGGACTTTTATGGTTCAAGCTTTCTATAGTAAGGACTAGGCCCATTGGCCAGATTGCGTATAGAGGCCTAGGACACTAGTAGCAATAATCACATTCCTCTGACAAACATCAGGGTAAAGGTAACGATGCAGGCGACGTCGGTGACTTGACATGTGTCCAGTGGTTGGTGAGTGACAGTGAATCTCGGGGCCGGAGGGGCCTTGGGCCACACTCCGGCTACCACCGCCACAGCCTTCCATCTGAAAAAAAAAGAAAGGAGGAGCGATGTTGGATTTCTGCCAAGGGTCAAGTAACTTTGCTTTGCATCAAATGTAGATTTATTGTCAGAACATGGACAATGTTATAAGAAACTAGCATAGCTGCATTGAATACGTGAATGTGCACATCCTATCACATAACAACATCCTTTGCTGGCTTGAATACCGGCTGTTATGCAGAAAACGCTGCACAGGCGTCTGTCCGGATAACTCCGGACATGATGAGAAAACGCTCCTATGCCAGCAACCACTCTATAGAAAAGCATACAACCAAACATATGTTAGAACGCTTATGTAGGACTTATCCACCCGGAAACAAGATGTAACCAATTGTATGCTAACTTACTTAATCACCTGCACACGCATCCAATTCATTGTAACAAGCATGCACCTTTTCATATTATGTTAACCAATAAAACAATGGGTCAGATCACACTCTTCGCTCATTTCACCCCGAGGAGAAATTGAATCTGTGTCTTATTTCTCACTCGTCCGGCGGGTGTCTGCCGGACCCCCTCTGTGAGGCCCGTGCCAGCGAGAAAAGCCACAAATAATAATAAATAATAATAATAATAATACAACAACAACAACACAACAACATAATATAATAATAATAATAAAAAGTTAAAGGGACCTTGAAGCAGTCATCTAGTCCAACCCCCTGCTCAGGCAGGAATTTAAAACCCAACCCTGCTTAGCACGTGCCACAACGGGGCCCAATCTATCTTCTGAAGCGATGGGTGTAACATGTTAGCCAGGCCCGACGCTGACTTTCCCATCTTCCTGGTGGGCGGCTGAGAATTTGGCCCCGCCGGTCCGTTGCACGGTCACCCTTGAATGGGTGTGGAAGATTCACACCCTGGAAAGAGTCGGTTGGGTGGGGGGGGGGACTTTGGCCCATAAAACCACACCTCCCACCTGCTTGGCCTGACCTGACGCCTCCTCAGGACCGTAGCTAGCATCCGCCCAGGTGTGTGAGCCGTGACTGAGCTGTGAAAACATCTGCTGGGTCCCTGGCTGGGGGTGAGGAAGCCAAGAGCTGTTTCTAAGCGGGTTCACTCAAATCGCCCTGGAATTCCTGATGGGAAACAGATGTTGGGTTGGGAGCCAGATGTTTGTATGGGCCCAGCCAGAGCAGTGCAAGTTGTAGAGAGAGAGAATCTCTGCTCTCTCTCTCTGGTCTCTCTTTGTCTCTCTCTGTCTCTCAGTTCTCTGAGTCTCTGTGTGTGTGTCTCTCTCTCTGTCTCTCTGATGTGTGTGTGTATGTGTCTCTCTGTCTCTCCTCTTGTGTGTCTCTCTCTGTCTCTCTCTCTGTCTCTCTCTGTGTGTGTGTCTCTCTCTCTTTCTCCTTCTCTCTCTGTGTCTATCTCTTTGTCTCTCTCTCTGTGTGTCTGTCTGTCTCTGTGTGTGTGTGGTGTGTCTCTTGTGTCTCTCTCTCTGTGTGTCTCTCTCTCTCTCTGTGTCTCTCTTTGTCTCTCTCTCTGTGTGTGTCTCTCTCTCTGTGTGTGTCTCTGTCTTCTCTGTCTCTGTATGTGTGTGTGTACTCTCTGTCTCTCTATCTGTCTCTCTCAGTCTCTCTCTGTGTGTGTGTCTCTCTCTGTCTCTGTGTGTGTGTGCGTCTCTATTGTGTGGTGTCTCTCTGTCTATCTCTCTGTGTGTGTGTGTGTCTCTCTCTCTGTCTCTCTCTCTCTCTATGTGTGTCTCTGTCTCTCAGTCTCTGCTCTCTCTCTGTATTCTTGTCTCTCTGTCTCTGTCTCTCTCTCTCTCTGTCTATCTCACTCTCACAACAGACACAACACACACGCTAGGACAGTTTCAGGCATTTGCAGCTAACTGATGGCTGGGATAATCAAACTTCTGCACACAGGGTCCTTCTCCAACCAGGGGCCCTCTGGGATGTGCTACCGTAGACATCAAGGAATTGACGTCCAGCAAGGGGGAAAGGGGGAACAAGACAACCTTCTGTGTCCCAAGGAGGTATCTTGGCAGACTTTTGCCTGCTTCCTGTGGAACTCCCAGGGTAGGGGTACCAAAACTCAGATAACTCCAGGTGGCGGCATTAAAAAGATCCAGAAAAATATTTCCCTGAGAGGTCCTATGGTCTTTGAAGCCACCTCTGGTGGTCCTACTTCATTCCTCACCTTCACAGGTGTGGCTGAAAAAACCCAGAGACCCTCGATGTAGATTCTAGGTCAAAAGGTTAGAGTTGCTCAGAGGTTTGAGTCACGGCAAATGGCCTTCCTTCCTTTGGGTTGGAAGCTTTCGCTGCTTATCTGAGGACCTTTAGGCCTAAAGGAGGCTAGAACTCGCCGTCTCCTGGTGATTGGCCCAAAGTCACCCGCTGGCAGATGATAGATAGATAGATAGATAGATAGATAGATAGATAGATAGATAGTCAGATAGATAAGATAGATAGGTAGGTAGGTAGGTAGGTAGTAGGTAGGTGGGTGGGTGGGGGGGTGGGTGGGGGGTGGGTGGGAGGGTGGGTGGGCGGATGGATGATGATAGATGGAGAGATAATAGAGATAGGTACAATGGAAATAGATAGATGATAGATAGATAGATAGATAGATAGATAAAGAGATGATAGATATGGATAGATCGATATAGATAGATAGATAGATAGACTAGACAGACAGACAGACAGACTTACCTGGTTATTGTGGGGATCCCCATACAAGCCTCCACCCAATCCGCTGCTATCTTCAGCAGGACTTCCTCGGAGAAGAGCGACAGGACTACGATAAAAGGAAGAACGCTTTGGAAGACAGGATTTGAGGGGAAATAACCCAAAAGACGGTTGAACAAACTCTAGCTGTGCTCGCAATCAAGCTCACACAAGCTTAATCCAACTTAATTAAATTAATTTAATTAAGTTCGTCTGATCAGCTTAATCCAACCTGGGGTTAAGGAGAAACTCCTGAGAACAATTTAACCAGTGGGAACAGAAGTTGCCTTCAGAAGTTGCGGGTGTTTCATCACTGGAGGCTTTTAAGAGGAGAGATCTGGACAGCCATTTTGGGCAGAATAGCAGAGGGCCTCCTGCTTGAGCAGGGGGTTGGACTACAACCTCTAAGGACCCTTCCTGCTCTATTCGTATTGACGGTTGAGATCAGAACCAAGCCCGTGAAGCTGTTAAAGCAGGGGGATCCAACCTTGGCAACTGTAAGACCTGTGGACAGTCTTAAAAGTTGCCAAAGTTGGACACCCTTGCCGTAAAGTAGAATTCACGGTAACAGCGTAAAAGAAAGTCAACGTTTTTGGCAGGTCAGCCTTCACACCATCTAGGCAGAGCCACCTTTTCCTGCCTCTCCGCCAGGCCTTCCAGATGCATTGTGGTCCCTCTCTGATCTTCCCAGAGATCCGGCCGAGACATCTGGCAGGCGCCACAGGGCCGGAAGGGTGCTCTGCAAGGATCGGACAGCATGTGGAGACCGTCACCCCTGGAAGGCATCCACACATCATCAACCAGGCCAAGGCTTTGTGCATTCAACACGGGACACCCCCCCCCCCAGGGAGTCTGCCTACTATTTTGGCCCCCTCGGCAGCCCTTTCGTGGAGATGGGATCCTTCCTTGGGCCAATCCTGTCCCCTGTCCCAAAAACCCTTCTAAACCAAGGAGAACGTCGACAGTCCAAGAATCAGGGAATACTTTGTGCTTTGGGGTGGGGGCCCCACCAGTGGGTGGGGGGGGATGGGGGGATATTATGATTTGTGAACAAGCAGCTCATCAAAGCTCCACTGGTAATTTTTCGGGCCGAGTTAGTCGAGGCGGGAGAGAAATTGAAGGCATCCGGAGGAGGCTGGGCGGTGTGACCCAGCGGGCTGCCAACATTCTCCAATTTCAGGGGATTGTTCTTGGGTTGTGGTTGTTGTTGTCGTGCGGTGTTGTTGTTTTTGGTTGCGATCACAAAGCCATCGCTTTGCTGGGATGGGAAGAACTGAAAACTCACTCAGGCGGTGCAAAATTTTTCCTCCTTTCCTTCTCCCCTTTTCCAGCTCCTTCTCACCTTTCTTCCTCCTCCCTCCACTCTCCACCCCTCTCCTCCCCTCCTCCTCCTCCTCCTTCCCCCTCCTCCCCTCTCTCCTCCTTCTCCCTTAATCCTCTACCCCCCCTTCTCCTCCCTTGCTCTCTTCATCCTCCTCCTGCTGCTTCTCCTCCTCTTCTTCTCCCCCTTTTCTTCTTCCTCCTCTCCTCCCCCTGGCTGCTCCTCCTCCCCTCCCTCCTGCCCTTCCTCTCCTTTTCATCCTCCTCCTGCTGCTGCTTCTCCTCCTCTTCCCCCCACCCCTTTCTTCTTCCTTCTTCCCCCCTCCCCCTCCTGCTGCTCCTGCTCTCCCCCTCCTCCTCCTTCTCTCCTTTGTCATCCTCCTCCTGCTCCTCCTCTCGCTTCTTTCTCCCACTTTTCTTCTTCCTCCCCTCCTCCCCTGCTCCTCCTCCCCTCCCTTGCTCCTCCTCTCTTTTCATCCTGCTGCTGCTTCCTCCATACTCCTTCATCCCCCTCTTCTTCCTCCTCCTCTCCCTTTCTCCTCCTCATCCTTGGCTGCTTATCCTCCCTCTTCCTTCTCCCTTTTCTTCCTCCTCGTCCTCCCCCTCCTCCTCCTCCCTCCTCATCCTTTTCCTCCTTCTCTCCTTTTCCTCCTCATCCTCCTGCTGCATCCTCCTCTTCCTTCTCCCCCTTTTCTTTCCCCCTCATCCTCCCCCTGCTCCTCCCACTCCTCTTCCTCCCACTCCTCCCCCCCCTTTTTCTGAACCCCTAAACAGTTGATCCACCAAAATGGGGAGCATCAATGTTCTGCACTGCCTTGTGAAGGAGGATTGGCAGTTGAGAAGTATGAAATATGATGAGAGACCGACGACGGTCCTTGACTGGCAGCCGCGGTGTTTTCGCAGCAATTCGAAGTTGGGCCCTGGAAAGGGGGTCTTCCCATCGGTCCCTGCACTTGCCAACCGGCGTCACCTGATCGAAACCTGGGGCCTCGGCAACCAGCCGCAGGCAGCCCTGGACTACAACCGTTCATTTCAGTCGTTTTAAGTGAATCTGGCTTTACCGCATTGACTCTGCTTGTCGCAAGCCGGCTGGGAACGGTCGCAAACGGCGATCGCAAGACTCGGGACACCGCAACGTTTGTCAAAACAAAACACCTGCCGACTGCCCAACCCCCAAATTTTGATCAGCCGACCGCAGAGAGGCGACAGCGGCCGTTAAGTGCGAAAAACGGCCCCCGAGTCCCTTTTTTCCGGAGCCGTCGTAACTTCCAACAGTCGCTAAACGAACGTATAAGTCAAGACTTGCCTGTCCCGGGGTTGCCAAAGGGCCCTATTTTTGAAACAGGCGAGGGCTGCGCCAGTCGCGGTTGTTTTGCGAGGGCCAGTTGTGTGACACTTTCCCCCCCAAGGCTTGTCGTGACTTCGAACGGTCGCTAAGCCAACGTCTCGTAAGTGAAGGACTCCCTGTAATCCTGCTGGGAGAGGGGCACCCTCCCTCACCCGTCCATCGCCTGGGGCAAGGCGCAAAGCTTTTGTTCCTGAACTCACGCCCCCCCCCTTACCGCCCTCCCGCTCAACTTTTCCTTCTCCCGGCTTCCCGACAACCGAGAGAGCAACCGGCCGGGCGCTGGGCCGTCCATCAGGATCTCAAGGCTATTGGATTGCTGTCAAGCTAAGTGCCAACAATCACGGGCAGTTGCTCTCCCCCGATCGATACCGTAATGGAGCAGGGAGGGAGGGGGCCCTGCCAGCCGGTTTTGCCACACCGAGGCCCCCCCCGCCCCCCAGTGAAGGTGGCGACACCAAGCAGCTGGTTAACTCTGGGGGCAGAGATGGTTGGGGAGGGGAGGGATTGGGGAGGGGGTTCGGGAGGAATCGGCAGTTTCTTCCCCCCCCCAGCTCAGAGTTTGCCATCTACCCCACACCCCCAACGTCTCAGAGTCGGACCCCCCCTTTTTTTTGGGGGGGGAGGCTCCGTTCAGCAGTTTTCAACCTTGGCGAGTGGGCTTCAATTCCCAGAATCCATCGTTGGGAGGAAGGGGGGGGAGCTGGGTTCTCTTAAGGACTGTGCAATTCATTTAACGACTGCAGTGATTTGCTTAAGGGGAAAAACAGGTCGTAAAGCGGGCGGCCGCTCACTTAACGACCGCCTAGCAACGGAAGTTCTGTTGTAGTGGTAATAAGTCGAGTCTGAAGGTGGGATTTAGGAAAATGGGATCAATTTTCCATCACCCCCTCCCCCTGTTTTTTCCCCGGCCTCTTGTGAGCCATTTGTCTGCCCCTGGCTGTACATTCTGACGTGCTGGGGTGGAAAGCCCAAAAAGGAACCTTAACGTCTCACGAGGTCTAGAAACTTGACTTTGCTATTGGAACGAAGGCAAGCCATCCTGCAAGCCGCACAGTCTATTCCAGGTTCAGCGTGGTCTTTTGCAGCACACAGATCAGAGGGGTTGTGGGGTTTCTCTCTCTCTCTTTTTTGTGTGTGTGATGTCGTTGTTGTTGTTGTGCGTTGCCCAAAACGAAGGTTTCAAGGGTTTTGGGGGGTTTGCAAAAGAGATTTTTCTGCCTTGAGAGAAAAATGCACAAATCTCTTCTTTCTTTCTTTCTTTCGTATCCCTCCAAAGCTGTGTGTACACAGACACGCGGGTGCACACACACTGACAGAATAGTTCTACCTAGAGACGATCTCCCACGAAGAGCTGGTCCTTGTGTGTTTGTGTGTGTGTGTGTGTGTGTGTGTGTGTGTGTGTGTGTGTGTGACAGGCTGCTTTAACTATGATGAATGAGCAGCCCACCTGGCTAAGGGAGAGTCCGATCCCAGCCAGCTGAGCAGACAAGGCTTTTTAACAAGCTGAGAAGGAAGTGGTCCAGGATGTCACCACTTGAACCCGGAACATGGTCCACGCTTTAGGGATGGGGACAGAAAGCCAGTCTGGATTGCCAGGGGTGACTTAACAGCACAATAGCAGAGTTGGAAGGGACCTTGGAGGTCTTCTAGTAGTCCGACCCCCTGCTCGAGCAGTGGACTCAACTTACGACAGTTCTATTTAGTGACCGTTCGAAGTTACAACAGCACTGAGGGGAAAAAAGGGACTTGTGACCGTTTTTCACAGGACCCTTGCAGGCATCCTCGCGATCACGTGATCAAAATTCAGACGCTTGGCCACCGGCTCACCTTTATGACGGTCGCAGTGTCCCTTTTGCGACCTTCTGACCAGCAAAGTCAAGGGGGGGAGCACAGATTCACTTAACAACCGTGTTACTATCTTAACAACTGCAGTGATTCGCTTCACAATGGCGGCGAAGAAAAGTCGTAAAATGGGGCAAAGCTCATGTAACGGCTGTCTCGCTTAGCGACAGAAAGGTTAGGCTCAATTATGGTCGTTAAGTCGAGGACTACCTGTACTCTGTACAAATGTCATTCTGGGTAGAAACATTAAATATGATAGTTTACAATGGTTCCCTTTGCTCAATTACCTTTCTTTCTTTCTTTCTTTTTCTTTCTTTCTTTCTTTCTTTCTTTCTTTCTTTCTTTCTTTCTTTCTTTCTTTCTTTCTTTCTTTCTTTCTTTCTTTCTTTCTTTCTTTCTTTCTTTCTTTCTTTCTCTTTCTCTTTCTTTCTTTCTTTCTCTCTCTCTCCTTCTGTCTCCCCTTCTCCCCCTTCCTTCCTTCCTTCCTTCTCCCCCCCCTCTCTCTCACACACACACAAAACAGATATGCAAAACCAACAGCTGGTTGTGGCTTTGAACATCAAACTACAGTTTAGAGGATTGATTTTAGGACAACTGGCTGGGACCCAGATTGGCACAATCTGGAGAAAAAAGATGGAACGTTCAGCTTGGCATATTCCTCATATTTTGTATGTAGGAGTATATATTTCTACATTTTGCTGCCCTTTGTATCTTTTCATTCCCTGCGGTTTTGGTTCTTAATTTATCTTCCTTTCCTCCCACTCTGTATTTTTATTTTCCTCTGGACGTTTTCTTTGTTCACTCAGTCACCTTTTCTAAATAGTGAGCTCAAAATTGGAGATTTATTTATTTTTCTAAAAACATGCGTTTAAAATTTTTTCAAGCTCTGAAACTTAGGATGTAGCCATGAAAGCTGCTTGCCAGCCACCATCGCATCCCTCCTCCTCCTCCTCCTCCTCCTCCTCCTCCTTCCTCTTCTTCTTTCTTTTTCTTTCTCTTCTTTTTTTCTCCTCCTCCTCCTCCTCCTCCTCCTCCTCCTCCTCCTCCTCCTCCTCCTTCCTCTTCTTCTTTCTTTTTCTTTCTCTTCTTCTTTTTTTCTCCTCCTCCTCCTCCTCCTTCCCCAACATATATAAATACCTTCAAGCACCAATCATCCCAATTTCATTTGCCTAAAGGATTCGGACAAATACACGGATGAGACAAAGAGCCTCCATAGACAGAGACCATCTACCTCAAGAACCATCTCAACCGCAGCATCTATTCTCGTATTTCCTTAACTCCCTTCCCTGGAAAGAGCTGTGCCTAGGAAACCCACCGTGCCTGACTCCATCTCAGCAAATCTAATTTTGAAAGTAAATTAACTTGGATAAAAAGAGTCCTTTCTTCCTGGGAACGACAGCCTCTCCAGGGCCTTCTTAAGAAAAAGACCCCAGACTCGCTGATGGGGCTGAAAAGGGGGGTGGGCAGAAAGAGAGACCAGATAGTGTGTGTGTGGGGATGTTATGTCCACCATGGGTGGGTGGGAGGCTTCTGAGCCCCCCAGGCATGGGGCACTGAGCCCCCCAGGCCCCCAAGGCAGGAGAGGGGAAGCTGTGGGGGCAAACAGCAGCCGGAGCAGCTCCTGCATCCTTGTCAAGCCATGATTAATGGCTGCAATTTGGTGGCTGCCTTCGGCTGTCACTCCCCATCTGAAGCCCCCTCTTTCCGCCAGCTGCTCTCTGCTCAGAGGCATTAGCAGGCTTTCCCAAGGACGGCGGTGCAAGCCGGAGGCACCCACAGCAGCCCAGCGGTGCCCTCGTGCCCGGGATGGGCGCCAAATTCTCCTCCGACCTTGAGTAAGCCTGGTTGCCCATGCCATCCCACTTCCCTCCTGGAAGTCCCTTGAGGGTCCTCTCAAGGAGTGACGTGGGAAGAAGAATCCCAAAACACATCTGCCAACAACTAGAAGCCAAAAAATGTTATAACTAGTAGCCAAGCACGGGTTTGTCAAAAACAGATCTTATTTCATTCTTCGACAAAGTGACCAAACTAGTAGACCAGCGAAACGCAGTGGACGTAGTATACTTAGACTTCAGTAAGGCATTCGACAAAGTAGACCACAATCTACTCCTTGGTAAGCTAGCAAAAGGTGGAATAGACAACATCACCACCAGATGGATCTGTAGCTGGCTGGCAAACCCTACTCAACGAGTAGTCCTCAACGGCACCACATCCACATGGAGAGAAGTAAGCAGTGGGGTACCACAAGGCTCCATCTTAGGCCCAGTACTCCTCAATATCTTCACCAATGACTTAGATGAGGGAATTGAAGGGGAACTCATCAAATTTGTAGGTGACACCAAACTAGGAGGAGTAGCCAACACCCCAGAAGACAAACTCAGGATCCAAAAAGATCTTGACCAACTCGAACAATGGGCCCTGTCCAACAAAATGAACTTTAATGTGGAGAAAAGCAAAGTTTTACATTTAGGCAGGAAAAAAACCCAAAGGTATGAGTACAGATTTCCGTTGCTAAGCGAGACAGTTTTGTCCCGATCTTGCGATCTTTCTCGCCGCAGTTGTCAAGTGACCCACTGCAGTTGTTCAGTTCAGCACCCCACGGGGATGCTGCAAAGAGTTGGTAAGTGTGAAAACGGTCATAACTCACTTTTTCCAGGACCGTCGTAAATTTGAGTGGTCACTAAATGAATGCTTGTAAGTCAAGGACTATCTGCAATGTGGGGTGTTTGGAGGGGGGGGGCGTTCTTTTCCTTTACATTTTGGTCTTGTTCTTATGATTTATGGCCGTTATGTCTCACTTAGCAACAGAAACTTTGGGCTCCGTTGTGGTCGTAAGTTGAGGACTACCAGCATTTATTTTTTTTATCTTTAACCACATCTTGCAGTCACTTTGACCCCACCTCGGCAACCACCACCTTCCCTTTTTAAACCCAAACACCCCTGAAGTAAAATAAAAAATAAAAAATACAGGAAAACAAGCAAGACTTCAGGACTTCTAAAGGCTTGCGCAAGAAACGAATCGATATGAATGGGAATAGAGCTGGAAGGGACCTTGGAGGTCTTCTAGTCCAGCCCGCTGCTCGAGCAGGAGACCCTATATATCACCACGACGACGACAAGACACAACTCCCTGCAAATGACAAACCGAACCAGGTTTACTAAATATTTCTTCTGGTTTTTTTTTTTTTTTTGTCCCTTATCCTCATCAGAAAATGCTTTTGCCCTTGAAGTTAAAACCGGGAGCAACACCTGGCGAGCCTCTCCCAGTGCGGCTGTGTTCAACGCAACGACACAATGGGGAGATGCTTAAGGGGAGAGAACGGGGGTCCTACCTTTGGCAAACGTTCGGGGTCTCCGGGGTGCCGCGGAATCACCTTCTGTAGGCGCTGGAAGCCATAGTCAATCGTCGGCTCGTTCAGGGCTACGGAGGGAAAGAAGGAAGCCATCAGGCTGGCAGCATGCAGAGAACAAACGGCAGGTGGTCCTCGGCTTACGACCGTTCATGAATTTGGGGTGGAGACCTCAAGGCTATTCTATCGCCACAGCCTGTTTGGTTTTGGGTAGAAGGCAGCAGGGTAGAAGCTGGGAGACGGTGAGTTCTAGTCGTGCCTTAGGCATGAAAGCTGACTGGGTGACTTGGGCCGATCACCAGGAGACGGTGAGTTCTAGTCCTGCCTTAGGCATGAAAGCTGACTGGGTGACTTTGGGCCAATCACCAGGAGACGGTGAGTTCTAGTCCTGTATTAGGCATGAAAGCTGACTGGGTGACTTTCACCAGGAGACGGTGAGTTCTAGTCCTGTATTAGGCATGAAAGTTGACTGGGTGACTTTGGGCCGATCACCAGGAGACGGTGAGTTCTAGTCCTGTATTAGGCATGAAAGCTGACTGGGTGACTTTCACCAGGAGACGGTGAGTTCTAGTCCTGTATTAGGCATGAAAGCTGACTGGGTGACTTTGGGCCAATCACTAGGAGATAGTGAGTTCTAGTCCTGCCTTAGGCATGAAAGCCGACTGGGTGACTTTGGGCCGATCACCAGGAGACGGTGAGTTCTAGTCCTGCCTTAGGCATGAAAGCTGACTGGGTGACTTTCTTGCTTTCTCAGCCCAGCCCAGCTTGCAGGGTTGTTGTTGTGAGGAAATTAGGAGGAAGAGGAAGGAGTATTAGATATATTTGTCTCCCTGAGCTATTTACAAAGATAATAAGGCAGGATAACAGTAAGTAAGTAAGAATCAATAGCAAGCCCAGTGCGTCAGGGACCCCTGCCCCCTTTACCTGGATCCCCTCCAACAGACACAGGGGCAGCTTCCCTGAACTTCCTCCTCCTCCTCCAACTCTGTCCCCCCCACCCAAGCCCAGATTGGCATGTGCTTTGTTACTACACTGGGATGAAGATGGATTGCTTGATTTAGTGTAAACATATGCTAGGATTTCAGTTCTGGCCATCCTCTCTGCAACCTTAATTGCTATTGATTTCCCAGGCTCCCTCTGCCCCACCCCCACCCCACAGACCCCTTTTCCAGGCCACAGCATGCATGATTAGCCGTGCAATGAGAGGGAGGGGGCAGCACACCCCTCCTGGCTGGGGTTATGTCCAGGAGGACAGTCAAAGATTGGGGGGGGGGGTAGATTCTTGGCAGTGGTCCCATCTTATTATTACTGTGGTTTTGCATGTACACTGAGAGCTTCTGCATTGGAGACAAATTCCTTGGGTGTCTAATCACACTTGGCCAAATAAAGAATTATATTCTGTTCTGTTCTGTTCCTTCCTTCCTTCCTCTTTCTTTTCTTTTCTTTTCTTTTTTTCTTTTCTTATCTATCTATCCATCCATCATCCATCCATCCATCCATCCATCCATCCATCCATCCATCCATCCATCATCTCTCTCTCTCTCCCTATCTGTCTGTCTGTCTGTCTATCCATCCACTTTCCTTTTTTCCCTCTTCTTTCTTTCTTTTCTTTCTTTCTTTCTTTCTTTCTTTCTTTCTTTCTTTCTTTCTTTCTTTCTTTCTTTCTTTCTTTCTTTCTTTCTTTCTTTCTTTGGCTGAGGGAGGCTCAGCCAATCTCACTGTATACATGTTATATTTTGATAATAAAGGTTCATCCTTCCTTCCTTCCTTCCTTCCTTCCTCTTTCTTTCTTTTTTTCTTTCTTTCCACCCTCTCTTCTTCCCTCTCAATTTATTTCCTTCCTTCCTTCCTTTTCTTTCTCTCCTCCCTCCATTTCCTTCCTTCCTCCCTCCCTCCCTCCCACTCCCTCTGTCCTCCCTCTTCTTATTAATATACATGTTATACTTTGATAATAAAGGTTCATCCATCCTTCCTTCCTTCCTTTTCTTTTTTCTTTTCTTTTCTTATCTATCTATCCATCATCCATCCATCCATCCATCCATCCATCCATCCATCCATCCATCATCTCTCTCTCTCTCCCTATCTGTCTGTCTGTCTGTCTATCCATCCACTTTCCTTTTTTCCCTCTTCTTTCTTTCTTTCTTTCTTTCTTTCTTTCTTTCTTTCTTTCTTTCTTTCTTTCTTTCTTTCTTTCTTTCTTTCTTTCTTTCTTTCTTTCTTTCTTTCTTTCTTTCTTTCTTTTTCTTTCTTTCTTTCTCTCTCTTTCTTTCTTTCTTTCTTTTTCTTCCTTCCTTCCTTTTTCTTTTCTTTCTCAGCCATCTCCCCTACAAGGTGACCCAGGGATTCTTTTCACCTTTTGAGATTTCCTTGTGGTCTCCCATCCAAGGAATACTCAGCTACATTAGTGCCACCTAGCCCTTGGAATAGAGTCAGCGGGGGCAGACGCCTGCGCTTGCAGTCAGCGGGGGGGGGGGGCATTTCATCGCCTGGCCCCCCCGGCCACCAGCTTTGTGACTCAACCGGCCCTGGCAGAAGCCGTGGAGGTCTGTCTCTCTCCCTTATTTTTTCGTGCCTGTCTTCCCTCTTGCCTGGCGCTTACCTGTGTAAACGAAACGCCCAGGGGCTCCTTTGCAAAACTGCTTCGACTTGTAGGAGAGCGTCACCTCCACCACGCCGGGGATGTGCCGGGGCGGCGTCTGGACCCGGATGGCGTGTGGCGTGATCAACTGTTACGGGGAGAAGAGGACGGTCAGACCAGGAGGGGAAGCTTTGCGATAAGGAAAGGGGTTGGGCACAGAGAAGCCATGAAGATTTGAGGCTGGTAGCCATCTCCTTCTCCTCTTCCTCCTCCTGCATCCTAATCTTCTTCCTCTTCCTTCTCCTCCTATATCCTTTCTCCTTCTCCTTTTTCTCTTGTTCCTCCCCTTCCTTCTCCTTCTGTATTTCTTCTCCTTCTCCTCTTCTTCCCCCCTTCCTTCTCTCCCTCTTCCTCCTCCATCTCTTCCCCTTCTCTATCTCTTCTTCCTTCCTTCCTTCTCTGTTCTTCCATCTCTATCCTTCCTTCCTTCTTCCTTCTCTTTCCTTTGTTCTTCCATCTCCCTCCCTCCCTCCCTCCCTCCCTCCCTTCCTTCCTTCCTTCCTTCCTTCCTTCCTTCCTTCCTTCCTTCCCTTCCCTTCCCTTTCTCCTCCTTCCTCATCTGTGGGGTTTATTGTCCCTCACTCTAGGTCACCCTTGTCCCTAGACTCTCCCTCCTGGCCACTCCACCTGGGAAAGACCCCGTAAGTCAGGACCCACGGCAGTGGCTCAGAGAAATTTCCTTTCAGGAGTTGGAGAAGCTTTTTGAATGGGGCTGACTTTGCCCACAAAGGGGGTGCCAATACCCCTCCCCCCCATGAGGAAGGTGATGTGCCTTGGACCTGGAAATGGGAACTATCGACGCCTTAAATTTGTTTTTTCTCGGCAACCAGGAAAAGACCTGGTTTCCCCAGGGGCCCAGGGACAAAAGGAGTGCCAAAGCTTATTTGCAGCTTTGGAGCCGAAGCAGGCCTCTGAAGCAGCTGCTGTGGGACCCCAGACCAAAAGCCGCTCTTTGGCTGAATTTCTCTAACTTTTACATTGGTCCGCCTGCTGGGGGGGGGGTGGGCTTTGCGCCATTTCTGCCTGCAGTTAACTTCATCTGGGTTGCTTCTGCAAACTCTTGTGGGAGCAAAAACTGAAGGCCAGGAAAAAAAAAATGGAGTCAAATCAGCCTGAGGATTTGGCTGGGACTCGAAGGTCTTGCACTGGGGAAGATGGGAAAGGGAAAAGAAAAGAAAAAAGAAAGGGAAAAGGAAAAGGGAAGGGAAGGGAAGGGAAGGGAAAGGAGGGAACAAGACATAAATTGGTGGGATGGGAAGGGAAGAAAGAGAGAGCAGAGGGGGAGGTGGAAGGAGAGGAGAGGAGAGAAGAAGAGGAGAGGAGAGGAGGAGAGGAGAGCAGAGGGGGAGGTGGAAGGAGAGGAGAGGAGAGGAGAGGAGGAGAGGAGAGGAGAGAAGAAGAGGAGAGGAGAGAGAGAGACAAAGAGAGAAAAGAGACAGGAGAGAAGAAGAGACAGAGAAGAGAGGAGAAATAAATCTTCGCCTGGCCATTCTAGCCAAAAATATTGGGGAAGTGCTTCTCCTTAAACAGGGAATGTTAGAAAAACGTGCGAGCCAGAGAGAGGAACCACCAAATCATGAGCTCTGATTTATCGGATGCTTTCAAGCAAAGGATGAATTTGTTCTTTCCATGTTTAAGAGTCTATGGTCCCAGTTAAAGGCCACCCTGGGAGAGAAGAGAAGAGAAGACAAAGAGGCAGACACAGCAGAGGACAGAGAAAGGGAAGGGGGAAATGGAGGGCCGTAAGAAGAAAGAAAGGGAAAGACAAAAGAGGAAGATAAAGCTGAACCCAGAAACGGGGGGCGGGGGAAGCAGGCAAACTCACCTCACTCCAGACCAACATGGTGCCGAAGACCACCTGGAGCCCATCGAAGAAGTTGTCCCCGATCACAATCACGGTGGCTCCTCCCGTCGTCCAGCCTTCACTGGGGCTGATGGCTTTGATGCAGGGGGTGGCTGCTTCAGGAGGGGAGGGGAGAAAGAGGGGGAGGGGGAGCAAAGGGTCAGGAATCCCCCAGGAGGGGAGAAAAGACCCTCAGAAAGAAGGGGAGGGGAGGGAAGCAGGGCAAGGACGACCTCCCGCTCACAACTCCAAGGAGATCCTCTTGGAAGGAAGGAAAGTCAAGGAACAGCAGCCGGAGGCGTCTTCCTCTTAATTAAGATCCTAAAGCCAAGCCAGCTTATGGCCAGCATTGGCTGGAAAAGAGGTAATGCTAAACCGGGGTTAGAGACACCGGGCTTCCATGCCTGGTGGATGTTCTTCTGCCTACAGGTGGGCCTCGACTTGCCACAGTTCATTTAGTAACTGTTTAAAGTTACAACGGCACTGGAAAATAGTGTCTTAGGACCCTTTTTTCACACTTACGACCGTGGCAGCATCCCCACGGCCACGTGATCAAAATCCGGATGCTTGGCAACTGTTCGCATTTATGACGGTCGCAGCGTCCCTGGGGGGGTCACGTGATCCCCCTTTTGCGACCTTCTGACAAGCAAAGTCAACGGGGGAAGCCGGATTCTCTCAACAAATTAGTATTACTGATTTAACAACTGCAGTGATTAGCAAGTGTGTCCAGAAAAGTCATAAAATGGGTCTAAACAAATGTCTCACTTAGCTACATAAATTCTGGGGTCGTAAGTGGAGGACTATTTGTAAAGGGCTGTTTCTTTGTGAGAGACACTGTAAAGACCCGTTTCTCAACCTGGGCAACTTTAAGCTGGGCGGACTTCGACTCCCAGAATTCCCCGGCCAGCCTGGCCTCATCCTGCCCTGAGCAGGGACGTGGACTGGATGACCTCACAGGTCCCCTCCACACTCGGACTGCAGGCAGATAGAGGCTGGAAGACAAGCCCGTGAGGCTGGAGAGCAAGCTGCACGAAGAAACAGGGCCCAGCATTGCTCACTTAATAAATTAAATCGACCGAATCCGTCTGTCAATCCATCAGATTATTCTAAGCACATAACCAGTCCCAGATTAAGGCCGAATAACGGGAAGGCTTCCTTCTGCATATCATAAAAATAAGCACAGGCCGTTCAATTTTAGGCTCCCTGGCAGCCACCGTGTCTCTTCAGAGCAATTCTTGCCCTCTTACGGTCCGTGCTTGGCTAAGGATGATGGACTTTGTGGTCCGGGTTGCAGAAAGCCGTTCTGAGGGCGGGAAAGAGAGTTTCGGGGGTCTGTCAGTCCTCGTCTTACAACCACAACCGGGTCCGGTATTTTCATCGTTGAGCGATGCAGTTGTAAAGCGAGACATGCAGCCTTTTTCACCCGGGTTGTGAAGCGAATCGCTGCAGTTGTTAAGTGAAACCCACGGGCGTTATAAGGGAACCCAGCTTCCTCCATTTGACTTTGCTTGTCAGGAGCAAATAAACCCATAAATCTATTTTATGCCGTTTCATTTCATGGGCCGATTTAAAGTCGCACGCTCGTCGGCGGTTTTGAATCGCTCTCCAGACGTTGTCAGGGTGGGATGCAATCCAGTTCTTCGGGTGGTACAAGAGGGCAGAGCAAGGGCCACAATTATGGGGTACCCAAAGTCAAGACACCCCACTGGACAAAGGTCACGTTACAAAAAAGATGTGGAGACCCCTGGAAAAAGTGCAGAGAAGAGCAACGAGGAGGATCAAAGGCCTGCAGACTAAAACGTATGAAGAACATGGCAGGGATTGGGCATGGCTAGTATGGAGAAAAGAAGGACTGGGGGGGGGACATGATAGCAGTCTTCCAGTATTTGAGGGGCTGCCACAAAGAAGAGGAGGGGGTCCACTTATTTTCCAAAACAGCAGAAGGTAAGACCAGAAACAACGGATGGAAACTAATCAAGGAGAAAAGCAACCTGGAATTAAGGAGAAGCTTCCTAACAGTGAGGACAATTAACCAGTGGAACGACCTGCCTCCAGAAGCTGTGGGTGCTCCATCACTGGAGGTTTTTAAGAAGAGGCTGGACTGTCACTTGTCTGGAATGGTATACTATAGGGTCTCCTGCTTGAGCAGGGGGCTGGACTAGAAGACCTCCAAGGTCCCTTCCACCTCTATTGTGATTATTATTATTATTATTATTATTAAGGGACTTTTGTGGTTTCGGGTGCGCAAAACTGAACCGTCTGACAGGCAAGGGGGTACCTTCCGAAGGATCCAACCGCCGCGCCCGGCGTCCATGTTTGGAATTGTTGTGGACAAACATGTTGTCGGACACGGCAAGGACATGACCGTCGACATTCACCGTCGTTGACACCACCACCTGCGGAGAGGGAAAGCATCAGCGGGAGACACGCGAAAGACAAACCATCAGAAAGAGAGCTTGGAGGGTGATCAGGACAGAAGCAAACACGGTGGTGGCAATGTTAGAAATTGAGCTGTTTAAAAAAGCGTTCTTCTGTTGTTTGGGTAGTCGGTTTCTGCTGTTTTGACAAAATTTAACTTTTATTATTAAAGTAGCGATATATATATAGGTATATATATATAGGTTCGAATCTCAGAAGGGTATGGCTAGCAGCTGATGAGAGCTAAATAGCTTGAAATAGCTATACTAGTTTCCCTTTAACTCTTTGTCGGCAAAATCCAAATTGAACACTATTGAACACAGAAAGAGGACACATATATATAATAGAAAGGGGATGTGTATATATACATATATGTATATGTGTGTGTGTGTGTGTGTGTGTGTGTGTGTGTTTCTCTTCTCTCTATCATCTCTCTCTCGGGGATCTATTTATCCTCTATCATATAAGGCCTCCTGGTGGGACTAGAAGACCTCCAAGGTCCCTTCCAGCTCTATTTTGATTGATCTTTATATCTACATACAGTATCACTTCACTCTATCCTGCCCTGTCCTGTCCTGTCATCCTTTGTCTGTCTGTCTGCCTACTTTCTTACCCACCTACCTACCTATCATTATTATTATGGTTCGTCACAGTCAGCCAGATGTTGAGATCTATCTATATCTATCTCTCTATCAATCATCATTTATTATCCATTATCTATCATCTACCTATCATCACCATCTAGTCAGTCAGTCTGTCTGTCTGTCTCTCTCTCTATCATCTCTCTCTCTCTCTCTCTCTCTCTCTCTATCTATCATCCATCCCTATCTATCTATCTATCTATCTATCTATCTATCTATCTATCTATCTATCTATTATCTATCTATCTATTATCTATCTATCGATCTATCTATTATCGATCTATCTATTATCTATCTATCTATCTATCTATCGATCTATCGATCTATCTATTATCGATCTATCTATTATCTATCTATCTATCTATCTATCTATCTATCGATCTATCTATCTATCTATCTATCTATCTATCTATCTATCTATCTATCTATCTATCTATCTATCTATCTCTATCTATCTATCTATCTATCTATCTATCTATCTATCTATCTATCTATCTATCTATCTATCTATCTATCTATCTATCTATCTATCTATCTATCTATCTATCTATCTATCTATCTATCTATCTATCTATCTATCTATCCTATTTCTGTCTGTCTGTCTGTCTGTCTGTCTGTCTATCTCTGTCCTCCCTGCAGAATATTAATTTTGCCCACATTGGTTGGACTACAATATCCATTGCCCCAAACACCAAGTCGGGGAGGGCACAACTGGGCAATCCTTTACCTTCGAGGGAGGTAGCCAATCCTCTGCCTACATATTAACCAAGGATGGCCAGCCGGGCACAAAAGCTTCCCTTTTCAAACGCCTTGACAAACGAGCACAAGCCACGATTCAAAAGCAAGACCACTTGAGGATGAAAAAGTTGCATATTCCCCCCCCCTCTTTTTGTCTTGCGTTGGCCCTCGGCCAGACATCTAAAAGGAGCCGGGAAGGGCTGTGCAAAATCAGGTTTGTGGGCCAGGGCTCCCCAGGTATCCCCCAGCCCTGACTAGCTAGTAGCTTCATCAGTTTGCTTGCATAAGGATATGGTAATTGTGACATTTTTACATGATTAACAGCCGTGCCAATTTGCATAGCGTCGGTGCCAGGCGGTTGCTAGAGCAAACACACCCACCTTGATGAGCACACTTGAGCCCCACCAGTGCAAGAGAGCAGCGTGTGGGACCAAGAACAGCCAGTGTCCTTCGAAGCTGCTGGACCTTCAGAGGACCGGCCAGGTATTTTGGATCTCCCTGCTCTTTGCACTGACCATCTGGATTCCAGGTGGGGAGTTGCTGGGGAATTTTTTACTTCACTTGCCTTTACTTAAACAATACCCCAATCAAGGAACTGCCAAGCAAGCTAGCATTAAACAGCCCAACCAGAGAACTTCCAAGACCACCCCCACCAACACTGACTGGGCAAGCCCCTGGGATATAAGTGGAGAGCAAACCCCACCCCCTTCTAGCACTGATGATGATACCTAGTTGGGTCGTGAAACGTCTGCAAGGAAACCATCAAGCTCAGAGAGCACCAAAGACCCCAGTCGTCGTCTTCTTCTTCTTCTTCTTCTTCTTCTTCTTCTTCTTCTTCTTCTTCTTCTTCTTCTTCTTCTTCTTCTTCTTCTTCTTCTTCTTCTTCTTCTTCTTCTTCTTCTTCTTCTTCTTCTTCTTCTTCCTCTTCTTCTTTCTTCTCCTCCTCCTCCTCTTCCTCCTTCTTCTCCTCCTCCTCCTCCTTTTTCTTCTTCTTCTCCTCCTCCTCCTCCTCTCTTCAAACCCCACACCCTTCTAGCAGTGATGATGTTACCTAGTTGGGTCATGAAACGTCTGCAAGGAAACCACCCAGCTCAGAGACCACCAAGGACTCTACAGTCATCGTTGTCCTCCTTCTCCCTCCTCCTCCTCCTCCTCCTCTGCAACCACCCCCCCTTCTAGCACTGATGATGTTCCCTAGTTGGGTCATGAAACGTCTGCAAGGAAACCACCCAGCTCAGAGAGCACCAGGGACCCCTTGTTTTCCACTGTTGAACCCAGATGCACTGATGAGCAATCTTCTCCACAGTTCTTCCCCCCCGCCCCCAACCTATGGGCCACTCTCTTCCTTGAAGTGAGATGCATCACATTTTGTGCAAAGCCTCTGGACTCCAGGAGGTCCAACCAGACCAGATGAGCAAGTGCTACAAAGGAGGGTGTCTCCTTTTTCAGAAGGGGGTCTCCAGGGAAGGGCTGAAAAGAAGAAAGAGGAATGTCGGCCTCACCTGGAAGCGGCGCATATCTCGGGGATTGCCAGCATTCTTCAAGCAGTTCTGGTTGCACTTGAGGAAGAACTTGAGAAAAAATCTAGAAAGAGGAGAGAATAGAAAAAAGCAACATTAACTGCTTTCAGGAATCCTTATAAGAGCTTCACCATCGGCTTCCTCAGAACTGACAAAGGATCTCAGTGATTCCTTCCTTCCTTCCTTCCTTCCTTCCTTCCTTCCTTCCTTCCTTCCTTCCCCTCCGTCTTGCTTTCCTTCTTCCTACCTTGCTTCTTTCCTCAACTCCCTCCCCTTCTTTCTTTCTTTCTTTCTTTCTTTCTTTCTTTCTTTCTTTTTCTTTCTTTCTTTTCTTTCTTTCTTTTCTTTCTTTCTCTTTCTCTTTCCTTCCTTCCCTCTTTTTTCTGTCCTCCCTCCCTCCATTTATTCCTCTCCCTCTTTTCCTTCTTCCATCCCTTTTTCTTTCTTTCCTACCTCTTTTTTCCTTCCTTCCTTCCTTCCTCCCTTCTTCTTGCTTTCCCTCTTTTCCTTCTTCCTACCTTGCTTCTTTCCTCAACTCCCTCCCCTTTCTTTCTTTCTTTCCTTCCTTCCCTCTCTTTTCCTCCCTCCCTTCATTTATTCCTCTCCCTTTTCCTTCTTCCATCCCTTTTTCTTTCCTTCCTTCCTTCCTTCCTTCCTTCCTTCCTTCCTTCCTTCCTTCCTTCCTTCCTTCCTTTTTCTCCATGAATTATCAACTGTTCCTGCAATTTCCCAACTAGATCGAGCTGACTTGGTATTTCCTACTTCCTGTCCTCCCCAGGGAGAATGTCCACATAGGCTATCGCTAAACCAATAACCACGCAAATCCATGGCCATACAGTAGTTGAATCCCCTGACCTGTTTCCAAACAGGAAGCTGAAGATAAAAAGAAGAGGATGGTGATCATATCAGGAGTGGCATGTAGAGCCTAATGCGCAAAGACGCTTCATAACTCAAGAACTGATCTAGCTGGCTAATTTCGGCTGAATTAAACTTGCCCTACATAGTATTTCAAAGAATTGTCCCTCGTTTAGGATTAAAATACAGTGCTTCTTTTCAAGTGTGTAACAAACATGGTAGGTTCCATTTGCAGCTTGGCCACAATGCACAACCACTGCAGAAAGCAGCTTTAATGACAAGCAACATTAAATCCCCCCTAATTTCAAAGCCACTTAGTTATAGCTAATTTGTTCTAAAAGTTACCAGTGAATTCTAGGAACAACTTCCTTAGAAAACTGCTTATTGCTCATTAAATTAATATATCTATTAAGTTGTCACCCTGTTTCTTTCCTAATGTAAGCCAGATACCTTTAAATTTTTTAGAATTAGGTTAGTTACAGATAGTCCTCAAGTTATGACTATCCTTGAGCCCCAAATTTATGTTGCGAAGTGAGACATTTGTTAAGTGAGTTTTGCCCCATTTTACGACCTTTTTTGCCACATTCGTTAAACGAATCACTATCAGTTGTTAAGTGAATCTGGCTTCCCCCCCATGGACTTTGCTTGTCAGGAGGTCACAAAAGGGGATCGATCACGTGACTGAGGACACTGTGACCGTCATAAATGCGAGCCAGTTGCCAAGCGTCTGAATTTTGATCAGGTGATCATGGGGATGTTGCAACGGTCGTAAGTGTGAAAAAGGGTCATAAATGGTCACTTTTTTCAGGGCTGTTGTAACTTTGAATGGTCTAAACAAGCTGTTGTAAATCGAGGAATGTCTGAAATGGTACAGGGTCTCCTGCTTGAGCAGGGGGTTGGGCTAGAAGACCTCCAAGGTCCCTTCCAGCTCTATTCTGATTGAAATGGTACAGGGTCTCCTGCTTGAGCAGGGGGTTGGGCTAGAAGACCTCCAAGGTCCCTTCCAGCTCTATTCTGATTGAAATGGTGGAGGGTCTCCTGCATGAGCAGGGGGTTGGACTAGAAGACCTCCAAAGTCCCTTCCAGCTCTATTCTGATTGAAATGGTACAGGGTCTACTGCTTGAGCAGGGGATTGGACTAGAAGACCTCCAAGGTCCCTTCCAGCTCTATTCTGATTGAAATGGTACAGGGTCTCCTGCTTGAGCAGGGGGTTGGGCTAGAAGACCTCCAAGGTCCCTTCCAGCTCTATTCTGATTGAAATGGTACAGGGTCTCCTGCTTGAGCAGGGGGTTGGGCTAGAAGACCCCCAAGGTCCCTTCCAGCTCTATTCTGATTGAGGACGACCTCCATCAGAGGCAGGGCTTTGAGTGGCAAGAATTAAGGTGGAAGGAAAAGGGGGGGGGTTGTCCCCAAATTCAGCTCATGAGAACTAGAAACTTCCAACAAACCCAAAGTGCTTTTACTGATGGCCTCTCTGCCCTGAAATTAAAGTCCTGCCAGGGCAGGTTCTTTGCTTCTCTCCTTCTCCCTCCTGCTGTGGTCCCTTTAAGGCAGCTCAGAAATACATCCTTGTTTGTCTAAAAGGGTATTGATTGGAAAACTGATCCCTGGCTGCCTCACAGGCAGCTAATGGGCCCCATTCCTGCAGAGGATGATCAATCAGGAACCCTGGAGATATCTGAGCCCGCAGGGAGGGTAGCAAAGGGAGAGAGGCCCATGGCAGTGTTGGAAGCGAAAAAAAGCTCCAGAAGGCAGGACCAGAAGCAGCAATGGGTGGAAACTGATCAAGGAGAGAAGCAACCTGGAATTAGGGATAAACTTTCTAACAGTGAGGACAATGAACCAGTGGAACAACCTGCCTCCAGAAGTTGTAGGTGCTTCATCACTGGAGGCTTTTAAGAAGAGTTTGGACAGCCGTTTGCCTGAAATGGTATAGGGCGTCCTGCCTGAGCAGGGGGCTGGACTAGAAGACCTCCAAGGTCCCTTCCAGCTCTATTCTGATTGAAATAGGGAGCATGGGATGAAAGCCCACACTGGAAAAACTCAAAGATAGGTCACTTTGGCGCCTTCTCTGACATGCTAGTAGGAGGCACATTTCTGCTCATCCTGATTTGGAGGGGGGGGGGCTCTGAAAAATCCCAATGAAAATAAAAACTAGAGGGGATAGGACAGCAGTCTCCCAATATTTGAGGGGCTGCCCCAAAGAAGAGGGGGTCAAACTATTCTCCAAAGCACCAGAGGGCAGGACAAGAAGCAACGGATGGAAAGAAACCAAGGAGAGAAGCAACCTGGAATTAAGGAGGAACTTCCTGACAGTGAGGACGATTAACCAGTGGAACTCCTTGCCTCCAGAAGTTGCGGGTGCTCCATCACTGGAGGTTTTTTTAAGGAGGACAGCCACTTGTCTGAAATCATATAGGGTAAGGATGTCCAACCTTCGGAACTTTAAGACTAGTGGACTTCAAGGCTATGCTGGCTGGGGAATTCTGGGAGTTGAAGTCCAGAAAGTCTTAAAAGTTCGAAGGTTGGTTAACTCTGGTATAGGTCTCCTGCTCAAGCAGGGGGTTGGACTAGAACAGGGGTAGGCAATCTTGGCTCTTTTATGACTCGTGGACTTCAACTCCCAGAATTCCTGAGCCAGCCATGCTGAGGGGAAAGGGAGAGGTTTCCAAGCTGAGCCATGCTGGGTCAGGAATTCTGGGAGTTGAAGTCCACCAGTCATAAAAGAGCCAAGGTGGCCTATCCCTAGACTGGAAGACCTCTATGGTCTCTTCCAACTCTGTTATTCCGTTTTTCTGCTTCTAACAGCGGACTCATCCAGGAGAAGATGAGCCGGGATTGCAGGAATCTCTTGCTGGGAGAAAGAACAGCTTCCGGCTTGATGGACCCATAATCTGTGAGGTTGACGTTCCTTCTGCCCTGGGCTCGAAGGAGAAGGGCAAATGGGGGTCTTGGACCCAGAAAGTCAGCGGTGGAGACAAAGCTGCTGAGAAAAGGGATGGAAGGATGCTCTGTTCCCCCTACCGCAATTGAGGCTGATGAAATATTTAGCCTGCTTGTGCAGGGACCTATAATTGTCATTCTAGCATCAATAATTAAGAGGTAGCAGCCCGGGGCTGGCTGCAGGAGGAGAAAGGCAGGAGTAGAGAGACGTGGGAAGATGGCTCAACCTCCACAGAAGTCCCTGAAGAAGCCAAACGCCCCCAATCAGCTGATAGAAGAGAATAGGTGTAGCTCTTGGTTGAACTGTGGGGGGTCTGAGCGTGGTGGTTTTCCTGCAGGCGTTTCATTACCCAACTAGGTAACATCATCAGTGCTAGAAGGGAGTGGAGTTTGTGGAGAGGAGGAGGAGGACAGTGGGGTCTTTGGTACTCTCTGAGCTTGGTAGTTTTCTTGCAGACATCTCATCATCAAACTAAATAACATCAGCAGTGCTGGAAGGGAGTGGGGTTTGTGGAGAGGAGGAGGAGGAGAAGGAGGAGGAAAGTGAGGAGGAGAGTGAGGAGGAGGAGAGTGAAGAGGAGGAGAGTGAGAAGGAGGAGGAGAGTGAGGAGGAGGAGAAGAGCGAGGAGGAGGAGAGCGAGGAGGAGGAGAGTGAGGAGGAGGACTGTGGGTTCCTTGGTGCTCTCTGTTGCATGACCCAACTAGGTCACTTCATCAGTGCTAGAAGGGAGGGATGGTGATCTCCATTTATATACTTCTAGCACTGATTGATGTTACCTAGTTGTGTCATGAAACATCTGCCAGAAAACCACCAACCTCAGAGAGCACCAAGGACACCACAGTCCTCCTCCTCCTCTATGCAACCCCCTCCCCTTGTAGCACTGATGATGTTCCCTAGTTGGGTCATGAAACGTCTGCAAGAAAACCACCCAGCTCAGAGAGCATCAAGGACCCCACACAGTTCAACTCTGAGCTACAAGTATTTTTCTTCTATCAATAAAACAGATGAAATTTGTATAAAACTTTCAGATTTGGTGACTTAAACTGTGAGAATTCCCTAGTTAGCGTGGGTGGATTTCAACTCCCAGAATTCCTGGGGAATTCTGGGAGCTGAAGTCCACCCATCTTAAAGCTGCCAAGGTTGAGAAAGGCTGGTATGGTCACTTTTCTTCTTGAGGAGACCCTGGGTTCAAGGCCATCTCTTCCCTTGAGTCTAGAAGCTACTTCTAGAAAGGAATGTCCCCCTTTTTTTTAAGACCCCATTCTACCTGAGTGAAGAAAAGCAGAGGGGGAAACTCGATAGGTTTTGCTAAGGATGAAACATAATAGTGGCAGAGGAAATAGTGGTAGAGGTACCCCAAGGCTCTGTCTTAGGCCCACTACTCATCAACATCTTCATCAATGATCTGGATGAGGGAATAGATGGGGAACTCATCAAATTTGCAGATGACACCAAGCTGGCAGGAATAGCCAACACTCCAGAAGACAGGCTTAAGATACAGGAGGACCTGGACAGACTTGAACATTGGGCGCTATCTAACAAAATGAAATTCAATGGTGAAAAAAGTAAGGTTCTACATTTAGGCAAGAAAAACCAAATGTATAGGTATAGTATAGGGGGTACCTTGCTCAATAGTAGTAACTGTGAGAGGGATCTCGGAGTCCTAGTGGACGATCCCTTAAATACGAACCAGCAGTGTGCGGCAGTCACCAAAAAAGCCAATGCAGTCCTAGTCAGCATTTACAGAGGGATAGAATCAAGATCACATGAAGTGTTAGTACGGTTTTATAAAGCCTTGGTAAGGCTACCCTTGGAATCCTGCATCCAGTTTTGGTTGCCACTTTGTAAAAAGATATTGAGACTCTAGAAAGAGTGCAGAGAAGAGCAACAAAGATGATTGGGGGACTGGAGGCTAAAACATACGAAGAACGGTTGCTGGAATTGGGTAGGTCTAGTTTAATGACAAAAAGGATTAGGGGTGACATGATAGCAGTCTTCCAATATTTGAGGGGCTGCCCCAAAGAAGAGGGGGTCAACTTATTCTCCAAAGCACCAGAAGGCAGGACAAGAAGCAAAAGATGGAAACCAATCAAGGAGAGAAGCAACCTAGAACTAAGGAGAAACTTCCTGACAGTTAGAACAATTAACCAGTGGAACAACCTGCCTCCAGAAGCGGTGAACGCTCCAACACTGGAGGTTTTTAAGAAGAGGCTGGACAACCATTTGTCTGGAATTATATAGGGCTCCTGCCTGAGCAGGGGGTTGGACTAGAAGACCTCCAAGGTCCCTCCGAACTCTGTTATCTTGTTAAATGTCTAGAAGTTCATCGTAGAAGTGAAATATTTCCAAGGAGATTTCAGTTTGGACTAGGAGTTGGGTAGAGTTCCTGAGGTCTTTGCAGGTGGTAATCAAGAGAGGGAAGGAACAGAGGACGGAAGAAGAAAAACTCATAAATTGGGGAGGGGGTGGGTGGGAGAAGAGGGAGGCAGCCCTCCCCCTCACAAGATTGACAGTGAATTTGCAATTTTACACACACACACAAACGCAACATGCTGCCCTCCCCTTGGTTACCTCCACCTCCGAATAAAAGAGAAGAGAAGGCAATAAGAATAAACACATGTCCGACTCGCTCACCTTCTTAAGTAGCAGTGGCGCATAGAAACCCAGGGAGTTAAAAATAAAGACAATGTGCATACATTAGCATGCCTAATGCGCCACGCTCCCCATTTAACATGCAAATTCCCAGCGACGCTGCCGAACACCTTCTGTTCCGAGCGCATAAATTTGAATTCGCAATTAGAATAATCTTGTATAATTAATGAAAAGCGTCAATTTTAGCTCCTAAGTAATTTGATTAACATGTTGATAGGGCACTTACCATGCTCTCTAAACCAGAGGGGCTGGCCGCGCCGTCGGAGGAGAGAGGAACGAGGGGATGAGAGAACGAGGCAGAGGAAGAGAGAAAGGGAGGGAGGGGGAGTAGGAGGAGGGAGAAAGAGGGGGGAGGACGCCCCGTGCTCCCCAAACATGTCAGCTGGAATGAAAGGATTGCACGGCTGGAGAGGAGAAAGCGGGTGGACGGGCTTGGACGCCAGAAAGGGAGAATTAGGGCGACATTCGAACCCGCTCCTGCCACCAAGAGACAGTGGAGGCCACCTAGTTCAGTTTAGGACTTAAAAATACAGGTGGTCCTCGACTTACGACAGCAATGGAGCCCAACGTTACCGTTGCTGAGTGAGACGCTGAGTTTTGCCCCATTTTACGACCTTTCTCGCCGCATGTTGTTAAGTGAATCACTGCAGTTGGTAAGCGGGTAACATGGGTTGTTAAGCGAATCTGGCTTCCCCATTGACTTTGCTTACCCGAAGGTCACAAAAGAGGATCGCGTGACACCCCCCCCCCCGGGACGCCGCGACCGTCCTAGATACGAATCAGTGGCCAAGCGTCTGAATTTGGATCCCGTGACCCTGGGGGGATGCTGAAGCGGTTGTCTGAAAAACGGGCACGGGTCGCTTTTTTCAGTACTGTTGCAACTTTGAACGGCCACTAAGCGGACTGCTGTAACTGGAGGATGTACTAACTAGAGAATGGCCAGCCTGCTGATTTGCAGACTCCCACAGGCGCTCTGGCAATTCTCTTCTTATTGCTTTTAGCCAAACGCTACCCCATCTTTGCAAGAACGGTGAAAGCCGTAGCCAGGTGGGGTTGCAAGATGGCTGGTGGCGGGGGGGGGGGAGGATAGGGGACACGGTGCCCTGCGTGACCCTGGGCGTCCTGCCGGGCCCTTGCGGAAGGGCAGCGTCCGGCACGAACAACCAGACCCACATGTGAAGACTTTAAACGAGCCACTTCATTGCTCGTGCCTATTTTACAGGAATCTTCCCAGACTGGCGGTTTCTACCTGTCCCAGAATAAAATAAGGTTCAATGGAATCCAGAGAGGGCAGACTTTGCATTTTGTGCCCACATAGAGATTCCAGATTAATTCCCTGCTTGACTCCTCCACCAGTCTGGGCCAATACAGGTCATCCTCATCTTATTACAGTTCCCTTAGTGACTGTTCGAAGTCGCGATGGCGCTGAAAATGGTGACTTATGACTGTTTTTCACACTTACGGCCGTTGCGACAATCCCTAGGTCATGTGATCAAAATTCAGCCGCTTGGCAACTGGCTCATATTTATGACGGTTGCAATATCCCGGGGTCCTATGATCCCCTTTTGTAACTTTTGCTGGAATTGGGTCTGTCTAGTTTAATGAAGAGAAGGACGAGGGGGGACAGGATAGCAGCCTTCCAGTATCTCAGGGGCTGCCCCAAAGAAGAGGGAGTCAAGCTGTTCTCCAAAGCGCCTGAAGGCAGGACAAGAAGCAACGGATGGAAACTCATCAAGGAGAGAAGCAACTTAGAACTAAGGAGGAATTTCCTGACAGTGAGAACAATTAACCAGTGGAACAACCTGCCTCCAGAAGCGGTGAATGCTCCAACACTGGAAGTTTTTAAGAAGAGACTGGACAGCCATTTGTCCGAAATGGTATAGGGTTTCCTGCCTGAGCAAGGGGTTGGACTAGATGACCTCCAAGGTCCCTTCCAACTCTGTTATTATGTTATTCCTTCCTTCCTTCCTTCCTTCCTCCCTCCCTCCCTCCCTTCTCCAACACTGGAAGTTTTTAAGAAGAGACTGGACAGCCATTTGTCTGAAATGGTATAGAGTTTCCTGCCTGAGCAGGGGGTTGGACTAGATGACCTCCAAGGTCCCTTCCAACATTATTATTATTATTATTATTATTATTATTATTATTATTATTATTATTATTATTATTATTATTATTATTATTATTATTAACCTTCTGACAAGCGAAGTCAACGGGGAAGCCAGATTGGCTTAACAACCCGTGTTCCTAACTTAACAACTGCAGCGATTCAGTTCACAAGCGTGGCAAGAAAATGGGGGGGAAATTCACTTAATCACCGTCTCGCTTAGCAACAGAAGTTTTGGGTTGAATTGTGGTGGTAAGTCAAGGATTAGCGGTGTTCTTAACCTTTGGAGGTTTTGCATTCTCGGAGAAAGGCTGCATCTGGAGGAATCGGTCTGTGTGTGGGTGTGTGCACACACACTCACACACGTAAGCGTGCCCACCAGAAGGGAGGGCAAAAGCCCGATTGCTCGTTCCTTCTCCTGTTGCGTCTTTGACGCCTTCCTGTCGGACATCCTCAGCTTTTGGGGAATCTGGGTTGTGCCCAGAGATTTCCAAAGCAGCCTGTGTAGGATATAGATCTCGTGCTGCAAATTCCTGGTCTGTTCTGGCCCAGCTCCAGGATTTGCAAAGCTGACACCCACAAACTTGCTGGAATTTCATCTGAAGGTGGCTGAGGGTTTGTTTTTTTTTGTCCCGCCCGCGAGGAAGGAAGAATAAGCGAGAGCCGATGGAAGGAAAGGCTAAAAGATCAGCAGGGACAAAGGGCAGACAGCCTCTAATAGCTTTGATTCTTCTGCTTCTAATCTCCCCGCAGGCTTGTCAATCCTTATTCTTCTCCACTGGCGGTGGAGGCCTCTGCATTGGGGCTGAGTGACAGGCAGGCCTGCCCAGCTATGGGGCCTCCTCGCGCGGTGCCCGATGTTATCGGGAGCGGACAAAGGCTGGGGAAATGTCAGCGTGTTATCAAGACCCCCCCAACTGCCACCGGGATACGCCGGAACAGGAGGGCCCCTACCATCCCCTCGGTGTATTGTCTGGGAGAGGGAGAAAGAGACTTGCATGAGTGCGTGCACAGACACACACAAACACACAGGCACCACAGCTTCCTGATTTCGGAGGGAAGGAAGCAGATGACTCCTCAAAGGGACAAGAAGGTCTCCAGGCAAACCAGAAATTAACTAAACTTTGCAAGGATCCCCTTTTTTCCCCACAATCCCCCAGGTTTGGGTGGGGCTGGGCTGCCTTTTCTGCCCCACCCACCCATCCCCGAATCTTCCTCCAACAGCTTCTGCTGTGCCTTAGATACATCAGCCTTGCAAACCAAAGAAATTTCCTTTTTCTCCCAGTACACGACAGGTAGAATTGTGGAGCTGGGAAGCACCACAAGTCACAAATGTGTGGCAGCAGCCAAAAAAGTCAACGCAGTCCTAGGCTGCATCAAGAGAGGGATAGAATCAAGATCATATGAACTCTTAGTACTGCTTTATAAGGCCTGGGTAAGACCAAATGGGGAATATTGCATCCAATTTTGGTCGCCACGATGGAAAAAAGATGTTGAGACTCTGGAAAGAGTGCAGAGAAGAGCAGCAAAGATGATTAGGGGGCTGGAGGCTAAAGCATACGAAGAACGGTGGCTGGAATTGGGAATGTCTAGTTTAATGAAGAGAAGGACGAGGGGGGACATGATAGACGTGTTCCAGTATCTCAGGGGCTGCCCCAAAGAAGAGGGAGTCAAGCTATTCTCCAAAGCGCCTGAAGGCAGGACAAGAAGCAACGGATGGAAACTAATTAAGGAGAGAAGCAACCTGGAACTGAGGAGAAACTTCCTGACAGTGAGAACAATTAACCAGTGGAACAACCTGCCTCCAGAAGTTATGGGTGCTCCATCACTGGAGGTTTTTAAGGTTTTTAAGGTCTGAAATGGTAGAGGGTCTCCTACTTAAGATGGGGGTTGGACTAGAAGACCTCCAAGGTCCCCTCCAACTCTATTACTCTGAGAAGAGGCCGAGCTGTAAGATGGGGTTAAACCTGTCGTCTATTTAGAGTCATTGCATTGTCACAAAGACCTATGTCCTGAATTCTGTTGTTCCTTATCCAGGACCAATTTAACTTTGACCATTGTTTGTTGGTTTGTTTATTGTATCACACACCTTTATTATTTTTTTATAAATGACTCGGAATGGCGAACATATACAACACATGTTCCTCTTTCCTCTTTTAGCAAAAGGAGTTACGTTGGCGTGAGAGAGAGAGACCGGCTCAACGTCAGCCTGCCGGCTTCCACACCTAAGGCAGGACTAGTATTCATAGTCTCTTGGTGATTGGCCCAAAGTCACCTAGCTAGCTTTCATGGTTAAGGCAGGACTAGAGTTCCCTGTCTCCTGGTGATTGGCCCAAAGTCCTCCAGCCCGCTTTCTTGGCTAAGGTGGGACTAAGATTCACGGACTTCTGCTTTCTAGCCTTAACCAAACTAAAGAAAGAACTTGCAAACAAAAAGTGTTATTTGGTTATTAGACTGTGAGGGCCGGCCTTGATTCCCTCTCACTTTCTACGACTTAACCCTTCAATCAAATCTGGGTTGAGTTCTGCTCACAGGTTCTGGCTATCCCAGGGCAACTGCAAGGTGGACATTCAGAACTGTTCTTACCTGTCAATGATGACCGGATCGGAAGGGGTCTCGTTGCGGTTTCCACAACTTTTCTTGTCACAGCAACGGCTGTGGGGTCGGGAGAAAAAGAGAGGGGCAGTCAGGCCAAAGGAGAAACTCAAGATTGTATATGACCTTCCCTGAACATCTAAAGCAGGGGTGGGGAACCTTGGCTCTTTTATGACCTGTGGACTTCAACTCCCAGGACTTCAACTTCCTTCCTTCCTTCCTTCCTTCCTTCCTTCCTTCCTTCCTTCCTTCCTTCCTTCCTCCCTCCCTCCCTCTCCTTCCTCCCTCCCTCCCTCTCCTTCCTCCCTCCCTCCCTCCCTTCCTTCCTTTCCTTCCTCCTCCCTCCCTCCCTCCCTCCCTCCCTTCCTTCCTTCCTTCCTTCCTTCCCATACTAACCCTGATTCTTCTTCTATTCCCTTAACTCTTTAGGCCTGCCAGACAGAATTAAAAGGTACTATGAAGGTACTACTACTAGGTTCGTATTTATGTTTCAGAAATCTGAAATACTGGGTGCCTGCAAGCATCGCCTTTCCCCGAACTCCCTCCAGCACAGACAGGAAGCAGAGAAATCAACGCGCTAAGCGAGTCCCAAAGGGCCTGGATCGCTTTGCAACTTGGTTCTCCTTGCCACAAAAAGTTCTGAAACTTGGGTTGCCTCTCAAGGAGAGACAACAAATCTTGCAAACCACTGGGGGGGGGGGAGCAGTCAAGAAAGACATCCCACTAGACTTCCTGCACATCAACCCACTGTGGAAGCATGAGAAACTGATTGCAAAGAAGAACATTAACTTCCCCCCAATCTCCCCCCAAAACATTTGGCCACAAAGATTCCGCGGTGGTTTGGTTCTGTTCCAAAAACATGCTTTGCTGCATATGGGGGCCGGAACAAGCTCGTGTGTAACTTTTTAAAGCAACCACATCTTTTCATAGAGGGCAGCTGTTTCATCCAGGGAAAAGAAGCGGCTGCTTTAAAGAGACGCAGACAGGGACTCCATAACTCCGAAGCCGTTGCTAAGTTTGGACACCTGGGAACAGGACTTACATTCCCCTTTGGGAATCCTGTTTTTTGCAAGAAACTATGTAATGGAATAGTAGAGTAAGAGAGTTGGGAGGGACCTTGGAGGTCTTCTAGTCCAACCCCTGCTTAAGCAGTAAATCCTCTACCAAACGTAGTTAATCCAGAGATGAAAACTCACTAATGCAGCCAGCTGAACGTGGATTTCTGGATTTATCCTCCCCAAAGAAGAGAGATGACCAGATCTCGTCTCAGTGTTAAGCATCCTTGCCTTTGAATGCCGCACTTTTCCAGATCCCTACCCAATTACTGTTTTCTCAATCATTAGAGCGAGTACCATCCCTCACATTAAATATAATTAATCTCTGATACTGATAAACAGCCGAGAGCTCTAAATTCTCCCCCCGGCTCCCCTCGGGGGACCGGCAATTCCATCCGCCGTTCCATAAACAACAAAACCAACGGCGTGCGCGGAAGCCACAATATTTTGCCCTCTCGAGTCGCTCCTACGAGTCCCGAGCCACCCCACCTATTCCCTTAGCCCCTGGGATCATTAGCAAGGTTCCTGAAGATCAATTAGCCATGAAACTTGGCAACGAAGCAGCCGTGCTAATTTGCAAAACACCAAGAGCGGAACGCCGTAAACAAAGCAGGCGTTAATAGGTCACCCGGGAGTTTGGCTGTGGAGCGTGGCTCCTTCACACTCACTCACACACACACACCCAGTGGACCCACCTCCCAGCATTTGGTGAAGGAGGCAGTCCCCCTTCCTGGCTGGTCCTGGGTGTGAATTTAGCCAGAGAGGCAACATATACACACACAGCCTGCCCAGCCCGAGTCCTGTGGTTCCGCTTAAGCCAGGGGTCTTCAAACTTGGCCCTTTTATGAATTGTGGACTTCAACTCCCAGAATTCCTCAGCCAGGCACGCTTGCCTGTCTGAGGAATTCTGGGGGTTGAAGTCCACGAGTCATAAAAGGGCCGAGTTTGAAGACCCCTGGCTTAAGCCTTTGCTCAACATTACAACATGGTGGCATCCATGTGTGCCCAGTCTTTGAGTTCAAAAGCACATCAGAGTGCATGGATTTGGGTCCTGCCAGGACTTTGTGTGAGTTTCTTCTACCTCCTGATCCAAGAAGTGAGGAGGATCAAAGAAGTTGCAGGAATTGGGTTTAATTCTAGTTTAATGAAAAGAAGGACCAGGGGTGACATGATAGCAATCTTCCAATATTTGAGGGGCTGCCACAAAGAAGAGGAGGGGGTCAAGCTGTTCTCCAAAGCACCAGAAGGCAGGACAAGGAACAATAGATGGAAACTAATCCAGGAGAGAAGCAACCTGGAACTAAGGAGAAACTTCCTGATAGCAAGAACAATTAATCAGTGGAAAGGCCTGCCTCCAGAATTTGTGGGTGCTCCAACACTGGAAGTTTTTAAGAAGAGTTTGGACAACTGTTTGTCTGAAATGATATAGGGGTTTCCTGCTTGAGCAGGGGGTTGAACTAGAAGACCTCCAGGGTCCCTCCCAACTCTGTTATTCTGTTGGTATCTGTGACATAGGAGAGAGGTGGCCAACCTTGGCAACTTTAAGATGTGTGGACTTCAACTCCCAGAATTCCCCAGCCAATGGCTGGCTGGGGAATTCTGGGAGTTGAAGTCCCTAAGCCTTAAAGTTGCCAAGGTTGGACATCCCTGTTGTAGGATAAGGAACAACATTCAATGTTCCCTACCCACTCACCTTTTCTTGCAAACATCAGCCCCCCACCTGCACCCCCCTGCACCATTAAAGCGCACTGACACACACACACACACACACACACAGTTAAAAATGCAGTGCATTTATATACACTGGAACAGCCTTGTTAATAAGATGGCTTTACAATTGTATCTGGCAAAAAACCTTCAGGAGGAGTCTGGAAGCTGTAAATTTATTAAAAGGCGGAAGCATTTGTCATTGGCCGGAAATGCTTTATCAGAGAAGCTCAGGGTGAAAGCTTTTCAATAAAATTTCTTGGCCGGAAAAAATGTTATGGGATTTTTCCTTCCTTCCTTCCTTCCTTCCTTCCTTCCTTCCTTCCTTCCTTCCTTCCTTCCTTCCTTCCTTCCTTCCTTCCTTCCTTCCTTCCTTCCTCCCTCCCTCCCTCCTCCCTTCCTTCCTTCCTTCCTTCCTTTCCTTCCTTCCCTCCTTCCCTTCCTTCCTTCCTTCCTCCCTCCCTCCCTCCCTCCCTCCCTCTTCCTCCTTCCTTCCTTCCTTCCTTCCCTTCCTTTCCTTCCTTCCTTCCTTCCTTCCATTCCTTCCTTCTTCCTTTTCCTTCCTTCCTTCCTTCCTTCGTTCCTTCCTTCCTTCCTTTCCTTCCTTCCTTCCTTCCTTCCTTCCTTCCTTCCTTCCTTCCTTCCTTCCTTCCTTCCTTCCTTTCCTTCCTTCCTTCCTTTCCTTCTCATCCCTCCCTCCTTCCCTCCCACTTTCATTCCTCTCTTCCTCTTCTTCCTTCCACCCTTCTAACTGTGGCTAAGAGGAACAAACTTTCTACAAACCACGACTACAAACCTGGGTTAAGATGCTCCTCATTCATCTTAATTCAAACCACTTCACCCAGGCCATATGAGCCAGGCCCTTGTGAACAAGAACAGAAGAACGACTGATTTAAACTAGACCTGAGGGATTAATTCTGGACATCCTTGTTATTAATTCACAATGTTGGACAAATTTTGCTGCCACAGGTCAAATGTCCGACAAGTCCTACATCCTGAATCCAACAGTGGGCAGCCAAAGCCCCGTTCTGAAATCTAAATTGCCGTGGCTGCTTTGAATCCTTCAGTTTCTCAAATTCCCCCCCCTCTTGGCTTCCCTTGTTACGTGCAACAGGGCTCTTCAATCACAGCCGTGGTCGCCATTTTGACTTTTTTGACCCCCGTCCCTGCAGACATCCCCCTTCTTCTAAGCCACCGACTCCAACCTCCAGATCATCCTGGTTGTTGCTTCTGGTGCTTTGCACAACGGTCTCACCTTCACACCCCAAAGTGTCCTGCTCAAAGCTCCCCACAGGTCCTCTTTAACGTCACCCAGCCCGCCGTGCCCAGCCACAACTTACCTGCACATGATCTCGTGAGTTAACAACACCCGGCACATCTCGGGGTTCTTATCCTGACCTTCGTAGATGATGGCCTGCAATCAAGAAGGAGACGCAACTTTAGGAAGTGCCCGGATAGTTGCAGACCTGCTGGTCTCCTGCAGGAGACCATAGTTGGTCATTCTGCGCAGGGCTTCAACCATCAATACCAGTAAGGCCTCTTTCCTTCCATCCTTCTGTCCCTTGTTGGGCACCCCTGACTCTGTCTCAGTTGGGTCATCAGGAAAGGTGAGGTATTGCTGTCCCGGACAGCTGCATCTCCACCAGCTTCTGAGATAGGTCAACCATCATACAACGTGATGGTTACCTCCATGTAGATATCTACATGTAAGGGTGCCCTTCAAGACCAAGAATAGAACAGAACAGAATAGAGCTGGAAGGGACTTTGGAGGTCTCCTAGTCCAACCCCCTGCTCAGGCAGGAAACCCTTTGCCATTTCAGACAAATGGTTGTCCAATCTCTTCTTAAAAATCTCCAGTGTTGGAGCATTCACAACTCCTGGAGGGAAGTTATTCCATTGATCAATTGTTCTAACGGTCAGGAAATTTCTCCTTAGTTCCAGGTTGCTTCTTTCCTTGATTAGTTTCCATCCGTTGCTTCTTGTCCTGCCTTCAGGTGCTTTGGAGAATAGGTGGATCCCCCTCTTCCTTGTGGCAGCCCCTCAAATACTGGAAGACTGCTCTCATGTCACCCTAGTCCTTCTTTTCATTAAACTAGACATACCCAATTCCTGCAACTGTTCTTCCTATGTTTTAGCCTCCAGTCCCATAACCATCTGTGTTGCTCTTCTCTGCACTCTTTCCACAGTCTCAACATCTTTTTTACATCATGGCGACCAAAACTGGATGCAGGATTCCAAGTGTCCTGGTCTTGATGGGCACCCTTGCATGCAGATGACTATAGGGAGATAGCCATAACATCGTGAGGCCCTTCTCCAAAGCAGGAACCCACCATCTCCTCCTGCTTGTCTTTCTGCATGTGGACAACTTCCAGGAACTGCCTTGCAGCAGAGCGAAACCTGAAGGGAGCATTGTAAGGTCCATCAGTCCCAACTAAACCTAGCCTTAGTCTAGCTTGGGGCACTTACTGTAGCTCTAAAATGAAAACTAGGTTACCCTTGATTCAAGACAAAGCACTTCGAGACGGTTAATGGTGGCTTGGTCCACTGGCTGTATTTACCCGCCGTGTTGGAAGAGGGATTCAAAAGGTAGTTGTGTTTGCACAATTGCCAAAGCTTGGTTGACTTTAACCATGTTTTTTTTTCTGGAGAAGGGAGAGGTATATAAACAAGGTGTCTTGTGCAAATGCCACCTCTGAGGTGGGTTGAGGCTCCAGTGTATTGAGGGGATGTGGCAAACAGGCCCATTCAGGAGCAAAATTCAAGGCGGCTGGATTACTGCGCTTCCACCTATGTGGGGCTGCCCTTGAAGACGACTTGGAAAGCTCAGCCAAGTCCAGCATACTGTAGTGTAGCCGATGTTCTCCCTGGCCAATCCTGGTTCTGTCACATGAGATTGTGGCTGCAGGGAGGGGGTGTGTGTCTAGTGGCTGTTGCTGAGCTTGTGAGTGCAATTCATAGAACACAGAATAACAGAGTTGGAAGGGACCTTGGAGGTCTTCTAGTCCAATCCTCTGCTTGAGCAGGAGACCCTAGACCATTTCAGATAAATGGCTGTCCAGTCTCTTTTTGAAAGCCTCCAGTGATGGAGCACCCACAACTTCTGGAGGCAAGTTGTTCCATTGGTTGATTGCTCTCACCGTTAGGAAATTCCTTAGTTCTAGGTTGCTTCTCTCCTTGGTTAGCTTCCATCCCTTGTTTCTCATCTTGCCTTCTGGTGCTTTGGAGAATAGCTTGACCCCCTCTTCTTTGGGGCAGCCCCTGAGATACTGGAACGCTGCTATCATGTCTCCCCTAATCCTTCTTTTCATTAGATCTACCCAATTCCTGCAACCGTTCTTCGTCTGTTTTAGCCTCCAGCTCCCTGATCATCTTTGTTACTCTTCTCTGCACTCTTTCCAGAGTCTCAACGTCTTTTTTGTATTGTGGTGATCAGAACCGGATGCAGTATTCCAGTTCTCGACTTACACCCATTTGTTTAGTGACCATTTGAATTTATAATGGCACTGATCAGTGGTGGGATTCAAATATGTGAACAACCAGTTCTCTGTGTGGATGCCGCTTCCGGAAGTCCATTCTGGGTCTGGGCAACAACAAATTAGCTACCGGTTCTGCCGAACTGGTGCGAACCGGCTGAATCCCACCACTGCTTATGATTGGTTTTCACACTTACAACCGTTGCCGCATCCCCAGGATCACGGGATCAAAATTCAGATGCTTGGCAATTGACCCATATTTATGACGGTTTGCAGCGTCCCGGGGGTGTCACGTGATCCCCTTTTGCGACCTTCTGACAAGCAAAGTCAAAGGGCACGCCAGATTCACTTAACAACCGTGTTATTAACTTAACAACGGCCGTGTTTCACTTAATAACTGCGGCAGGAAAGATTGTAAGATGGGGCAAAACTCACTTAACTAGTGCCTCATTTAGCAACAGAATTTTGGACTCAATCGTGGTTGTAAGTGGAGGGCTACCAGTATGTTCCAGTTAATTCAAATAATGCCGGGCAATGTTACTCTTTGGGCAAACAGCTGGATTGCCCCATCTGTAATTTTTTTTTAGCAAAGCATGATTCTTTTCCTTCTTTTTCATTTAAAGTCAAGCATAAAGTCAGACCTCTGGGAGAAAATCCAGGGTTCGAAAAAACAGCGCTGGACGCTCCTTGGTGCAAAGTAGGTGTTAAACACCCGCTGTCCCATCTGGGCCAGGCGCTCTTAACCCCCAGCCAGGAATCTGCCTCTCCACTTAATGGTGTTGATTAATAAGATGGAAACTTAATGAAGCATCTTCAATTATTCTCAAGAATTAATTCCCTGGGAGTTCTCCTCCAGAGTGAGCTTGTTCAGAGCGTGCAAATTCTAACAGTTTGTTTTTACATCAGGGACCAATTGCACTTTTTCTCCGCCAGCAAATTTTTAGGAAAAGGCCTAATTTTGGGGGAGAGCTGGTGAAAAGGTCTGTCTTTTCATAACCTGGGTTAATGGAGACACTTGATTTTATTTGACCCTGGATGGATCAGGGATAATGTTTGCAATGATTTGTAGTAGATAAACTGTTGGGGAGTTTCTACAAGTAAAATACAATAACTGATAATTAACTGAGAGCCTGGAACTTTTGCTTTGTCATTAATTTTAACTGTTAACTATTTTTTCCTTCGTATATGTAACGTAGCACGGGCCATATTGAGTTGCAAATAGATGTAGAAGTTTATAAATTTTTGACCTGTTTTGTGGGGGGAAGTTATTATTGTTGCAATATACAAGTAGTCCTCAGCTTATGGCCACAATTGAGCCCAAGATTTATGTTGCTGAGTGAGACATCTGTTAAGTGAGTTTTGCCGCATTTTACTATTTTTCTTGCCACATTTCTTAAGCAAATCGCTGCAGTTGTCAAATTAATAATACAGTTTTTAAGTGAATCTGGCTTCCCCACTGACTTTGGCTTGTCAAAAGGTCGCAAAAGGTGATCGCGTGACCCTGGGACAGTGCAAGAAGTCATAAATGTTAGTGGTCAAGTATCCAAATGTAAATCACGTGACCCTGGGGATGCTGCAATGGTCATAAGTGTAAAAAAAATGGTCATAAGCCACTTTTTTCAGTGCCGTTGTAATTTCGAACGGTCACTAAGCGAATTATTGTTGCAATATATTTGTCAACATTCAACAAGGGTGGATAATATCTTTTTTTCCCCCTTTTAACTCACAATTTTCTTTTTAATGCTCTTGTCTGATTTTTTTTTGATTTTGTATTTTAACCTTTTGAATAAAAGCAAGATTTAAAAGTTTTACAGAGGTTGCCGGGCGCCTGATCTTTGGCTATCAGAATCTAACATGGTCGTCTTCCTACAACTAGCTTTGGACCTTAATGGTTGGTTCTAAGTTGGATCCCACGAGGTCTTTTGCTTAAGTTAACTCACTGAAACTCCTGCTTCTCACTTAAGTCTCCTGTTTGAAGTGCTTCCCTTCCTTTGTAGTTATCTAAGCCTTAGAAGGGGTTGTTTTTACTTTCCATGCCTGCTCTAGAACGTAATTTAAGATTTGTTGCTGGGTTGGGCGGTTGAGAAGGCAAGAAGCGGACAGTGAGGGGACAAGGAGAGAATGGAAGGAGAAGACACAGGACAGGGTTTCTCAATGTTGGCCCTTTGATGATGGGTGGACTTCAACTCCCAGAATTCCCCAGCCAGTAGTCCAGCCAACTTCAAGGGGCCAAGGTTGAGAAACACTGATCTAATGCATTGGGATGGCTCAACATAGCAGAACAGTAGGGGTCTTTGGTGCTCTTTGAGATTGTTTTCTTGCAGATATTTCAATTACTCAACTAAGTAACATCATGAGTGCTAGGCTGAAAGGGCAAATCACTGGTATAAACAGAGAACAGACCCTTCTAGCTAGCACTGACAATGTTCTCTAGCCAGGTAATAAAACATCTGCAAGAAAACCACCAAGCTCAGAGAGCACCAAGGACCCCACAGTCCTTCCTCCTCCTCCTCCTCCTCCTCCTCCTCCTCCTCTCTGCAAACCCCATTCTAGCCCTGAAGATGTTACCTAGTTAGGTCATGAAATGTCTGCAAGAAAACCACCCAGCTCAGAGAGCACCAAGGACTCCACAGTTCTCCTCCTCCTCCTGCTTCCCCCCTCCTTCCTCTTCCTCTTCCTCCTCCGGCTCCTCCCAAACCCCTTCCCTTCTAGCACTGATGATGTTACCTAGTTGGCTCATGAAATGTCTGCAAGAAAACCACCAAGCTCAGAGAGCACCAAGGATCCCACAGTCCTCCTCCTCCTCCTCCTCCTCCATACAAATTACCCTCCCTTCTAGCACTGATGTTATCTAGTTAAGTAATGAAATATCTGCACAAACCACCACCAAGCTCAGAGGGCACCTATGATCCCACAGTTCAGCTCTGAGATACCACTGGGGATCCCCTTAATAACTGTGCCCAAAAGGTCGTAAAATGGGGCAGAACTCACTTAACCCTGCTTGGCAACAGGAATGTTGGGCTCAACTATGTTCATAAGTCATGGACTACCTGTATGGTCAAGAAGGTGGGAAAGCCATTTCTCGTGTGTGAAAAGAGGCCGTCCGTTGCACCTTCCTCCAAACTACAATTCCCAGCCTCCTTTGGAGGACCTTGCAACGGGCGTTGTGCTGTGTTTGTTCTGAATCCCAGAAATATCAGTTCTGAAGCGCAGCCCAAAAGGTAAGGATGCTTCCCCATCGTACCCCCCAAGCACAGGGCGTGGTTACCTGCTTGGACATGGAATCAATGAGTCGTACGTAGAGATCTTGCTCGGTTCGAAGCCCTGTGAAAAAGCAAAGTTTGGAGAGTTAGTGTTTCTCCAGGCTGGGGAATTCTGGGAGTATGGAGTCCACCTCTCTTCCAAGTTGCCAAGATTGAGAACCACAGCATAGGAGCTCAAGACAACCATCCCTTGTTTTTTAGGCTCACAACAACTCTGCAAGATTAATAAGTTGCCTCGTAGAGTCTCCACAGTGTTTAACCATCTGTCTCCCTGGCCTGGGTCTATACCAGGGGTAGGCAACCTCGGCTCTTTTATGACTCGTGGACTTCAACTCCCAGAATTCCTGAGCCAGCATGGGGGAAACTTTGGCCCCTTCATGACTTGTGGACTTCAACTCCCAGAATTCCTGAGCCAGCATGGGGGAAACTTTGGCCCCTTCATGACTCGTGGACTTCAACTCCCAGAATTCCTGAGCCAGCATGGGGGAAACTTTGGCCCCTTCATGACTGGTGGACTTCAACTCCCAGAATTCCTGAGCCAGCATGGGGAACTATGGCCCCCTTCATGACTTGTGGACTTCAACTCCCAGAATTCCTGAGCCAGCGTGGGGGAAACTTTGGCCCCTTCATGACTCGTGGACTTCAACTCCCAGAATTCCTGAGCCAGGATGGGGGAACTATGGCTCCCTTGATGACTCGTGGACTTCCTGAATTCCTGAGCCAGCATGGCTCAGCTTGGAAACCTCTCCCTTTCCCCTCAGCGTGGCTGGCTCAGGAATTCTGGGAGTTGAAGTCCACGAGTCATAAAAGAGCCAAGGTTGCCCACCCCTGGCCTATACCAATGTGTTTCAAACTTAGCCACTCTTTCTCAAGTCAGGAATGGCTTCTTACAAATGCTTTAGACCTGCTTTACTTCCAATTTGCAAGAAGCCCAGAGTGTGGTTAAAAGAGGAGACCCCAAATGCTGACCTCCAAGTTGGGGTGAGTTGTGTGTGTGTGTGGGGGTTGTCCTCTCCTCAACTGCTTGCAAACATACCTTGCGAGCTTCCGAAGCCACCCTGAGCCCTGTCCTATCTAGTCAACCGCAGGCGAAGGGTCAACACAAAGGTTGCATGGGCAAATGTATCTCAGTGTCTTCCGTCTTCCGAGTAGCCTTCACCAGAGGCAGCAGGGCTTCAGCACAGCCCCGGTTGCAGGGTCCTTACCGTTACTGTAGAGCAGCTGCAGCCGGTAGTGAATGCCGTTGTTGGTTTTCTCTCCGTTCTGCTCCTGCCGGGAGGGAAGGAGGGAATGAAAAAGGGCACCCAGTGGAGATTTTCAAGCTGGTGTTCCTCAAAGGCACGTTCAGCCAGGAATGGCAGGCAAGCGGGAGACACATTTCTTTGGAGTTAACAATAGAGTGGAAAGGGAGCGGATAAACTGGGATTGGCTCTTGCTTTCGGAGTCTTGGGGGAATCCCCGATCTTCCTTAGGTCAAGATAGGGAGTTGAGGAAGGAGAGGCAGAGAGGCCAGCTTCTCAAAGCGCATCTTGCTGAAGTTAGCCTGGGGTGCAACCATCCTCCTCTTCCTCTTTTCTACCTTGACATCCTGTCCAGACTGACTCCTTCCTCAGCCCCCTCCTCTCTTTCCCTCTACCTCTTTCTTTCTCTCACTCTTTCTCTTTATCTCTCTTCTCTTTTTTCTTTCTCTTTCTCTTTTCCTTCCTTCCTTCCTTTCTTTCTGTATATTTATCAGTATTCAGTCAAGGGGGACATTTTATGTGTATGTTTGATATTTTGCTTTACACACATTTCCTTCCTTCCTTCCTTCCTTCTTTCCACTTTTCCTTCCTTCCTTCTTTCCTTCCTTCTTTTCTTTCTTTCTTTTTTTCTTTCTTTCTTTCCTTCCTTCCACTTTTCTTTCCTTCCTTCCTTCTTTCCACTTTTCCTTCCTTCCTTCCTTCCTTCTTTCCACTTTTCCTTCCTTCCTTCTTTCTTTCTTTTTCTTTTTCTTTCTTTCCTTCCTTCCACTTTTCTTTCCTTCCTTCCTTCCTTCTTTCCACTTTTCCTTCCTTCCTTCCTTTCTTCCTTCCTTCTTTCCACTTTTCCTTCCTTCCTTCCTTCTTTCCTTCCTTCCTTTTCTCTTTCCTTCCTTCCTTCCACTTTTCTTTCCTTCCTTCCTTCCTTCTTTCCACTTTTCCTTCCTTCCTTTCTTCCTTCCTTCCTTCTTTCCACTTATCCTTCCTTCTTTCCACTTTTCCTTCCTTCCTTCCTTCTTTCCTTCCTTTCTTTTTTTCTTTCTTTCTCTTTCCTTCCTTCCTTCTTTCCACTTTTCCTTCCTTCCTTCCTCTTTCCACTTTTCCTTCCTTCCTTCCTTCCTTCCTTCCTTCCTTCCTTCCTCTTTCTTTTTCTCTTTCTTTCTTTCTTTCTTTCTTTCTTTCTTTCTTTCTTTCTTTCTTTCTTTCTTTCTTTCTTTCTCTTTCTTTCTCTTTCTTTCTTTCTCTTTCTTTCTTTCTTTCTCTTTCTTTCTTTCTTTCTTTCTTTTTCTTTCTTTCTCCTTCTCTCTCTGTGTGCATGTGTATGTGTGTGTGAAAATCTAGATGGCACCCCCCAAATACACACTCAGTGCCCAATACACGTCATCTTTATTAGATCAGGGTCTTTGCCCAAAGACTATCCTTTAATTGTATGGAAAATTAGATTTCTAGCATGGATTGAATGTATCATAGTCGATAGTTTTAAGCAGCCACTCACACTGCGCTAAGCAGGTAACGTGACAAAGTGGGCAGAGGAGGAGAAAAGGGCCGTTTTAATCTAAGAGAATTTATCGAGTTTTGTTTCTACTTGGAAACTGTTTCTGGACTTTTTGCCAGAAACTGAAAAAAAAAATGGAAAGCTGGATTTTGATGATTAAAATGGTTTTGTTATTATAGGAATGACCTGAAACATTGTGAAGTGTAAAGCAAAATGTGGAGGTTGTGGGGGTTTTTTTGGATTTTACTGCACTGAAAAAGTCAGGAGCCACCCCTTTTTTTCCCTTGCACTTTCTCTTGGTTTTTCTAACATTTGGGTTTATTTGTATTTATATCTTGGAAGGACACTTAATAAAATTTATTAAAAGGATTAAAACCTGGTAGTTTTAGGTGAAGGCTTAACAAGAGGGGTTTCCCTTTTCTTTTTCCAAGATAGATATTGATTATAATGCCATATAAGTCATAATGATATGTTGCAGCAAAGTTCCCTTTTATGCTATTTTAGATTCTTGGGTGTTTCTGCTCGCCACTTAATCCTGGTTCTTTTCTTTCTTTTATATGCTGTGTCTCCTGCGGTTTATCTTTTTCCCCCCCCCTACAAATGTTGAATAACAAAATAAATACGTGAATGAAAAAGGCACTCAGGGAGCCATCGAGGATATTTTCACTATTACGCCAGCAACCGTCTAGCTCTGCTGGATTCTGATGGCTGCTGGGAAAAAAAACAACAGAATAACTCCAACTGGAAAGGTTTGGGGGATATTCTATCCTGACTATTTCCTCTGTGTCTGCGTGTGTTTGGGGAGATGTTTGAAAGAACCCCGCATGAGTTTGGACCTTACTCTGTCCTTCTCCACGAAGTCGATGAAAGACGTCCTCTCGATCTCCACTGGCTGTCCGTGGCGGTCGTATATGGCAAGCACGAAGTGGAAAAAGTTGGATTTCCTGAGGTTGGATGGGGGCTGTTTTTCAAAGTGGGCCCGAGCCAGCCCAATGCCACTGGGAGGGAGAGAAAGGAGAAGGGGGTCTTTAAGTGGCTGTGATCCCAAACTTCCTTTGAACGCCTCCCTTTGAACGCCAAAAAATAAAAGAATAACAATAACAGAAAACAGAGTTAACAGAATAGCAGAATAGCAGAATAACAGAGTAACAGAATAACAGATTAGCAGAGTAACAAAATAGCAGAATAGCAGAATAACAGAATAGCAGAGTAACAGAATAGCAGAGTAACAGAATAACAGATTAGCAGAGTAACAAAATAGCAGAATAGCAGTAACAGATTAGCAGAATAGCAGAGTAACAGAATAGCAGAATAGCAGAGTAACAGAATAAAAGATTAGCAGAGTAACAAAATAGCAGAATAGCAGAGTAACAGAATAGCAGAATAGCAAAATAACAGAATAGTAGAGTAACAGAATAACAGAATAAAAGATTAGCAGATTAGCAGAGTAACAGAATAACAGAATAGCGGAATAGCAGACTAACAGGGTTGGAAGGGATCTTGGAGGTCTCCTAGTCCAGGGGTCCCCAACCCCCGGTCCGTGGACCAGTACCGGGCCGCACAAACAAGCAAAACCCCATCCGCAAGATGCAGGCAACACACAAAATCACGCACCCTGCGGTCCGCAGAAAAACCTCTCTCCACAGAACCGGTCTCTGGTGCCCAAAGGTTTGGGGACCTCTGTCCTAGTCTATTTTCTTCTATAGGTAGTCCTCGACCTATGACCATAATGGAGCTTGCCCACGTTACCCAATCAGGTCATGAAATGTTTGCAAGAAAACAACCAAGCTCAGCAAACACCAAGGACTCCGCAGCTCCAAAGATTTCACCTTGGAGCTTTGAGAATTTCAATCCAGAACATCTCAAGAACTTCAGGGCAGGAAAGTTGCCCCATTGCCCCTTTTTTCTGTTCCGTGGAGAGCCTCCCTCTGAGAGTTTCCAGATAGCCACTTGCAGAAGAAATCCAATTTTCTTATTTGCACACCAGGTTTCATTCTTCTCAACGGCATCCTTTTGGGTGCACAACTTTGTGCCTTCCTTTAGAGCAGAGGGCAAAATCCACACAACATCTAACAACTGGTCCTGGGTAGTCCAACGAGGACAGGTTCCTTGCGTTCTCCTTCCATGTGCAACTTTATCTACAGGCAGTCCTTGACTTCAACCACAACTGAACCCAAAATTGGTGTTGGTCAATGTGTTTTGCCCCGTTTTACAACCTTTCCTGCCACAGTTGTTAAATGAATCCCTGCAGTTGTTAAGTTAGTAACATGATTGTTAAGTGACTCTGGCTTCCCCATTGATTTTGCTTGTCAGAAGTCACAAAAAGGCAGGGGTCTTCAAACTTGGCCCTTTTATGACTTGTGGACTTCAACTCCCAGAATTCCTCAGCCAGGCACGCGGAATTATATAATAATAATAATAATAATAAAGTTGGAAGGGACCTTGGAGGTCATCGAGTCCAACCCCCTGCTCAGGCAGGAAACCCTATACCATTTCGGACATGTGGCTGTCCAGTCTCTTCTTAAAAACTTCCAGTGTTGGAGCATTCACCTTCTGGAGGCAGGTTGTTCCACTGGTTAAATGTTCTAACTGTCAGGAAGTTTCTCCTCAGTTCCAGGTTGCTTCTCTCCTTGACTAGTTTCCATCCATTACTTCTTGTCCTGCCCTCAGGCGCCTTGGAGAATAGCTTGACTCCCTCTTCTTTGGGGCAGCCCCTGAGATATTGGAATACTGCTATCATGTCACCCCTAGTCCTTCTTTTCATTAAACTAGACATACCAATTCCAGCAAACGTTCCTGATATGCTTTAGCCTCCAGTCCCCTAATCATCTTTGTTGCTCTTCTCTGCACTCTTTCTAGAGTCTCAACATCTTTTTTACATCGTGGTGACCAAAACTGGATGCAGTATTCCAAGTGTGGCCTTACCAAGGCCTTGTAAAGTGGTATTAATACTTCACGTGATCTTGATTCTATCCCTCTGTTAATGCAGCCCAGCACTGTGTTGGCTTTTTTGGCAGCTGCAGCACACTGCTGGCTCATATTTAAGTGCTGGCTCATATTTAATTCTGGGAGTTGAAGTCCACAAGTCATAAAAGGGCCAAGTTTGAAGACCCCTGCAAAAGGGGACCATGTGATAATGCAACCGTGATCACACAACCATGGGGAAACTGCAACGGTTGTAAGTGTGAAAAATGGTCATAAGTCACTTTTTCCCCAGTGCCCTTGTAACGTCGAACAGTCACTAAAGGAACTGTTGAAAGTTGAGAACTATCTACATATTTTTAGGCCTGGCTCTGTATTTGTCAAGTCTGGAACTGCAGATTTTCTGCAAAGAAAGCACATTTTGGTGATACAATAATCTCTGCCACAGCTGGAAAATGCCCACTGTGAGCATTACAATCCAGATAACAAATACTTAAAAACTCCTGGGAACTATAATCAACACTTTAGGCACCTGGACATGTACAAAAAAAGGGGGGGGGAAGCAGGAGTTTCAGCTGCTTTGGAACTTGGCAAACTGAGTAATATTAGGTATAAAGGAAATTTACTGCATTGGTTTCAATTATTGGGGTAATTAAAGTATAATGCCGCTGTGCAAAACCCGTCTGTGAGAAATAAGAGGGTTGGAGGAAGAAAAAAATATTAATAAATGAAGGAGAGAATTTAGGAGATTAAAGGAAACCTGAGAGAGACCCAGCTGTCGGAAACAGCTGTCTGGATTGATCCAAAACCCAATTAGGGCCTGGTACAGGTAATCCTCAACTTACGACAATTGAGCCCAAACTTTATGTTGCTAAGTGAGACACTTGTTCAGTGACTTTTGCCCCATTTTACGACATTTCTTGCAACAGTTGTTAAGTGAATCATTGTATTTGTTAAGTTAGTAACATGGTTGTTAAATGAATCTGGCTTCCCCATTGACTTTGCTCATCAGAAGCTCGCAAAAGGGGATCACGTCACCCGCTGGAACTCTGCAACCGTCATAAATACAAATCAGTTGCCAAGGGTTTGAATTTTGATCACGTGACCATGGGGATGCTGCAACAGTTGTAAGTGTGAAAAAAGGTCATGTCACTCTTTTCAGTGGTGTTCGAATGGTCACTAAATAAACTGTTGTAAGTTATAAACTGTAGTTATTTTTGAAAGACTAACTTTCAACCAGCCCAACTTGTAAAGGTTGATGCCCTAATCTTCTGGCTTGTAAAAGTCTTAAAACCCAAATATTGGAACACAGAAACAGACCCCAAAACAGATACAATGAAAATGAAGAAGATAAATTGCTCTGGGATGGCTAGAATTCAAACAGACAAGCGCCTGCCACAAAACACTCCCAACATAACAATTGTTGATAAGAAAGAGAAAAAAAAGTCTGGATAATGGACATGACAGTAGCTGGGGGACAGGAGAAGAGAAGAGAAAGAATTGGAGAAAATCACAAAAATACATAGACCTGCAAATAGAAGTAGAACGACTTGGATGCAATCCCCAAACATCTGGAGCATCAGTATTGACAAAGTCACCATCGGTCAATTGCAAAAGGCAGCTTGATTTAGGACAGCTCACGTCCCATGATGATATCTTTAATTAACTCAAATAAGAATATCTGCCTATCCCAGGTCCTTGGGAGGGACTCAGTTGATGGATAAAAATGCCAAATCCAATCCAAACATCTGGCTGACTGTATGACCCACCCTAATAAGGGGGACTGGATTAGGGGACTGGAGGCTAAAACATATAAGGAACGGTTGCTGTAATTGGGTATGTCCAGTTTAATGAAGAGAAGGACGAGGGGTGACAGGATAGCAGTGTTCCAGTATCTCAGGGGATGCCCCAAAGAAGAGGGAGTCAAGCTATTCTCCAAAGCATCTGAAGGCAGGACAAGAAACAACGGATGGAAATTAATCAAGGAGAGAAGCAACCTAGAACTAAGGAGAAACTTCCTGACAGTTAGAACAATTAACCAGTGGAACAACCTGCCTCCAGAAGTGGTGAATGCTCCAACACTGGAGATTTTTAAGAAGAGATTGGACAACCATTTGTCTGAAATGGCAAAGGGTTTCCTGCCTGAGCAGGGGGTTGGACTAGAAGACCTCCAAAGTCCCTTCCAGCTCTATTCTGTTCTGTTCTATTCTTGGTCTTGAAGGGCACCCTTGCATGTAGATATCTACATGGAGGTAACCATCACGTTGTATGATGGTTGACCTATCTCAGAAGCTGGTGGAGATGCAGCTGTCCGGGACAGCAATATCTCACCTGAGCAGGGGGTTGGACTAGATGACCTCCAAAGTCCCTTCCAACTTTATTATTATTATTATTATTATTATTATTATTATTATTATTATTATTATTATTATTATTATTATTATTATTATTATTATTATTATTATTATTATTGTTGTTGTTGTTGTTGTTGTTGTTGTTGTTGTTGTTGTTGTTGTTGTTTTGTTGTTGTTGTTGGTTATTGTTATTGTTATTATTATTAATGGAAGTGTATATTATTCACATTCTGCGTCAGAAAGGAATTTTGGGGGCATGACACAAGGGAAAATGTGTGAAATCTCCAGCTTTTAGCCTCAAGAATTTTAAGATGGGTGGACAAGTTCCAAAGACAGTGCTAGAAGGGAGGGTGGGGGTAGCACTGATGATGTTACCTAGTTTGGTAATGAGATGTCTGCAAGAAAACAAGCCGGCTCAAAGGGCACCAAGGACCACACAAGTCGGTGTTGATTATTGGCAAGGACCTGATAGCCAAGGGTTAGAGTGAAGGTAGTTCCTGACCAAGGAACTACCAAGAACACTCCCACCAACACTGACAGGGCAAACCACTAGAATATATACAGAGAACAAACCCCACTCCCTTTTAGCACTGATGATGTTCCCTAGTTGGGTCATGAAACATCTGCAAGAAAACAACTGAGGTCAGAGAGCACCAAGGACCCCACAGTCATCGTCGTCCTCCTCCTCCTCCTCCTCCTCCTGCTCCTCCTCCTCTCTGCAAACCCCACTCCCTTCTAGCACTGATGATGTTCCCTAGTTGGGTCATGAAACGTCTGCAAGGAAACAACTGAGGTCAGAGCATCAAGGACTCCACAGTCATCCTCCTCCTCCTCCTCCTCCTCCTCTCTGCAAACCCCACTCCCTTCTAGCACTGATGATGTTCCCTAGTTGGGTCATGAAACATCTGCAAGAAAACAACTGAGGTCAGAGAGCATCAAGGACTCCACAGTCCTCCTCCTCCTCCTCCATTTGTCCTCCACCACTGTGCAAAACTCCACCAAGGTTTTCTCTGGTGTCCAGTTTTGGGGTTGGACTGGGGTCTTCCAGGGGGCTAGAAAGAAGTTTTCCAGACCAGGAAGTCTCCCCCAGATGTTTGGTCTCTCCAGAAGAGGTCACGTCCATTCAGAAGGTGGTTCCCTTGTATGAGTTGGTGATGGCCATCAAAACCGACCAAGCCTAGAGTTGTTGGACACCACAGTCCAACCCGGAACTACAGATATTCTCTTCTATTAGTACAGACCACCTTGCCCGTGGTTGTTGAAACCACGATCACCAAACCCTGAAGCTCAGCCATGCTCAACAGATACCAGCCACGAGAACCAACACCACCATATTGATGGGAGACAGTGGATCAGCGAAGAATCATTGAAGACCATCTAAGCCAGGGGTAGGCAACCTTGGCTCTTTTATGACTCGTGGACTTCAACTCCCAGAATTCCTGAGCCAGCATGGCTCAGCTTGGAAACCTCTCCCTTTCCCCTCAGCATGGCTGACTCAGGAATTCTGGGAGTTGAAGTCCACCAGTCATAAAAGAGCCAAGGTTGCCTATCCCTGGCCTAGGCCGCTTTATGACTTGTGGACTTCAACTCCCAGAATTCCTGAGCCAGCATGGCTCAGCTTGGAAACCTCTTCCTTTCCCCTCAGCATGACTGGCTCAGGAATTCTGGGAGTTGAAGTCCACGAGTCATAAAAGAGCCAAGGTGGCCTACCCCTGATCTAAGGCATCTTCAGCCAGTGGAATCCAGGAAGCGCATCCTGAAACCACAAAATGGATGGCAACCTTAAAAAGCGGCTTCGAGTTGCAACGGTCAAGAACCAACTACGCCAACTTCACCACCAATTCCTGTGCCAAAAACACTTAGAATAGGATAGAGCTGGAAGGGACCTTTGAGGTCTTCTAGTCCAGCCCCCTGCTCAAGCAGGAGAACCTAAACCATCTCACTTGCCAAAGATCAAAAACCCCATATTCTTTTTTCGGTCCAAACCAAGCTGCAGAGGTAGCGGCACTTATGAAAATGTATTCAAATTAAGTCAATCAGTTAAAAAGGTGATGATTAATCAACCAGGAATTCTTCCCCTGGCCCTCATTTTTATGCATTAAGGTATTCTGCACTGGCGCATGAGCTTTGATATGAACTGAAAATTGCTTCTCATCCTTTTTTTTTTTTTTTTTTGAAACTACCCAAACTTCCAGATATGCATTTCGGAATGACAGAATAATAAACAGAATAGCAATAACAAGAGTTGGAAGGGACCTTGGAGGTCATCTAGTCCAACCCCCTGCTCAAGCAGGAAGCCCTATACAATTTGAAACAAATGGTTGTTGCTAAGATATTTAAATTTAGTCGCTGGAAGAGTGGAGTTATACAATGAGGCAGAATACACAGTTGTAGCTGATTGGTTGGAGAGAGAGAGAGAGGTGGCTCCTGCATGAGGCAATCTGTTCTGTGATTGGCTGCTGTGGGTAAAAGGGGGTGTTTCCTCGTTTCCCGCCTTTTTCTTCTTGTGTGCTCTGCGATTTACCTCATGAGGATGTTCCTGTGTTGATTTTACCTCATGATGCTCCTGTTGGCCTGACTTGACTTATATAAATAAAGATGTTAAATTTATTCATTTATAGAAAACTACAAGTTCATGTCAGCGTCTATGACTTCATTTGGACAGCTGATGTGCAATTCCCTGACAGTTGTTCAGTCTCTTTTTGAAAAACTCCAGGGTTGGAGCAACCCACAACTTGTTCCACTAGTTAATTGTTCTCAATGTCAGGAAATTTCTCCTTAATTCCTTAATTGTTTCTCTCCTTGATTAGTTTCCATCCGTTGCTTCTTGTCCTGCCTTCAGGTGCTTTGGAGAACACAGGGTGAAGGCTTATTCAAGAACATAGAATAGTTGGGTTGGAAGGGACCTTGGAGGTCTTCTAGTCCAACCCCCTGCTCAAGCAGGAGACCCATACCATTCCAGACAAATGGTTGTCCAATCTCTTCTTAAAAACCTTCAGTGATGGAGCACCCACAACCTCTGGAGGGAAGCCATTCCACTGGTTAATTATTCTCACTGTCAGGAAATAACAGAATAACAGAATTGGAAGGGACCTTGGAGGTCATCTAGTCCAACCCCCTGCTCAGGCACGTAGGTAATGCAGTGAGGGAGGCAATGCAGGTAGTCCTCGACTTATGAGCACAATTGAGGCTGAAATTTCTGCCGCTAAATGAGACAGTCATTCAGTGAATTCTGCCCCATTTGACAAACTTTCTTGCCACCGTTGTTAAGCGAATCACTGAAGTTGTCAAGTTAGTAACAACGTTGTTAATGCTAATCTGGCTTCCCCATCCACTTGGCTTGCCGGAAGGTTGCAAAAGGGGATCACGGGACCGAGGGACACTGCAGCCGTCATAAATATGAGTCAGTCGCCATGTGTCTGAATTTCGACCACCTGACCACAGCTGTGATCGTGGAAAACAGACATCAGTCACTTTCTTCAGGGCCGTGATAACTTCAAATGGTCACTAAATGAACTGCTGTTAAGTTGATTACACGATTTTGAGGAGGCTGCAATGGATATAAGTGTGAAAAACAGTTATAAGGCCCTTTGTGCTAGGCCGCAGTAATGTCGAATAGTCACTAAACGAAACTGTCGAGGATTCTGTATTTTTATCTGCAGATAAAAATTACATTTCAACAAAAGCACTTAAACTTTTGTGCCTGGAGATCGCCGTGAAGCCTTACACACTGGACGAAAAACGTGACCAAGGGAATCGGATCCTTTCCAGCCCTCATCTCAGCTCGATCATAGTTTGTTGAATGTTGGACGGGCACCTGGTTGGTGATCAGCCAAACCAAGCAAATGGTTATCGTGGTTACACGTGTCGGCCCATCTCCTTTTTGTAGCTGGGCTGATCCACAACAGGGTTTCTCAATCTCAGCCGCTTTAAGCTGGGTGACTTCAACTCCCAGAATTCCCCAGCCAGCATGGCTGGCTGGGGAATTCTGGGAGTTGAAGTCACCCAGCTTAAAGCGGCTGAGATTGAGAAACACGGATCTAAGAGAGGCTTGCGTGCTACAAGTAGTCCTTGACTTATGACATTTTCACACTTATGACCATTGCAGCAGCACACACCCACCCACGGTCACATGATCAAAATCCAGATGTTTGGCAACTGACTCGTATTTATGACGGTTGCAATGTCCCGGGGATTACGTGATCCCCTTTTGCCACCTTCTGATGAGCCAAGTCAAGGGGGAAGCCGGATTCACTTAACGACCGTCTTACTCACTTAACAAATGCAGCGATTCACTTAACAACGGTGGCAAGGAAGGCTGTAAAATGGGACAAAACTCACTTGACCACTGTCTCGCTTAGCAACAGAAATTTTGGGCTGATGAGTCAAGGACTCTCTGTATTGCAGGATCCCCAATTAGTGAGTGCTGGATTATTTATTAGAAAATCTGCAATTCTGGACAACATTGTTATCGAGACAGAGAGACACCCATACTCAGTGCAAGACTCTGGAGTTGCGACGGAGACTGAGGTAGCCTCTTCCTTTGATTAAGCAAATGCGTAAATGAAATGAACGACAGGTGCATCATCCTTTGCACATCATCATCATCATCATCGTCATTTGAGCCATTGTCCATCCACTGCAGAGTGAAGGCTTCTTCCTCCTGTTTCCAACCAATATGGTCCCAAGCTTTCTTTTGCCAATTGGGCCCTTACTTTGCACTTACTCTCTTTAAAGTAACATAATAAGAGAGTTGGGAGGGACCTTGGAGGTCTTCTAGTCCAACCCCCTGTTCAAGCAGGAGGCCCTCTGCTATTCTGCACAAATGGCCCTCCAGTCTCTTCTTAAAAATCCTCCAGTGATGGAGCACCCACAACTTCTGGAGGCAGGCCGTTCCACTGGGTAATTGTCCTCACTGTTAGGGAGTTTCTCCTTAATTCCAAGTTGCTTCTCTCCTTGGTTAGTTTCCATCCGTTGCTTCTTGTCCTGCCTTCAGGTGCTCTGGAGAATAGGTTGACCCCCTCCTCTTCTTTGGGGCAGCCCCTCAAATATTGGAAGTGCTATCATGTCACCCTGAGTCCTGATACAGAATAACAGAGTTGGAAGGGACCTTGGAGGTCTTCTAGTCCAACCCCCTGCTCTAGCAGGCTGCCCTGTAACATTCCAGACAACGGGCTGTCCAGTCTCTTCTTGAAAACCTGCAGTGATGCAGGACCCACAACCTTTTGAGGCAAGCCATTCTACTGATTGATTGTTCTGTCAGGAAATTCCTCCTTATTTCTACGTTGCTTCTCTCCTTGGCTAGTTTCTACCCGTGGCAAAACCACTTTCAGGGACTGGCGGATTATTTTCCAGTTGTCTGTCTGTCTGTCTCTCTCTCTCTCGCTCTGTTTTCTGCTACTGCTGACTTTTTCAAAAGACGATACTGGAGACAGCCTTAAAGCCAACAACCCAACGACACATCAGCTGTGAGCCTCGTGCGACAACGGGCATAGGGTTTCCTGCTTACTGTCACCTGCTGATCCCTCGGGAGTTGCAGGCAGACGGTCTTAATTGCAGTTTTTCATTCTGGTTTTTTCCTCATCCTGCTTGTCTGCCCCACCCCGCTCAGATATCTTACTTCAGTTTGTTCCAGAAATCAAATGCTAGCCAGATTTCTTTGGATGCTGCCTCTGGAACCCCAGAGTTGAATAGAATAGATAGAATAACAGAGTTGGAAGGCACCTTGGAGGTCTTCTAGTCCAGCCCCCTGCTCAGGCAGGAAACCCTATACTATTTCAGACAAATGGTTGTCTAATCTCTTCTTTAAAACCTCCAGTGTTGGAGCATTCACAACTTCTGGAGGCAGGTTGTTCCACTGATTAATTGTTCTGTCAGGAAATTCCTCCTTAGTTCTAGGTTGCTTCTCTCCTTGATTAGTTTCCATCCGTTGCTTCTTCTCTTGCCCTCTGGTGCTTTGGAGAACAGCTTGACCCCCTCCTCTTCTTTGGGGGAGCCCCTGAGATATTGGAAGATGCTATCTTGTCACCCCTGGTCCTTCTTTTCATTAAACTAGAAAATACCCAATTCCAGCAACCGTTCCTTGTAAGTTTTAGCCTCCAGTCCCCTGATCTTCTTTGTTGCTCTTCTCTGCACTCTTTCTAGAGTCTCAACATCTTTTTTACATCGTGGTGACCAAAACTGGATGCAGTATTCCAAGTGTGGCCTTACGAAGGCCTTGTAAAGTGGTATTAAAACTTCACATGATCGTGATTCTGTCCCTGTTGACGCAGCCTAGATGCGTGTTAACCCAGTGCTTCTTTGCGTATATCTTAAAAGTTAAGCAATTGATGCAAAACGCAGCGGCGTGGGTAGTATACGTACTCCTCACATGATCAAGGGGACGCTTGCAGCAGCCACAAGTACTTAAAACTGGTAATAAGTTGCTTTTTTGGGGTGCCGTTGTAACTTTGCTCACTAAACAAATTGTTGTAAGTCGAGGACTATCTTAGGTTGTAATTTTGACCGGTCGTAAGTTGGAGATCACCTGCATACAGATACAGCCCTCTCCCCACTTGCATGGATCCCCAGGACGGAAAAGACCCCCCCCCCAGTGTGAAAAGCAATCCTAAATCATGTTTTTCAGCGCCGTTGTAACTCCGAACGGTCATTATATGAACTGTTGTAAATTGAGGATTGCCTGTAAAGGGTGCCAGACCCAGGGGACAGGGAGTGCCACAGCTGCACAAGCTGCACTGATTACCAGTGTGTTTCCAGATGTAATTCCAGGTGCTGATGTTGACTTTTTCAAGCTCTAGGTGGCTTGGGGCTGGGTCACCTGAGGGATCACCTTTTTCCAAGAATCTGGAACCATCCCAGGTGATCTGGCAGGATGGGCCTGTGCAGATCCCGTCAGCTGGCGGGAAGCAGAAGACGGGCCTTTTCTGCACTGGCCCCTGCTTTGTCCAGGTGATCCTCGACTTACGACAGTCATGCAGCCCCAAATATATGTTGCGAAGTGGAACATTGGTTAAGGGAGTTTTGCCCTGATTTTACGACTTTTCTTGCCGCCGTTGTTAAGGGGACCGTTGCCTTTCTCAAGTTGTTAAGTGAATCTGGACTCCCCATTGACTTTGCTCGTCAGAAGGTCACAAAAAGCGGATCGCGGGACCCCGGGGACGCTGCCAACCGTCATAAATATGGACCGGTTGTCAAACCCCCGAATGTCAATCACGGGGCCACGGGGAGGCTGCAACAGTCGGTGAGGGTGAAACAAGGGTCATGTCGCTTTTTCCAGTGTCCTTGCAACTCTGAATGGTCGCTAAACGAACGGCTGTAAGTCAAGGGCTGTCTGTAGGGCTAACTGGCCAAGTCCTCGACTTACGACGCTATTCGAGCCTCAAATGTCTGTTGCTCAGCAAGACAGCCGTTAAGCGAGTTTTGCCCCCTTTTACAACAACACCCCCCCCATTGATGACCCTGCCACCGTCGTAAATATGAGTCGGTTGCCAAACGCCTGAATGTCGATCACGTGACCACAACAGTCGTTAAGTGTGAAAAACAGCCCAGAGTCGCTTTTTCAGCGCCTTTTTTTTTTTTTTTAACATCCAACGGTCACTCAATGAATTCTTTTAAGTCCAGGGCAACCTGTATGTCTACTGCTAGGTATATTTAGTTTGGATGTTTTTACGGTTTTTATTGCTTTGTGTGTCTGTGTGTGTGTGTTTGTGTGTGTATGTGTGAATCTGGTGGAACTGCTCCAAAGGGTATCTGATCTGGCACTCGAGCCCCCCCCCCCAAAAAAAATGTTCTCCCTCTGCTTCGGGATGGCTTAGCGATGCCTTTCCCGCCACATCCCAGAGAGCCGGACTAGATGACCTCGGGAGGACCCTTCCATCGCACAACCCCACCATTCTTTCCCAACTTGCCCCTCCTCCTCCTCCTCCTCCTTTTCCAAATGTGCTGGATTCCGACTTGGGGGTGGTGGTGGGAGGCTGGCTGGCTTGCACCTGACACCACACACACACACACACACACACACACACACAGGCTGGCCCTCCGGTGTGTGCAGACGAAGAAAGGAAAGGATGAAAAGGGAGAAACTTCCTAACTGCAGCTTCCCTTTCCTGCACCTGCATTTAATTCTATCTCCATCTCCCCAAAGGCCCCAGGAATGAATGAGGAGGGGGTGGGGGTGGGAGGCGGCAGATGGGGGGGGGCTCCGCCAGTCCCAGACGCTGGAGAGGCTGCCATTAATTATTCAAAGAAATCAGAGCACTTCCTAGCAAAGCAGGCCGGCTGTTACAGGAAAGGCACGCCGAGGCCGTGCGCTGGACCCACCGCCAGGAAGCCGTGGCCAGGAGCATCATAAAACATGCGAAGAACGCTTGCAGGAATTGGGTTTGGCCAGTCGAGAGACAAGAAGGACTAGGGGGGACACGATAACGGCGTTCCAGTATCTCAGGGGCTGCCCCAAAGAAGAGGGAGCCAAGCTATTCTCCAAAGCGCCGGAAGGCAGGACAAGAAGCAACGGATGGAAACTCATCAAGGAGAGAAGCAACCTGGAACTAAGGAGAAATTTCCTGACAGTTAGAACAATTAATCAGTGGAACTACCTGCCTCCAGAAGCTGTGGATGCTCCACCACTGGAAGTTTTTAAGAAGAGACTGGACAGCCATTTGTCTGAAATGGTACAGGGTTTCCTGCCTGAGCAGGGGGTTGGACTAGATGACCTCCGAGGTCCCTTCCAACCCAATCATGTTCTAAATTTTAAGAATCCAACGCCATGACTCAAAGCCTTGTCACCATTAGCTCCACAGAGCACCATTAGCTCGCTGCAATAACCAGATCTGAAGGACGAGGGGGGACATGATAGCAGCCTTCCAATATTTGAGGGGCTGCCACAAAGAAGAGGGGGGTCCACTTATTTTCCAAAGCACCAGAAGACAAGACAAGAAGCAACGGATGGAAAATAATCAAGGAGAGAAGCAACCTGGAACTAAGGAGAAACAATCAACCAGTGGAACTGCTTGCCACCAGAAGTTGTGGGTGCTCCATCACTGGAGATTTTCAAGAAGAGGCTAGACAGTCACTTGTCTGAGATGGTATAGGTTCTCCTGCTTGAGCAGGGGGCTGGACTTGAAGACCTCCAAGGTTCCTTCCAGGTCTGTTCTGATTGATTGATCTGACACGCACACGCACACGCAAACACACACACAGTAATTGGGGTCAGTGAGCTTGCAATTTCCCCCAAAGACCCTCAGCCAGAGCAAGCTGGGGTGGGGGTGGGGATACAAAGTCTGAAGCCCATCCAAAAGTGCCTGATGCTCATTTGGTCTCTGGATGCAAATTCTGCAAAGGCCCTGCAGGCAGTCCTCAACTTACGACCACAAGTGAGCCCAAGGTTTTATGTTGCTAAGCGAGACATTTGTGAAGTGAGGTTTGCCCCCATTTTACGACCTTCCTTGCCACCGTTGTTAAGTGAATCCCTGCAGTTAAGTTAGTAACACGGTCGTTAAATGAATCCCGCTTCCCCATTGACTTTGCTTATCGGAAGGTCACAAAAGCGGATCACGTGACACCCCCCCCCCTGAGACACTGCGACCATCATAAATATGAGTCAGTTGTCAAACATCGGAATGTAAATCAAGTGTCTACAAGGATGCTGCAACAGTCGTAAGTGTGAAAAACGATCCTACGTGTCTTTTTTTAGTGCCGTTGTAACCTCAAACGGTCACTAAACCAATGGTGTAAGTCTGTGTTGGATACCTAAAACCATTTGGAACTGACGACAGGAACGATTAATAATAATAATAAAGTTGGACGGGACCTTGGAGGTCATCTAGTCCAACCCCCTGCTCAGGCAGGAAACCCTATAGCATTTCGGACAAATGGCTGTCCAGTCTCTTCTTAAAAACTTCCAGTGTTGGAGCATTCACAGCTTCTGGAGGCAGGTTGTTCCACTGGTTAATTGTTCTCACTGTCAGGAAATTTCTCCTTAATTCCAGGTTGCTTCTCTCCTTGATTGGTTTCCGTCCGTTGCTTCTTGTCCTGCCTTCAGGCGCTTTGGAGAATAGCTTGACTCCCTCTTCTTTGGGGCAGCCCCTGAGATACTAGAACACGGCTATCATGTCCCCCCTCGTCCTTCTCTTCATTAAACTGGACATACCCAATTCCAGCCACCGTTCCTTATATGTTTTAGCCTCCAGTCCCCTAATCATCTTTGTTGCTCTTCTCTGCACTCTTTCCAGAGTCCCAACATCTTTTTTACATCAGTTTTTGACCAAAACTGGATGCAGTATTCCAAGTGTGGCCTTACCAAGGCCTTGTAAAGTGGTATTAACACTTCAGGTGACCTTGATTCTATCCCTCTGTTAATGCAGCCCAGCACTGTGTTGGCTTTTTTGGCAGATTCATTTAAAGACCCAAAGGTCTTCGTATTAAGTCTTCTGTTGTGCCAGGCTGCTGCAGCTACTGGGGAAGGAACCCTTTCCAACTTCGAACAGCTAGTAAACAAACTGTCGTAAGTCAAGGACTACCTGTACAGGCACCATCGCGCACAGCTGCCTGGGTGCGAGTGCGAAACACAATTTGCGCTTCCGTCGGGGTTTCCGGGCCCCGAGGTCTCCCCTGGCCTGTGCCACCCATCCAGCGATATTAAAAAAAAAACCCATCCAAAGCCAATAGAAATGAATCGGCTCTTTTTGTGTCCAAAGAAGGCCGAACCCATCGACGGCAGGTCCTTTCCATCAGGAGGGGATGACAAAACCCCCACAAACTCTGTTCGCACAAAACACTCGTGCACGCTCGACGCAGAAGCATCAACCCACTCCAAGTGTGGGCTTTGCACAAGGCTTGCTTTCCAAGAGAGTGCAAGAGAAACACTTTTTCCCCCCAAGCAGGCAAAAATCCCACCGGTTTTAAAAGTCACAGCCCGGAGTCTCGAACTAGGAGATGATGCAAAATATCAAAGCGACCGTTTTGAACACAATTTGGTGTGAATCCCTAAGTGTGGATCCTTTCTTCACTAGTCCAAAGTTTTGATCCGCGATCCAGGGTGGCCCTCTTGGGGGGGGGGGAAATCTGCATTTTGGAGAGACACAAAAAAGACTTTGCTCAAAGCCTCTAGTTCGTGGGACCAACCGTCTGGCATATTCTGGCAACGTTCTGGCAGATATCTGGCAGATGAAGAATACCACTGTGTAATGCCTTGGTAAGATCACACTTGGAATATTACGTCCAGTTTTGGTGGCCGCGATATGAAAAAAGATGTTGAGACTTTAGAAAGAGTGCAGAGAAGAGCAACAAGGATGATCAGGGGGCTGGAGGTTAAAACATACGAAGAACGGTTGCGTGAACTGGGTTTGTCTAGTTTGATGAAGAGAAGGACGAGGGGTGAGATGATAGCACTGTTCCAGTATTTGAGGGGCTGCCCCAAAGAAGAGGGAGTCAAGCTATTCTCCAAAGAACCAGAAGGCAGAAGAAGAACAAGCAAAGGATGAAAACTAGTCAAGGAGAGAAGCAACTTGGAATTAAGAAGAAATTTTGTGATTCGTCTTCAGAATTTATGGCCACTCCATCAGCGGAGGTTTTTAAGAAGAAGTTGGACAACTATTTGTCTGAAACGGTATAGCGGGTTGGATTAGATGACCTCCAAGTTCCCTCCCAACTCTGTTATTCTGTTAGATTAACCACGAATTCGGATCAAAACTCCAAAGGATGAGCCCAGCTTCCTTTAAGCTATAAAAAGGTGATCCCCAAAGCTGCAGATTCCAGAGCAGAGATCCCCTTGCATAGAATCTTCTCCTCAAAATAAAAATCTGCCATGTAACTATTTCCCTTTTCATTCCCCCCCCCCCATTTATCCTTTATCCACCGATGATTAATTTTGCAGCTGAAAATCAAATCCTGCATGTGGGCCACAAGCGATATTGTCTTCTGTGCATCTGTTTTTTTGTTGTTGTTTTAAAAACTAATTTATTTATAAATTGGGACCGGTTTTTAGGCATGTTGTTGCTTTTTTTTTTTTTTAATTAAAGCCTGTACACTGGTCCAGAGTTAGTTTCGCATGAGACGGGTGGGCTGTGCACATGCAACAAATAAATAAAGAAATTCTAAAAAAACGACTCTCGTGGAAGCTTTTCCCCTCTGTGTGTTTTTCAGAATTTAACACAACAGGTCATCAGCAGGGAAGACGTTTTTGCTCCCTGGTGTAGGTTGCAGAATTCCGACGTTCCTTCTTCCTTAGTTGGAACTTACACAGCAGGAAAAGTCACCCTCACCCGTGTCCTCATCTTAAAATCAGCGCCTTCATTTCTCCCTTTGTTTTTATTTTTTTTGTAAACAAAGCTAATTCTGCACCCCAAGGGGATGGGATGATTATTATTATTATTATTATTATAGATTTAATCTTCAATTAGATTCACAGTCTGGGACTTGTAAAAAAGTTAAGAGTTCAAATCCTAACCAAGGACCTAAGAGCTGTTAAGGTAGTGTCTGAGTATAGAGGCAGTTCCGAGTAGGGTGGGGTTTTTTTTTTCTCTCCAAGAGTCAGAATATTCAGGTCTAATAAATTCAAAATTTCCACGTATCTAGGCAGCCCTTTGGGTATTGCTCCAAGGGCTCCTATTACCATTGGTACAAACATTAATTTCTTCCTCCACCGTCGCTCAACTTCAATTTGCAGATATTTCGTTATTTTTTTCTCTTCAATTTGTGCATCACCTGGTATAGCAATATGAGTGAACCAGATGTTTTTATTATTATTATTATTATTATTATTATTATTATTATTATTATTATTATTGATCGTCGCACAATCAGCCAGATGTTCAGACTGGATTTGGCATTTTTGTCTACCTATCGAGTCCTTCCCAAAGACTTGGGATAGGCCACGGGTCGGCAACCCGCGGCTCCGGAGCCGCATGCAGCTCTTTGAGGCCTTACCTGCGGCTCCGGAGCCTCCTCCGCCATTTTGGCGAGCGCATGCGCGCATGCGCGGGCGGGTGCGGGGGGTGCGCGCGCGCAGGTGCGCATGCGCGGGTGCGCGGGGCGCGCGCGCATGCACGAACGGGGCCGCGCGCATGCGCGGGTGCGCGCGCATGCGCGAACGCGCGGCTCCCAGCATTTTTTTTTTTTAAGCTAAATGGGTCCGTGCGGCTCATCCGACGTTTCGGATGGCCGACCCATGGGATAGGCAGATGTGGATGTTTGATGGTATCACAGATATCGTCGCAGGATGGAAGCAGTTCCTAGTAAGGCCGCCTTTTGCAATTGACTAATTTGTCAATGCCGATGGTGTTCAAGTGGTGTTCCAGTTGTTTTGGGATTGCACCTATTACTATTGGCACTACCCTTGCTTGCCTTTGCCACAGTCTTTCTATTTCTATTTGTAGGTCTTTGTATTTTGTGATCTTCTCCAGTTCTTTCTCGTCTGTTCTGCTGTCTCCAGGCACTGCCACGTCCACTATCCAGACTTTTTTTGTCTTTCTTATCGACAATTGTTAAGTCCGGGGTGTTATGTTGCAGGTGCTTGTCTGTTTGAATTTTGAAGTCCCAGAGCAGTTTAACTTTATCATTTTCTATGACTTTCTCTATTTTATGATCCCACCAGTTCTTGCTTACAGGCAAATGATATTTCTTGCAGATCTTCTAATTTTTATGATGATGATGATGATGATGATGCATGCATCACAAATGCTTGCAAAGGGTTCCTAAGTGGCTGATCCACCCTAGACCAGCCAGGTTACTGAGATTCAAGATTACAGGTAGTCCTCAACTTACAACAGTTCATTTAGTGACTGCTCAAAGTTACAACGGCACTGAAAAAAAGGGACTTAGGACCGTTCACAACCGTTGCAACATCCCCCTGGTCAGGGGATCCAAATTCGGACGCTTGGCAACCGACTCACGTTTATGACGGTCGCACCGTCCCTGGGGTCGTGTGATTCCCCCTTTTGCGACCTTCTGACAAGCTAAGTCAATGGGGGAAATCAGATTCGCTTAACGGCCGGGTGACTGACTTAACGGCTGCCGTGATTCACTTAACGACGGCGGCAAGGAAGGTCGTAAAACGGGGCAAAAAACCGCTTCATAAATGTTTCACTTAGCAACAGAGATCCGGGGCTCCATTGGGGTCGTAGGTCGAGGACTACCTTGTCTTCGGGACTGACCCCACCCAAAGTTTGAGCCTTTCTCCATGTTCTCACGCCATAAACGAACATCCTCACTTAACCAACATCACAGTCCTCCTGTACAAGCAAGAACGTTCCCAGACCTGCCTGGGAGAGGCAGAACGATTGTGGCTGACGGTTCGGCCTCAAACTCAAAGTGACGAATTCACCCATCTTGCTATTGAGTTAAAACACACACACACACACACCACGCAATTCCAGCCTTACGATGCTGGATGTTGACCCCCCCAGCTCCTCCTGAAACGAGCGAGACCTGCTTATTCAAATGCACGCGCCACCGCGCCATCGAATGCATATTTTGGGGTCGGATCCCAGTGTTGGTGGCTGATTAAATTATTATTTATTTCTATTTCTCTCCTCGGCCGACGGCCGCTGTGGGTTGCACCTTAGGGACGGAGCAAGACAAAGCTCGAAGAGCAACAACGAGTTAAGTCTGAAGGTAGCAGCTCCCACTTTCTGCCATCGAGGGCAGATCTGCTAAATTTCCCCCGGATTAGAATTCAGATGTTAAACATTAGAGGCACAGAGATGTCCAAGCGTTTGTTAGATTTTTTTTTTTTTTCCTGGATTGCAACTGTACGAATGCTGTTTGAATCCCTTCCGGCTGTTCTCTTTGGTTTGCAAGCTGCTTTGTTGATCAGGTGGGCAGAAAGGCAGGGTGTAAATCCCATGATAGGTAAAACAAAACACACACAGCTTTGTCACGACAAATGGGAAAAAGAGTTTGGCCCTTTTTATCTGGCTTTGAAGAAGACTTTCTCGGAAAAGGCCCTGATGTAGGGAAAGATGGAAGGCAAAAAGGGGGAAGGGGACGGCAGAGGAGGAGAGGGTTAGATAGTGGGAACTAGCACGGCTGCACAAAGAACTCTCTGATAGTTTGAAAGGCAAAAAAAGACAAGTATAAAAAGTGGAAAGAAGGGCACACATAACTAAGGCAGAATATCAGCAAATAGCCCGAGTCTGCAAAGGAAAACTAAGGCTCAAAAGGAAGTATGAATAAGTCAAAAATAACAACAACCCCAAAAAAGAAGAAGCTTCTTTCAACATGTGAAAAAAAAAAGAAAAAAAGCCAAAAAAAACCGATTGGGTGCATTAATGGGAGAAAAGGGCAAATGCCAAGCAACGGGGAGAAAGCAGAACTGCTTCAGTGGAACCAGTTGCTTCCAGAAGTTGTGAATGCTCCAATGCTGGAAGTTTTTAAGAAGAGATTGGGCAATCATTTGTCTGAAATGGTAGAGGGTTCCCTGCCTGAGCAGGGGGTTGGACTAGAAGACCTCCAAGGTCCCTTCCAACTCTGTTATTCTGTTTTGTTATTCTAATAGTGTCATGGACACAACAAACATGAATTTGGGCAAACTTCGGGAGACAGTGGAGGACAAGGCGGGCTGTTGTGCTGTGGTCCACGGAGTCACAAAGAGTCGGACACAACATAGTGACTGAACAATCGCGACAATGAATCTGGCTTCCAAAGAAAGTTCAGTGTATGGTGATATCTCTCAATCTCCAAATTCAGCCAGGCTCTGCTGGGCAACATTATTAACTCTGCAAGCGAAGTACCCATCTATCAGTTTCTCACCTCACTGGGCAGAGAAAACACTGACCCCAAAATTGAAAGAGAGAGAGAGAGAGAGAGAGAGATGAAAGGAAAGAAAATAAGTAGCTAGATGATGTAGGAGCGAACTGGAAAGAAGTAAGAACAAAAGGTGGACTTAGTCTGATTCACTTAGATAAATCCAGAAAAAAAGTATGGTGTGGATTTTTTTTTAAAAAAAGTGGTTCGCTCTGATTCCATGAAAGAGAAAGGCAAGAATATAATTTATGGGGTGATTTTCCTTCTCCTTGGCACAAGATGTAGGTAGGTAGGTAGGTAGGTAGGTAGATAGATAGATAGATAGATAGATAGATAGATAGATAGATAGATAGAGAGAGAGAGAGAGAGAGAGAGAGAGAGAGAGAGAGAGAGAGAGAGAGAGAGAGAGAGAGAGAGAGAGAGATAAGAAGATAGATAAGAAGATAAAGATGAGAAAATAGATAAAGATGAGAAAATAGATAGATAGATAGATAGATATAATGATAGATAGATAGAATGATAGAATGATAGATAGATAGATAGATATAGACATAGATAGAAAGATAGATATAGAGATAGATAGATAGATAGATAGATATAATGATAGAAAGATAGAAACAGACAGAAGAGAGAGATAGAGATGATAGATATAGATAGATAAGGATAGATAGATAAGATAGATAGATAAAGAGAGAGAGAAAGAATGATAGCTAGCTAGCTAAATAGATAGAGATGATAGATAGAGATGATAGATATGACAGACAGACAGACAGACAGATAGAAAGATACAGACAGAAGAGAGAGAAGATAGATGATAGATAGATAGATAGATATGATATAGATAAGATAAAGAAAGAATGATAGCTAGCTAGCTAAATAGATAGATAGAGTTAGAGATGATAGATAGAGATGATAGATATGACAGACAGACAGACAGATAGATAGAAAGATACAGACAGAAGAGAGAGAAGATAGATGATAGATAGATAGATAGATAGATAGATAGAGATAGATAGATAGATAGAGATAGATAGATAGATAGATAGATAGATAGATAGATAGATAGATAGATAGATAGATAGATAGATAGATAGATAGATAGATAGATAGATAGATAGATAGATAGATAGATAGATAGGACAGGCAGGGAGGGAAGAAGGGAGGGAGGCATTTCTATCCGGGCCAACTTTAGAAAAAAGAAAAAAAATTAGACAGTAACGCTTCTTTCTGAATGAATTCAGCCCAGATGGTTCCAACAAGAATGAGGAATATTTCAAAAATGTGGATGCTTGTAATGACCAACCGCTGCCTTTCCCAGACCGACTCCTTGGAAAGTCAGATTTCATTTAGAGAAAGGTTCGCTCCAGAGCCAAAACTGGAAAGAGGGAAATATTGCCACAATAGAGACTCTGGAGAAGCAAGGCAGTAACCATCTCCTCCTCCTCCTCCGGCCGTCCCCTTTCTCCTTTTGCCCTCCGTCCTTCCCAACATCAGGGTCTTTTCCAAGAAAGTCTTCTTCGAAGCCAGACAAAAAGGGCTAAACCCTTTTTCCATTTGTTGTGACGTAGAGTTGCTTAGCTCGGGGGCCCCTTCCTCTATTCTTTAAGGAGACCCTCTTCAAAACTGCCCAATTACGGCCTGATCCAGCAATCGCGAAATGCATTTTTTTGTCCCAGTGTTCCTTGACCGACTGTCAGCCACAAAGCCAGATCTACACAACGCCTTTGCAGGACTCAGCTGGAGCAGCCTGGCCCTGCCTCAGAGACCCGAACCACAGCCTAGAAACAAGTTGCACACCGAAAGCAGAACCGGATTAAATCCCCAACGATGGAATAGGTAGCCTTGGGTAAGCACACATCCTGCCTCTTGGCTGGCAGCGATTGAGGATCAGAGACTGGCTTTGGGGGGGGGGTGTTTAAGGGGCACCTTTTGCTCTGCACTAATCCTGATGGCGCCGGGCAGCTCCGGAGCGGACGGTCCACAGAAAACATAGGGAAAAAAAAAGAGGGCAATATCTTTTCCAGCAACTCAACAGGAGTACTGCAAGATTGGAAGACGTGGAGAGACCTGGAGCATAGAATCGCCAAGAGTCCCACTGGTTAATTGTTCCGTCAGGAAATTCCTCCTTCGTTCCAAGGTTGCTTCTCTCCTTGATCAGTTTCCATCCATTGTTTCTTGTCCTGCCTTCCGGTGCTTTGGAGGATAGGTTGACCCCCTCCTCTTCTTTGCGGCAGCCCCTCAAATATGGGAACATTGTCCTCATGTCACCCCTAGTCCTTCTTTTCATTAAACGAAACCTACCCAATTCCTGCAACCGTTCTTCATACGTTTTAAGCCTCCATCCCCCTGATCCTCTTTGTTGCTCTTCTCTGCACTCTTTCTAGACTCTCAACGTCTTTCTTATATCGTGGCCACCAAAACTGGATGCTGGATTCCAAGGGTGGCTTTACCAGGGCGTTACAAAGCGGTACTTTAATTAAAGGTTGAGCTGTAGGGCTGCTGAAAGGCTTGGGATACTTGTGTGTGGTGAGAGAAAGGGAGCGCTGAAAGAATTGGATCAATTAGAGAAGGGTTGGATAATGAGAAAGCGCTAGTGAATTTGCAAACTGCGCCGCAAGATTCCTGCACGGGGCATCGTCTTCAGACTGTGTGTCGGGCCAAGGAGGATGCAGGCCTGGTATCAAACTCCAACAGATGGGGAAGGCTGGCACGGCAGAAAAATGATGAAGATGTGAATTTGGGTGACACGATAACATCTTCCAATATTTGAGGGGCTGCCACAAAGAAGTGGGGGTCCAACTCTTCTGAAGGCAGGACCAGAAGCAACGGATGGAAACCAATCAAGGAGAGAAGCAACCTGGAATTTCCCGACAGTGAGAACAATTGATCAGTGGAACTGCTTGTCACCAGAAGCTGTGGGTGCTCCATCGCCGGAGGTTTTTAAGAAGAGATTGGACAGCCACCTGTCTGAAATGCTATAGGGTCTCCTGCTTGAGCAGGGGGTTGGATTAGAAGACCTTCAAGGTCCCTTCCAACTCTTGTTACTCTGCTTACACTTGTACTATGCAGTATTTGTCCATAGGATGGATTGTGATGACATGTTCTAATATTTGAGGGGCTGCCACAAAGAAGGGGGGGCTGCCATGAAGAAGGGCTGCCTGTTCGCCAAAGCACCTGAAGGCAGGACAAGAAGCAACGGATGGAAACGAATCAAGGAGAGAAGTAACCTGGAACTAAGGAGAAATTTCCTGACAGTGAGAACAATTAACCAGTGGAACAACCTGCCTCCAGAAGCGGTGAATGCTCCAACACTGGAAGTTTTCAAGAAGAGACTGGACAGCCATTTGTCTGGAATTGTATAGGGTCTCCTGCTTGTGCAGGGGTTTGGACTAGATGACCTCCAAGGTCCCTTCCAACTCTGATATTCTGTTAACTGGCAGATGCCAGGATCCAATTCTGTGAGAATCCTAGGGGGGGGGGGGAAATGAGTTGGGAAGGGGAAAGTCCCCCCCCCCTCTCTTTCTCTCTCTATCCTTTCCACCTCCTCATTCATTAGCTATGCAACCTAATTCTGATTTCCTTTGTTTAACCAAGCTGAATCCCCCTGCCCAGCAAGATTGGATGTCAAAGGTCAGGGGACATTTGCGATCGATAGGAAATCAATCTGAATCCAAAAGAAACCAACTCCCCTATTCGTCCAAGCCCTGGGAGGAATGATTCATACAACCCTTGTTTATTGACAGGCAGGAAGAGGCAGATTGGAAAGCAAAGACCGAACGGGAGGTGGGTTTGAAAAGCGGAGAAGTCCAGCCACAAAGAAAATAAAATAGATCCTTTTCCCTACTTCCAGAATCGGGAAAGATAATTAAAGCTACGGATTATTATTATTTTTTTGATATTTTGTGTGCGTGTGTGTGTTTTTTTAAAAAAAGGAACTTTAGAAGATAACTCGAAAGTTGGAAAAAAAACAAAAAAACAACGACAGGGATGATGGGTGTTACTAAATGAGAATTCAGCCTCCCTCGTTCTAGCAGGTTTCTGCTTTTCCATCCAAAAGTGTGACTTTACTTTCAAGGAACATTTTCCAAATCACCAAAGTCCCCGCAACACGCCACACATCAGCCTCCGAAGAGTCATCTTCGCACAACGGCTGTGTTGTCATCTCCTGCAGGGACGTCCAGAGAGGACCTGAGGGGGTCTTCTGTATTTCGAGGGCGATGCTCGGATGCGGGGGGTGGGGTGTTCAGCTGCTTAGCCCAAATATTCGGGACACGGCCCCCCCCACCCTGAGCGCTGACCATCACAACCACTCTCTCCAAATCCCCCCTCCCCATCCTTTGCAGCCACTCAAACAAGCATCGCTGAGCAAATCAACATTCCTGGCTTGTTCCCTTCCCCTTCAGACCAGGTCCTAACCCTGAAACAGCAGGCAGCCCTTGGCATTTGGGTGCTTCTGCCCCGACTCTCAACCTCCTGAAGAAGGAGGCAATCGGAAAAAGCTTGTGCCCAAGCCGGAGGGGAAACTGAGGCAGGGCAGGGAGAGGGAAGGGAAGAAACCCACCGAGGTCGCTGCCCTCCTTCCTCTGCCTCACCGGGCTAGGGGGGAGAAGGAGAAGGATGGAGGGGAGGGGGTTTCCCGTCTCTTGCGTCCTACCTTTGCAGGGCTGTGTGGGCATCCAGGACCCCAGTGGTTTGCATCCAAGACCGGACAGCCGAGAGTCCCCCTCCGCTCAGGGGCTCTTCTTTCATGGTCAGCCCCCCTCTGGCCAGGCTCTCCTGGAGGGAGAACATCAAAACTGCCTTTGAGCCAGCAGCTGAGAGGGGTGTGTAGTTGTGTGTGTGTGTGTTTGTGTGTGTGTGTGTGTGCGCGTCGGGTGGGCGCGCGCGCGTGCCTTCCTCCAACCAAAACAATCCCAGCCCCCAAAGCAGGGGCTGTTGGGGAGAGAGAGAGAGAGAGAGAGAGAGGTGGGGGCGGCTGGGAAGAAAGTTTGGGGGTCTCCTGGCTTTGCGTGCCCGGCAGCCCTCCGACCAGGACGGGAAGGCGAGGGGCGGCAGGCAGAGGCTGAGACCCCCCCAAGCCCAGCCTTGGGGGCTGGGGGCAGGGGGGTGGGCGGCGAGAGGAGGAGGAGGAGGAGGAGGGGGCTGCCCGCGCCACCTGCCCGTCGCGGTGCCGGGCTGACAATCCGGGCGCGGGAGGGCGCGGGGCTGCTTTGCTGCCTTCCCGGCGGCGGCGGCGGGGCAGGCGGGAGGGGAGCGCTGGGTGGGGACGCCTCGGCGGGGAGAGGATGGAGGAATCAGAGGCGAGAGCAGGAGCCCCCGGGGAGGGAGAGGGAGGGAGGGAGGGAGAGGTGGGGAAGGGCGGGGAGGAGGAGGAGGCCGGCCAGCGGCGGCCAGGCAGGCAAGGCTGCCCCGGGGGACACGGGCACCCCCGGGAGCGGAGCAGAGCCGGGATGCAGACCACCGGTCCGCCGGGAGGTGAGCCAACCTCCGGGCCGGGGGGGGGGCTGGAAAGGGGGGGGGCCTGGAAAGGTGGGGGGGCTGGAAAGAGGAAAAGTTGGGGCGGGGGGGCTGCCAGAGCGCGCGGAGTAGGGTAGGAGACGGGGCTGGGGGGGGCTCCCCTCCCTCCTCCCCTCCCTCCCTTCTTCTCTCCCCTCTCTCCCTCCCTCCTTCTGGCCGGCTGCGGACTTTACCGGAGCGGCGGGCAGGTTGGAGCGCGGACCGGGGCTTCTTCCTCCTCCTCCTCCTCCATTGGCCGGCAGGAGCAGCAGCAGCAGCCGCCGCCGCGGGTCCCCGGGGAGCAGCCCGCCGGCCGGAGCGCCCGCCGCCCGCCGCCCCCGCCGTCTCCACCGCCGCCGTCGCCGCCGCTGCTGCTGGCCGTCGCCTTCCTCCCACTCCTCCTCCTCGTCGTCCTCCTCCTCCTGGTCCGCTTCGTCCGGCGGCAGCAGCACCATCAGCACCGCCAGCCAGTGCGGGGCGGGCCCGGGCGCAGCCTCCAGCCGCAGAGGGACCGGGCCGCCGCCGCCGCCGCCTCCTCCGGCCGGGCCGAGCCGGGCCATGCCGCCTCCCTCCGCCTCCCCAGGGAGGAGGGGGCTGCAGCCACCGGGCCGAGCAGGCTGACATCATCCGGGGAGGGGCGGACTCCAGGGGACGGACGGAGGAGGCGGCGGCGGCGGCGGCGGCGGGGATGACCGCGGGAGGGGCGCGCTGGGCTCGGAGACCCCCCTCCCTCCCTCCCTCCCCGGTCATCCTCGCTGCCCCCCTCTCCCCTGCCCCCCAGGGAGCCCCGCTTTGGTCCTGCCCCCCCATTTCCGCGGCGCCCCCCCCCGCAGCCCCCAGCCTCGGAAAGTGCGCGTCTCTCCTGCCGGGAGCCCCTCAAAGTTTCCCAGACTCTCCCCCTCCCCCACCCGTCCCCCTCCCCCTCCCCGGGGCTCTGAGTGCCGCTCTCCGTTCCCCGAGAGCCCCCCCCGTTTATAGAGCCCTAGCCACAGCCCCCCCTTCCCCGAGCCCCCCTCCCCCCTTTCCTTAACTGCTTCCTTTCTTGCCTTCTTCCAGCTAAGAACAGTCCTGCAATCTCTGCTTCTCCCAAAGGCTTTGGACACCCACCCCACCACCCCCGCATTCAGACGACCGGGCTGGCCCCCTGCATCCCGTTCCAAGCTAGGATAAGATGCAGGTTTGAGTAGCTGGGGGGGTGGTGTCCAAAATCCTGAGTAGGTGAGGGGTGAACAGGGCTTCCCCTCCCCCCTTTCTGACATTCAGCTGAAGTAAGAGCTGACCCGGTTTTGGGGCCCTGCCAGGCATGTGAACATGGTTGTTGGCTTGCATTGACCGGTTTAGTGAGTTGTCTGAAGCCAGCCGATAGCCAAGTTTGCAAACAGCTTCAGTTACTCCTAGTGAATTTTCCTTGTCCTCTCTGTTGTGCATCCTACAATATTATTCTATTCTATTCTATTCTATTCTATTCTATTCTATTCTATTCTATTCTATTCTATTCTATTCTATTCTATTCTATTCTATTTCTATTCTATTCTATTCTATTTTCCAATATTTATTCTAATTCTATTCTATTCTATTCTATTCTATTCTACTCTACTCTATTCTATTCCTGTTCTGATTCTATTCTATTCTATTCTATTCTCTATTCTACTGAATTCTATTTTATTCTCTATTGTTTTTCTATTCTATTCTATTCTGTTCTGTTCCGTTCTATTCTTTATTCCATTCCATTGCCATCGTGGTGCCGTGGTTAAAGTGCACCCTTGCAGGCTGAACTCTGCCCACTGCCAGCAGTTCAATCCTGACCGGCTCAAAGTCGACTCAGCCTTCCATCCTTCCGAGGTCGGTAAAATGAGGACCCCCGATTGTTGGGGACCATAGGCTGACCCTGTAAACCACTCAAGAGAGGGCTGTGGAGCACCGTGTAGCGGTGTACAAGTCTAAGTGCTGTTGCTGTTGCTTAACCCCAGAAATGTTGGGTCCAGTTGTGATGGTTAAGTCGAGGACTACAAACAGCTAGCCGGGGAGAGTTGACACGTGGCTTATGGCCTTCTTCCCCAATCAACTGCTTGGTTGTTCCACCGCAAAAGGAAATTTCCCAGGATTCTTGGCAATCTGTCGCTCTCTCCTGGCTAAGGATTCTGGGACAGCTCGCCCTGGCCGATCGGAAAGAGGCCAGACTTGAGTTGATGTTGGGCATAGCTGGAAGCAGGAAAGACAGCAGAGCGTCGTAGATTTCCACGGAAATCATTATGCTAAATGGATGATGGCTTGGAGTCAAAATGCCATTGTCCTGGGTGCGTCAGAGAAGAAAAAAACACTCGGCAGAAACACCAGGAAGGAAGGAAGGAAATAGCGAAATTCCACCTTTCCCTCCTTCCACGCCGTGAATTTTAGCAGCTAATTATTTTTGTAATGGCAAGCCTGGCCAGAAACCAGCTTCCAAGCATTTGTTGCAAAACCTCCAAAGCCCGTCCATTGTTTGGAAGGGAGGGCGAGGGATAAAATCCATTCCTTGTATTAATTCCAAAACCGTTCAACGTTTTTTTGGAAAGGGAAACTTGAAATTGAATACACCAATGGAAGAGACCTGATGCAAGGACTGGTGAGGTCACCTAGTTGGGGGAATGAAACGTCCGCAAGAAAACAAGCAAGCTCGGAGAAGAGCATCAAGAGACCCACAAAATTAATATATCCGGGAGTCCTGGGTGCTCTCTGAGCTTGGTTGTTTTCTTGCGGACGTTTCATTACCCAACTAGGTCACATCATCAGTGCTAGAAGGAAGTGGAATTGAGGGAAGGAGGGAGGGAAGAAGGAAGAAAAGGAAGGAAGGAAGGAAGGAAGAAAAGGAAGGGACTATGGGGTCCTTGGTGCTCTCTGAGCTTGGTTGTTTTCTTGCGGACGTTTCATTACCCAACTAGGTCACATCATCAGTGCCAGGAGTGGGGTTTGGGAGCAGGAGGAGGAGGGGGCTGTGGGGTCCTTGGTGTTCTTTGAGCTGGATGGTTTTCTTGCAGACGTTTCATGACCCAAATTCCCTTCAGTGCAAGAAGAGAATAAGGTTTGGGAGGAGGAGGAGGAGGAATGAAGGACTTTGGGGGTGCTCTCTGAGCTGGGTGGTTCCCTTGCAGACGTTTTATTACCCAACTAGGTAATATCCTCAGTGCTTAGAAGGGAGTGGGGTTTATGGGAGGAGGAGGAGGAAGAGCAGGAGGACTGTGGGGGCCTTGGTGCTCTCTGAGATAGGCGGTTTTCTTGCAGACGTTTCTTTACCCAACTAGGGAACATCATCAGTGCTAGAAGGAAGGGGGATTTGCAGAGGAGGAGGAGGAGGAGCAGAAGGACTGTGGGGTCCTTGGTGCTCTCTGAACTTGGTTGTTTTCTTGTAGATGTTTCTTGACCCAGCTAGGTAACATCATCAGTGCTAGAAGGGAGCGGGGTTTGCGAGGAGGGAGAGGAAGACGAGGAGGAGGACTACTGTGGGGTCCTTGGTGCTCTCTGGGTGGTTTCCTTGCAGACGTTTCATGACCCAACTAGGGGACATCCATCAGTGCTAGAAGGGAGGTGGCTTTGCAGAGGATGGGGAAGGAGGAGGAGCAGGAGGACTGTGGGGTCCTTGGTGCTCTCCGAGCTGGTGTCAAACTTGCGATATCGCGTGATGTGTCGCGACTTTTTTCCCCATTGCCGGCAATGGGATGGCCGTGGTTCTGGTGTGACGCATCTGGCCCGTGGGCCAGCAGTTTGACACCCCTGATCTAGGTTATATCATCCATGCTAGAAGGAAGTGTGGTTTGCTGTATTCATATACAGCCAATCATATACAGTGCCATCTGTATATAGCAGGGGTAGGCAACCTTGGCTCTTTTATGACTCGTGGACTTCAACTCCCAGAATTCCTGAGCCAGCCACGCTGAGGGGAAAGGGAGAGGTTTCCAAGCTGAGCCATGCTGGCTCAGGAATTCTGGGAGTTGAAGTCCACCAGTCATGAAGCGGCCTAGGCCTAGGCCAGAGGTAGGCAACTTTAGCCCTTTTATGACTCGTGGACTTCAGCTCCCAGAATTCCTGAGCCAGCATGGGGGAACTATGGCCCCTTCATGACTGGTGGACTTCAACTCCCAGAATTCCTGAGCCAGCTTGGCTCAGCTTGGAAACCTCTCCCTTTCCCCTCAGCATGGCTGGCTCAGGAATTCTGGGAGTTGAAGTCCACGAGTCATAAAAGAGCCAAGGTTGCCTACCCCTGCTATATACACTTAGTCCTCGAGTTATAACTGGCCACTTAAGAGACCATTCAGTTACAACGGATCCAAAAAAGGGTATTTATGACCTATTCATGGGGCCCCTCACGGTCCCATGATCATATTTTGGGCACTCAGCATTCGGCCTGCATTTACAACCACCGGCCCATCTCGTGACCCTGGGACCACAATAATTGACATTTTTATTTATTTATTTTGCCAGAAACCCACATTTACTTCTACTTTTTGGCAGCAAACGGCCACTGGGCATGCTGGATGACCAGGGTGTTCGCTTAATGACCATGTATTAATTTTCAGCAAAACATGCCCGTAGGACCGAATGGATTTACTTAACCACCGCTGGGTTCGCTTAAGAACCACTGGAAAAAAAGGAATAAAATTGGCTCGGTCACGGGGCTGCCCCGACTTGCAACCTTCGTGACTTATGACAGAAATCCCGGGCTCCATTCGAGTTGTAGGTTGAGGACTATCTGAAGCGAAGTGGAAGAACAGAAGACTGACGAAGGGATGGATGCCTGCACGCAGATGGGGCTCGGCTAGTGTTCGTTTAGTGACAATTCCAAGTTACAACAGCCCTGGAAAAAGGTGAGGTGTGACCGTTTCTCACGCTTACGAGCGTTGCAGCCTCCCGCCGATCACATGATCCGAATTCAAACCCCTGGCCACTGACTCGGACTTATAACGGTCACAGTGTCCCGGAGTCACGTGATCCCTCTCTGCGACCTTGTTGGCAGTGCCGTCGTAACTTTGAACGGTCACTAAACAAACGGTCGTCAGTCACGGACTTCCCGTAGAGTGCTTCTCAACCGTGCCCGCTTGAAGATGGGTGGACTTCAACTCCCAGAATTCCCCTGCTGAGGAATTCTGGGAGTTGAAGTCCACCCATCTTCAAAGGCTACACAGGCCATTTATTCTGCCCCAGCCAGACAGGCTGGTTTTTCTAAGATTTAACAGGCAGGCTTTTCACCCCTGGGAAGAATCCTGGCAGACTCAGAATCCCCTCGCAGTTGTGTACCTGATTACACAAAAACAAAAAACGGAAAAAAAAATCCCAGTTTTAAGAAAGCAGCTTCTCCAGAGTTAAGTGTGGATTCTCCTTTGGAGCTGAGTGACCTGTTTGGGAGTGCAATAACAGACTTGGAAGGGACTTTGAAGGTCATCTAGCTGAACCCCCTGCTCAAACAGCAGGAGACCCTATACCGTTTCAGACAAATGGCTGTCCAATCTCTTCTTAAAAGCACCCCCCCCAGGGATGGAGCACCCACAACTTCTGGAGGGGAGCCATTCCACTGGTTAATTATTGTCACTGTCAGGAAATAACAGACTTGGAAGGGACCTTGGAGGTCATCTAGCCCCACCCCCTGCTCAAACAGTACGAGACCCTATATCGTTTCAGACAGATGGCTGTCCAATCTCTTCTTAAAAGCCCCCAGTGATGGAGCACCCGCAACTCCTGGAGGCACATTCAGGAACAGATTTTGACTCGACAACCACACAGAACGCACACTGCGGTGCAAGGAAAACAACCGAGAATCGACTGGGTGGCAACTGAGATATTTTAAGAGATTCAAAAAAAAACAACCTCCCCATCCTTTCACAAGCCCAATTTCTGCCCTTTCCCCACCAAAAAAGTCCACCTGTGTGATTAAATCTCTAACGCTTTGGTAAGATTAAGCCCACTTTGGGCACCCCAAATTTTAACTGCGGCCCCTGCAGGATTTAAGGGTTCCCTCCAGCAGGTCCCCCTTGAATTTGAGGGGGAGGCGATTTGAGATATTGTCCTCTCCTACTCCAGGGTTAATGACCCCATTATTTTTTCCCCAGAATCTGCCCTCTGCCCAGTTGTGGGTTTTCTTTTCTTCCTGGTTGCACACCGGAAGTCTACGCCTGTTATTTCAGGGGTCCCAATTTTGGCAACTTTTAAGACACGTGGACTTCAATTCCCAGAATTCTGGAAAGTCTTAAAAGTTGCCCAGATTGGGAACCCCTGCTTTATTTAGCCAGAGACCAAGAGACCCCAGCCTGGGACGGATCTTCTGCAACACAACCACCGCAACGTACAGTGGGCAGAAGATGACCAAGAGGAATTAACACCTGCACTGTGTTTTGTGACCTCACTGGGCCGGGTCACCCCCTGGGAAGATTCAGGGAGGATCTTTTGCTGGGACACCAGGCGAATTACCTGCCTGTCCTTCGGACTGCGAAGGTGCCTCCCCAAAAAAGCTGCAGGGCCGAGCTACCAGGCTGAATTCGGCCTGCTGGGTTTGGAGAATTGAGCCAACAGGCTTCCCCAGTGCAACCAGGGGAAAACAAAGGTGAACCGAGCAACGGGCTTCCCGTGCAAAACTTGGCATGGTTCAAAAAAAATATATACGGTTTTCTTCGGCTGATTTTCCTGAGTGAGACCGGCAAAAAGGCAACTGCCTGGGTAACGGAAGTAGGAAGGGAGGATTTTCGGGAGAAATGCCCCCGAGTGAAGGTCGAGGGTCAGGAACGGACGGGGGAAGGATGTCACTCTGGCTGTCCAGTTGCTCCTGGTTTCTCCTGGATCTCGCCCCCAGTCTTGGCATCCCTGCCCGTCGCTGCACAACGGCTGGCAGTTGTTGGCGTGGGCCGATGCCCCTCGGCGAGGGCACCCCTCGGAGCCGAGGGCCAAGGGGGCCCGGTGTCTTTTTGCGCGTTGGATAATCTCAGCTCGCTTTGGGGAGGGGGCTGCCCCAACGGCCGGACCTCTAGCGATTCACCGAGTTTTGGGAGACTTTCCCGAAGAGGCATCTGGTCACATTTTTCTGCTGTGGGGGCTTTTGCTTGGGGAGGGCTGAGCCCAGGCAGGGCCCCTCGTGGACCGTGACCCACCTGGGGGTCTTCCCCAGCTGACCCCACTGGCCAAAGGCGAGGCTGCTCGGTGTAGCTGGACGTAGACCCGTCACGATTGGAGTCTCCTGTTTTCTCGTGGCCGACGGACGCGCCATGCTCCGGCTGGGGTCTTCCCTCTGGTCCAGCGCCGCTTTCTCGCTGAATTTCCTGGGAAGCCGGGATTTGAACCGCCTGGTGGCAGAGAGGACAGGTGTCCTGCACGTAGAACCACTTGCGAAGGCAGCCTTCGTGGAAAAAGTGGCCGCAGGGCATGACGACGGCCAGGGTCATCTCCTGAAAGAAAGACAGAAGTGGGGGGGCGAGGAGACATCCAGGGAAGATCTGAGCTTGGAGGGGATGAATTTCGGCGACCTCCAAGAATGACAAATAATTCCTCTAGAATAAAGGTCTTGCCTATGATGAACTTTAAGGCAGGGGTCCCCAACCCCTGGTCTGTGGACCGGTACCGGGCCACGGCACGCCAGCCACCGGTCCACACAAACAAGCAAAGCCCCATCCGTGGGATGCAGGCAGCACACAAAACCACGCACCCTCCAGTCCGCGGAAAAACCTCTCTCCACAGAACCGGTGGTCCCTGGTGCCCCAAAGGTTGGGGACCTCTGCTTTAAGGGATGCAGGTAGTCCTCGACTTACGACCGCAATTGAGCCTGACGTTTCTGTCGCTAAGCGAGACAGTTGTTCACTGAGCTTTGCCCCGTTTTACGACCTTTCTTGCCACAGCCATTCAGCGAATCGCTGCCACTGTTCAGTCAATCACATCGGCCGTTAAGTGAAGCCGGCTTCCCCCGTCGACTTCGCTCGTCAGACAGTCGCAAGAGGGGGTCACGTGACCCCCCGGGACGCTGCGACCGTCGTAAATACTACCGCCTGAATTTAGATCGCGTGATCACGGAGGCCGCAACGGTCGTTAAGTGTGAAAAACGGTCATAGCTCATTTCTTTTTTTCGGTTGTAACTGAACGGTCACTCAATGAACTGTCGTAAGTCGAGGACCACCAGCAGATTGGCAAGCGGCCACTCCCGATTGGATTTTAAACAAACGCCGCAACTCGAGGCCTCTCTCTCTGCCTTCGTCCGATCGAAATGCAAATTCAACAGACCGCCGGATCCTCGGCAGACGAGTGAGTGAGGAGGAGGAGGAGGAGGGTGGAGAATCCAGAGAGCCTTGGGAAGTCTAGGGAAATGCAAGAGTTGGGCGGGACCCCAGAGATCATCCATCCAACCCCCTTCCCCAGGGTTGAAAACATCCCTCCCTCAAGCGATTGTCCTTCGGAGACGTTACACTACAAACCTGTCCCCAGGTTTATAGGTCCCCGGTGTGTGTGTGTGGGGGGGGGGGAAGGAGGAGGCAACCAGTCCCACCTGTTGGGGGGGGGGAAGAAGAGGCTCGCTCACCTGGAAGCAGATGGCGCAGAGGTCATTGTGGTCCCGCAGCTGCCCGGCGGTGGCCCTGGGGAGCAAGCCGACCTTCTTGGCCGCCTCCCAGCGGAGCGAGAAGCTCCTCCAGCCGGATCGGGCCCTGAGCCAGACGTTGAAGTAGCAGTGGATGAAGATGACCGAGGCCCCCAGCCAGGTCCACTCCCCCGCGATGGACCCCCAGGTGCCGTAGGCCACCACGCACAGGGCCACCAGGAACTCCAGCGTCCGGCTGAGGGCGTGGACGCCGTACAGGATCTCCTCCATCTTCTCCCAGGGGGTCCCCTGGAAGGGCTCCATCACAAAGAGGCCGTAGACGAAGAGGGTCCCCAGCACCTGCGAAGGGGGCAGGGAGGTTAATAATAATAATAACAGTAACAATAATAATAAAATAATAATAAAATAATAAAAATTAATAATAATAATAAATAATAATAATTAATAATTAATAATAATTAATAATAATTAATAATGTTGGAAGGGACCTTGGAGGTCATCTAGTCCAACCCCCTGCTCAGGCAGGAAACCCTATACCATTTCGGACAAATGGCTGTCCAGTCTCTTCTTAAAAACTTCCAGTGTTGGAGCCTTCACAGCTTCTGGAGGCAGGTTGTTCCACTGGTTAATTGTCCTCACTGTCAGGAAGTTTCTCCTTAGTTCTATGTTGCTTCTCTGATGAGTTTCCATCCGTTGCTTCTTGTCCTGCCTTCAGGCGCTTTGGAGAAGAGCTTGACTCCCTCTTCTTTGGGGCAGCCCCTCAAATACTGGAACACTGCTATCATGTCACCCCTGGTCCTTCTCTTCATTAAACTAGACATACCCAATTCCAGCAAACGTTCCTGATATGCTTTAGCCTCCAGTCCCCTGATCATCTTTGTTGCTCTTCTCTGCACTCTTTCTAGAGTCTCAACATCTTTTTTACATCGTGGTGACCAAAACTGGATGCCGTATTCCAAGTGTGGCCTTAGCAAGGTCTTGTAAAGTAGTATTAACACTTCACCTGATCTTGATTCTATCCCTCTGTGGATGCAGCCCAGCACTGTGTTGGCCTTTTTGGCAGCTGCAGCACATGGCTGGCTCCTATTTAAGGGATCGTCCACTACTAGGACACTAGTGCCCTTGTATCACTTCGCTGGCCACAGCTGTTAAGTGCAATTTTGTTTTTTCTTGTCAACATCCCAATACAAAAATACAACACAAAATAATAGGAATATCAGGGAAGGGAGAAGTGCAATACCCTGTAAGCAAGTCCTCCACTTACGACCGCAATGGAGCCCAACGTGATCATAAGTGGTTGCAGGGGAAGGACTTGCCTCCAGAAGTTGTGGGGGCTCCATCGCTGGAGGTTTTTAAGAAGAGACTGGACAGCCTGGCGGAGGGTCTTCCTGCTTGAGCAGGAGGGGAGGGGGGTTGGGCTAGATGACCTCCAAGGGGCCTTCCGGCTCCATTGGGATGGATTTGGGGAAGGCCGGGCTGTACCTGCAGGGAGGTCAACAGGCAGCTGGAGATGAGGACCAGCAGCCAGAAGTCCAGCTGGAAAAAGTGGGCGATCTTGTAGGCCATGAAGCCGGGAGCCCCCAAGAGAAAGAGGCAGAGGCTGACCCCACGGACGTGTTTCCAGAAATTCCTGCAAGAAGGAAAAAAAAAAAAGGGGGTGGAGGGGGCGTGAATAGACCCATGGATGAGAACCCCCCCACAAAAAACTCGGGTCCCTCGTGAACTCTGCACCCCGTCTCGCAGGCCAGGAGGGACCACGCTGGGGCTAGATGACCCTCAAGGAGCGAAGGGGGGGGCAGCAGATACAAGCCATCCTCAACTTACGACCACGAGCCCAAAATTTATGTTGCTAAGCGAGACAGCTGCTAAGTGAGTTCCGCCCCATTTTACAACCTTCCGTGCCCCAGTCGTTCAGTGACTCTCGCTTCCCCCATTGACTCGTCAGAACGTCACAAAAGGGGGAATCACGTGACTCCGGGACACCGCGGCCGACCGTCGTGTGAATCGCCAAGCGTTCCAATTTTGATCAACTGACCGGGGGTGGGAGATGCCGCAACGGTTGTCAAGGGTGAAAAAGTGGTCCCGAGTCCCTTCCCCCCCCCCGGTGCCGTCGTAATTCCGAACGGTCACTAAAAGAACAGTCGTACTGCCTTTAGGTTGCAATTCCAAACGGTCGTAAGTTGAGGACCACTCGTCGATAAGATCACGCCCCCTCCTCCCCCAGCGGCATGGATGCCCCCCCTCCCCGGGGAGGGAAAAGCCCGCTCACCTGCTCTGCGACGCCCCCAGCGCCAAGAGAAACGGCTCGGCGATGTCGCTCATGGACTGCAAGGTGGAGGTGGCCACGATGAAGAGGATGATGGTGAGCAGGTAGGTCCTTTGGAGGAGCTGCAGGCCCAGGAGGCCCGTCTGGATGGCCAGCAGCAGCAGCGTCACCCCTTCCGTCACGCCCCTGCGGGGGTGGGAGGGTGGGGAGAGTGGAAAGAGATGGACGGGGGGGGGGGGGGAGGTTGCCGGAGAGCTTGGCAGCCGGGGTTTTGCGGCTTGCCGGGTCTACCTGGCTGGGCTTCGCCTCCAGGTGTTCCTTGAGCGAGCCACACAGGTCGTCCTCCGCTTATGACCGTTCGTTTAGTGACCGTTTGCAGTCACGAACCCCCCGAAGCTTCTTGGATAAGAAGTGAAAATGTCTTCAAGGGGAAAAAAAATACAAAAAGCCCAGGCGGTCCAGTTGCCTTTTTGAAAAACAGCCCCCTCCGGGAGAGACACCGTTGCCCCTTGGGATGCAGAACGTCCTCGACTTACGACGGTTCAGTTAGTGGCCGTTTAAAGTTACTCCGGCGTTTTGAAACAAGTGATCGGTGACCATTTTCCCCACACTTAACGGCCGTTGCAGCGTTTCCCCCGTCGCGTGGCCCAAATTCAGATGCCATGGCAATGGACTCGTACTTATGACGGTTGCGGCGTTCCAGGGGTTCGTGCGATCCCCTTTGTGGCCTTCCCAGCCAGCTTCCAGGAAGCCAAGTCGGCGGGGGAAGCCGGATTCGCTTGTATGACTACGTGATTCGCTTAATGACTGCAGCGATTTGCTGAACAGCTGCGGCAAAAAAAAAAAGGTCGTAAAATGGGACATTGCTTAGCCACGGGCATTTGGGGGCTCAACTGCGGTCGTAAGCAGAGGACTACCTGTACGTGGCGTGTTTTGACCGAAGGCTCGAAGAATTGGCTTAGCTGTGGGTCAAAACTTGGAAGAAAAGGGGGCGATCCGGGGGATGGAGAGAGGATGCCCCAGGAATGGGGAGACGCCGGACAATCCTCCTCCCACCCCATGGATGATCGGGGGGGGACTGTTTGCCGGACGACGTCTGCCCCCTCCTGCCCCAATGATTCTGGGAGGACGGCAGTTCCTGCCAAACAAGGGGGAAAGCGCTGGCGAGTCAGCAGAAGGATGTAGCCCCCACCACCACCAGCCCCTGGGGGCTGCCACCTGTTTGTAGGGCTACACTGAAAGACCAGTGGGTGCTCTTGCAGAGAGAGGGAGAGAGACAGGGAGAGAGGGAGGGAGAGAAGAAGAGAATGGAGAGAGGGAGGGAGAGAAAGCGAGAGAGGAGAAGAGAGAGGGAGGGAGAGAGGGAGAGGAAGAGAAAGATACAGAGAGAGAGATGGAGGGGGAGAGAGAGGGAAAGGGAGCGAGAAGAGGAAGAGAGACAGAGGGAGCGGGGAGGGGAGAGAGAGCGAGGGAGAAAGGAGAAGAGGGAGGGAGAGAAGAGGCAGAAAGGGAGAGGGAGGGGGAGAGAGGAAGAGATAAGGGGAGAGAAAGATACAGAGAGAGAGATGGAGGGGGAGAGGGGGAAAGGGAGAGAAAGAGGAAGAGAGACGGAGAGAGGGAGGGAGAGAAGGAGAGGAGAAATGGAGGGAGAAAGCAAGGAAGAGGGAGAAGAGACGGGGAGGGAGAGAGAGGAGAGAGGGAGGGAGAAGGGGAGGAGAAGAAGAGGGAGGGAGAGAAGGAGGCAGAGAGAAAGGGAGAGGGGGAGGGAGATGGAGAGAGGGAGAAAGAGAGAGATGGAGGGGAGAGAAAGAGAAGGGAGGGGGAGAGAAAGGGAGAGAGGAAGAGATAAGGGGAGAGAGAGAGAGAGATGGAGGGGGGAAAGAGGGAGGGAGGAAGAGAGAAGAGGGGGACTAGAGAAGGAGAGAAAGAGGGAGGGAGATGCTCTCACCTGTGTGTGACGCTGCCCTCCTGGAAGGCACCAAAGCCGCTTAGGTACAGCTTGCCCAGCTGGAGCAGCCCCAGGGCCAGGTAGGAGACGGCAAAGGTGAGTCCGACGAGCGAGTAGGGGGTGCTGCAGCACTTGGCCACGCTGGGAAGGCCGAAGACAGGACAAGATGGACCCCCAGGGCTGCCTCCGGTTTCGGACAGCAGCCCCCCCCTCCCCAGGCCACCCACGGAGACCCCCCGACTCCTGGCCTTGCAGAGGGAGGGGTGGAGTCAGAGCAAACCCCCCCTTTGTAAGAGAAGACCACCCCAAAGGTATTTTTTTTCCCAAAGGCAGCCGGACTTCCTCGTTTTTCTTTGAGGACGTTTCGCTTCTCATCCAAGAAGCTTCTTCAGTTCTGACCGACTGGTGATATTCCTCGCAGCCCTCTGGACATTAGGACGGGTCAAGAGTCCAGTTGCCTTTTGGAAAAAAGCACCCTTGGGAGGATTGAGAATCTCCACCGATACACAAAAGACCCCTTTGGCATCCTGGCTGGGAATTATGGACCAGAATCATTTGCTTTAAAGCCAGAGGTGCTCATCTTGAGGCAATGAGTTCCATCAGCTCCATTAAGTCAATTCCATCAGGAAACGCTTCCTTGTCTGGGCCTTGAACCCCCGGATGGGCCAAAAAACACATTGTCAGTTTCCACCTGGCCCCCCAAATAGATTCCCTGTAGTTTTTCCTCTTTTCTTTAAAAAAAAGTTATGTATTTTCCTAACCCAGAATGAGCCAGAGAGATACAGGCGGTCCTCGACTTATAACCGTTCATTTACTGAGCAAAGTTACAACGGCACTGAAAAAAAGTGACTTATGACCTTTTTTCACACTTAACGACCGTCGCAGCATCCGCAAAGGTCACGCGATCAAAATTCGGACCCTGGGCAACCGGCTTCTATTTATGACGGTCGCAACGTCCCAGGGGAGGGTCAGGCGATCCCCTTTTTGCGACTGTCTGACAAGCAAAGTCAATTGGGGGAAGCCAGATTCGCTTAATGACTGCCGTGACTCACTTAGGAACAATAGCAAAACAAAGTTGTAAATCGGGGCGCAACTCATTAAACAAGTCGGCTTAGCAATGGACATTTTGGGCTTCGTTGTGGCTGTGAGGACCACCTGTGTTCCTTTGGACCAGAGTTAGACAACCTTGGCTCTTTTATGACTCGTGGACTTCAACTCCCAGAATTCCCTCTGCCAGCATGGCTCAGCTTGGAAATCTCTCCTTTTCCCCTCAGCCTGGCTGGCTCAGGAATTCTGGGAGTTGAAGTCCACCAGTCGTAAAAGAGCCGAGGTTGCCCCCTTTTTTATATCCTGCGGTCATCAGCCACCAATCGGGCTCCTAAATTACGTGATTGGATGAGCGACAGGATGACCAAAGCTTAAAGGGACAGGATCAAGATCAGGTGAAGTGTTAATACCACTTTACAAGGCCTTGGTAAGGCCACACTTGGAATACGGCATCCAGTTTTGGTCACCACGATGTAAAAAAGATGTTGAGACTCTGGAAAGAGTGCAGAGAAGAGCAACAAAGATGATTAGGGGACTGGAGGCTAAAACATACAAGGAACGGCTGCTGGAATTGGGTCTGTCTAGTTTAATGAAGAGAAGGACGAGGGGGGACAGGATAGCAGTCTTCCAATATCTCAGGGGCTGCCCCAAAGAAGAGGGAGTCAAGCTATTCTCCAAAGCGCCTGAAGGCAGGACGAGAAGCAACGGATGGAAACGAATCAAAGAGAGAAGCAACCTGGAACTGAGGAGAAACTTCCTGACAGTGAGGACAATTAACCAGGGGAACAACCTGCCTCCAGAAGCGGTGAATGCTCCACCACTGGAGATTTTTAAGAAGAGACTGGACAGCCATTTGTCTGAAATGGTATAGGGCAGTGATGGCGAATCTTTTACAGACCGAGTGCCCAAACCGCAACCCAAAACCCACTTATGTATTGTCGGGTGCCGGGTGGGCATGGCTGCGGTGGTAATGGCAGACTGGGTGGGACTAAAAAGTTCAATCAATCAATTCCAACTTTGCGAGATCTTTTTTTTTCCCCGCGAGAAGTTGGAATTGACTGATTGAACCCCTTTTTTTTTTGCACACGGCGGCGGAGGCCTAAAGCGAAAAGGTTTTATAAAACCCAGCTGAAGGCCTAGGACTGGGGCAACGGCGCGCGTGCCCAGAGAGAGGGCTCTGAGTGCCACCTGTGGCACGCGTACCATAGGTTCGCCACCACGGGTATAGGGTTTCCTGCCTGAGCAGGGGGTTGGACTAGGTGACCTCCAAGGTCCCTTCCAACTATGTCGTTCTTTTTTTTCCACTTAGCATTGTCCATTTGCCAAGTTTGGCTCCCCTTGTCCGAACCGAAGGGGCCGAAGTGAGGAGGGGTCTCCAATGCTTCCTGGGAGAACCGACGGGGATTTGCAAGACACTTCGGGGTGGAGACAATGTCAAATCCGAGGATTACACACACACACACACACACCCCACAGGTGCGGCTCCTACCTGCTAAGGAAGACGAAGATCCAGCCCTGCTGGGATAAAAGGTGGCCGGAGGAAGAGGCGGCCAAGGTGAAGATCTGCAGCGTGAACAGGACGAGCCAAAAGGCGGAGAAGACCAGCGGCACAGCCAGCCGTCGCCACAGAGACACGGCCAGGCTCACCAGCCAAAACGGTCCCGGGTCCTGGAAAGAAAGCCCCCCCCCCCGGCTAAGGACGTGCTTGATTGACACCCACCAGCATCCAACGGCAGCTGGCTAAGGGGGTGGAGGAGGCGAGCAGGCCGGGCAAAGCTCAGCCAGCACGACGACCCCGCGAGGCGGGCAGCTGAGAAGCCAGGCTGCTCTTTAGGGGAGGTGATGAGGTTCAGCCCCATGGGACAAGCGTGGCCTTTCCTGCCCCCTTGACCAGCCCTTCGCTGGGGGGAGGCACTGAGGCAAAGAGCTGGGGAGGGGGGTGTTTAAGCTTTACAACTATCCCTCTCTTTTCTTTCTTTCTTTTTCTTTCTTTTTTTTCTTTCTTTTTCTGATATGAATTTTTATTTATTTCCAAATTTAAAATACTTTTTTTCTTGTTTGCTTTCCTTTTTTTCTTTCTTTCGTTTTCTTTCTCTCTCTCTCTCTCTCTTTTTCTCTTTCCTTCCTTCCTTCCTTCCTTCCTTCCTTCCTTCCTTCCTTCCTTCCTTTCCCTTCCGGTTTTTGGAAAATTAAGTTGGTGTCTCAAGGCTAGGCTGTTCTATCCCCATGAACTGCCCCCTGGTTCCTTTGTGGGGAGTAACAGAAGGGAAGCCTCCCCCACCTTCAACTCTGAGTCTGCCTCGGAGGGACGGAGTTTGTGTGTCACAGAGCAGGAGGCTGCCTATCTCACCGCAGGGTTTGCAGTGACACACAAGAGCTGCGCCGCTCTTTGCTCTCCTGGGCGGCCTCCTTGCCCACAACCCCCAGCCCCTCTTCGCCCAAGGCTGCCTCAGAAAAGCCACTCTGGGACGGAGCTCCGTGGCCCTTGGTGGGGGGGGGGAGGAGGAAGACTGTGGGGTCCTTGGTGTTCTCTGAGCTGGGTGGTTTTCTTGCAGACGTTTCATGAGCCAACTAGGGAACGTCATCAGTGCTAGAAGGGAGGGGGGTTTGTGGTGGTGGTGGCGGTGGAGGAGGAGGAGGGGAGGACTGTGGGGTCCTTGGTGCTCCCTGAGCTTGGCGGTTTTCTTGCAGACGTTTCATGACTAGACTACGTAGCCTCATCAGTGCTAGGAAGAAGGGGGGGAGGTTGCAGAGTGCAAGCGAGGAGAAGGAGGAGGAGGAGGACTGTGGGATCCTTGGTACATTTTGTGATAGGGGTAGGTTAAATCATCTGTGCTGGAAGGGAATGTGGTTTGGGAGGAGGAGGAGGAGGAGGAGGAAGAGGAGGAGCAGGAGGAGGAGAAGAGTGACTGGGGTCTTTGGTGCTCTCTGAGCTTGATGGTTTCCTTGCAGACGTTTCATGACCCAACTAGGTAACATCATCAGTGTTAGAAGGGTGTGGGGTTTGAAGAGAGGAGGAGGAGGAGGAGGAGGAGGAGGAGGAAGAGGAGGAGGAAGAGGAGCAGGAGAAGAAGAGTGACTGGGGTCTTTGGTGCTCTCTGAGCTTGGCGGTTTTCTTGCAGACGTTTCATGACCCAACTAGGAAACATCACCAGTTCCATAAGGGAGTGGGGTTTGCAGAGTGCAGGAGAGGAGGAGGAGGAGGAGGAGGAGGAGGAGGAGGAGATGGGCTTGCTAGGGAAGGGCAGGCCGAAGGGGTCCCTCTCCCCCAACTTACCTGGAGGAACTCCCGGCAGCCTGCCGCGGCGCTGCGGAGAAGCCCCAGGAGGTCAGCAGCTGCCCCGTAGAGGAGGTGCAGGGCCGCCACGGCTGCCCCACAGGTGCTGACGGTGGGCAGGGCCTGGGCAGGGAGGCGGCAGAGCCGGGCGGCCAGCGGGAGGAGGGGGGCGCAGAGCAGCCCCACCTGCCGGGTCTTCAGCAGCCGAGCGCAGAGGGCGATGACCGCGACCTGCCCTGCGAGGGAGAGGAGGCGTCTCGTCCACCGATTCCCCGTCCACGCTGGGCCACGGGGGGGGAGGGGAACCCCCCACCCCGGTTTCCTCCTGGGCTGCCTTTCCCTCCTGCTGACACTCCCAGCAGCTGCCCCTCTGGAGGGTCCTCCGAGGTCACCCAGGCTGACCCAAGGCTGCTCCAGGGTGGGGATGTGGGGCCAGCCGGCGTGGCAGTTGAGGCTCCGGGCGAGAAACTGGGGGGCCTTCGAGTCTTAGGACACAGACCTGCCGGGTGAGCCTGGGCCAGCCGTTCTCTGTCGGCCCCCAGGAGGATGCAAAGGCAAATAGGAGCACTTGCGGAAGGAGCTTGGCGAGGGAACGAACGGCAGGCCAGGCGGTTGCCAGGAGTCAACTTTCCTTCTTCCTTTCTCTTCCCCTTTTCTCTCCTTCCCCCCTTCTTTCCTCCTCTCCCCTTTCTCTGCTTTCTTCCATCCTTCCTTCCCTTAGTCCTCTAGCCATTCCATCATTGTGTATCCTCCCTCCCTCCCTTTTCGTCCCTCGCTGTTTCCTTCCTTCCTTCCTCTTTCCCTTCTTCCTCCCTCCCTCCCCTTCCTTCCCTCCCTCCTTCCCTCGTTTTCATCCCTCCGTCTCCTTCCTTTCTCTTTCCTTTCTTCCTCCCTCCGTTTCCTTCCTCTTTCCTTTCTTCCTCCCTCCCTCCATCTCCTTCCTTCCCTCATTTTTGTCCCTCCCTTCGTCCTTCCTCTTTCCTTCCTTCCTTCCTTCCTCCCTCCCCTTCTTTCCTTTCTTCCTCCCTCCCTCCTTTTCTCCTTCCTTCCCTCCCTCCCCTTCTTTCCTTTCTTCCTCCCTCCCTCCTTTTCTCCTTCCTTCCCTCCCTCCCTGTCTCTTTCCCTCCCTCCCTCCGCTCTCTTTCCCCCAGATTCTCTGGGGCCAAAGTCACCCCAGGCACAGCACGGTCTGCCTGAGCATCCCTTGAGCCCTCACCAGTTTCCAACAACAGGGAACCACGGAAGGCCATCAGGAGACCCCTCCCCAACCAGCAAGCCCCCTCCCGCCTCCATTCCTCACCAGCCAGCGCAGTGGCGAAGTGCCCAAGGGCCACCGGGTCCTCGTAGATGGCGCCCTGGAATCCCCGCTCCACCTCATGGTCAAGGTAGTCCCTGGAAGCCAGTGCATTTAATTAAGAAAGAAGTTCAACGCATCAATAAAAACAGCCCTGTGAGGTAGGCTGGGCTAAGGGGAGCAACATGCCTGGCGCAAGGTGTCCCCGGTGAGCTTCCAGAGGCTGGACAGGGGTCTCCCCACCCCTCCTCCCACGGGCTTTCCTCCTGGGGGTGGGGTGGGGGCCCCGCAGCGGCCCACTTACCAGGCGGCCTGGTGGGCCAGGTAGAGCAGTAGTAGCGCCACCAGGCGGAGGTAGAGTTGCACCAGGGAGCAGAGGGGGAGCAGCACCACCACCAGGCACAGCAGGTGACCTAAGGAAAGGGGGGGGGATAAGATATGTATTCGGAACACTAGATGTTGGGGGGAATTGTGACAAAGGGAATTGGGGTCACTTAAAAATTTGGAAATGCTAAAACATTAAACGTTTAATTTAAATATCAACGCAAAATTAAAGCTGGGAAAATTCATAAGGTTATTGATGGTCCAAAAGATGGAATGTTAAAATAAATAAGATATATAAAATTATTGATAAATGTAAGAAAGCTATTAAGTAGCTGATGGATAGAATAAGAAGTATACTAATTTAAACAAGAGACAGTATGTATTAAGGGAAAAAAGAGAGGAAATATTGGCTGTATCAGTTGAAGATCTGCATTAATAATATTTGTATGTAATGGAATTATTGTAACTCAAACACCACGTTGCTTTTCAAAGATATAATTGTAACATTGGAAAATTAATAAAAAGGTTTTTTTTTTAAAAAAAAAAGGAAAGGGGGGGAACATGGGGGGGGAGAAAGTTGCATTTCGAACGTTTGTTTTAATTCTTGCTTTTATCTCGTCGCAAAGCAAACCGTTTCTCCTGCAGCGAGATGGAATAAATACAGGGGGGCGGGTTCCTCCACTTATGAACACAACTGAGCCCAACCTTTCTGTTGCTAAGTGAGACAGGTGCTAAGTGAGCTTTGCCCCATTTTGCGTTGTTAAGTGAGTCACTGCAGTTAAGCCAGTCAGATGGTCGTTAAGCGAATCGGGCTTTCCCCCCCTCCTTGACTTTGCTCGTCAGGTCGCAAAAGGGGATGATCACGTGACCCCCCCGGCACACTGCGACCGTCATAAATGCGAATCAATTGCCAAGCATCCGAATGTAAATCACGTGACCACGGGGGAATGCTGCAATGGTGGTTAAGTGAGAAAAACGGTCATAACTCTGTGGTGACTCCGAATGGTCACTAAGCAAGCTGTTGTTAAGTCGAGGGCTACCTATATAGCAATGTCGGGGGCACAAATGCGGGCGACGCACCCCCCTCCCCTGGGAAATGCCTGCATCTTTCCCTCAGACCCCCTGCGGCGCTGGCAGCCGCTCCGCAACCCCCACCCCATTTCCCAGGTAGAGGGGTGTGTGTGCGTGCGTGTGAGACCCTCACCCCATTTCCCTGTGTGTATGTGTGAGACCCCTGCCCCATTTCCCAGGTAGAGGTGTGTGTGTGTGTGTGTGTGTGTGAGACCCCCACCGCATTTCCCAGGTAGAGGGTGTGTGTGTGTGTGTGAGACCCCCACCGCATTTCCCAGGTAGTGTGTGTGTGTGTGAGATCCCCGCCCCCCCGCCCCATTTCCCAGGTAGAGGGGTGTGTGTGTTTGTGGGTTTGTGAGAGACCCCCACCGCATTTCCCAGGTAGTGTGTGTGTGTGAGTGTGTGTGTGTGTGTGCCTATCTGTCTGTGACCCCCGCCCCATTTCCCAGGTAGAGGGGTGTGTGTGCGTTTGTGGGTGTGTGAGAGACCCCGCCCCATTTCCCAGGTAGAGCGGTGTGTATATAGTTGTGTGTGTTGGGGGGGGGGGTCCTGGGTGCAAAGCGAAGTCCGGCTGTGTCCCCTAACCCCCCCTCCCCCCTCCAGGCTACGCAACCTTTTGCGGGTTGTGCTTCTCTTTGCTGGGTGCGGGGGGGGGGAGGAGGAAATCACCCCTCCAATTCCGCCTGGAGCCCCCCCTGCAGCTCTCCCCGGCCCCTCCTGCGCCCCATGGGAGGTGGAGTCCCCCTTTCCCCCCCCCGGCCCCGCCTGCGGGAGAAGGTGCGCCCCGCGGGCTCTCCGGGTGGTGCCCTTTCCGCCCCTCCCTCCCTCCCTCCCGCGTCCTCACCGGCGTAGTAAAGGCTCCACAGGCGGCCGCCCCGCAGCTGGAGCCGCCCCGCCAGGGGGCGCCCCGTGTCGGCGAAGGCCTGCACGTCCCACCGGTAGAGCAGGTCCAGGAGGACGACGGGTGGCAGCCGCAGCACCACCTCGGCCAGCCGCTCCAGCCAGCCGGGCATGGCGCGGGGTCTGGGACCCCCAGCCGCCCCCTCCCCCGCCCCGCTCCGCCCCCCGGCCGCGTCCCGCGCTCCGCCTGAAGGCGCGGCGGCCATCTTGGATCAGGGCACGCCCGGGTTTTTTTTTTTTTTTGGTTTGTTTTTTTCCCCTCTGCCTTTTGGACGCCACGTGGCGGCGCGGTGGCGCAATTTTCGCGCGCCGCCATGTTTAGTGAGGGCGCGGGAGAAGGGTCGCTCCTTCCGGCTCTGCCGGGACTCCTCCTCCTCCTCCTTGGGCGCCCTCTGGAGGGCAGGGGAGGAAACGCCCGTTGCCCGCAGCTGGGTTGGACTAGCACAGGGGTAGGCAACCTCGGCTCTTTTATGACTCGTGGACTTCAACTCCCAGAATTCCCTCTTGCCAGCATGGCTCAGCTTGGAAACCTCTCCCTTTTCCCTCAGCATAGCTGACTCAGGAATTCTGGGAGTTGAAGTCCACGAGTCATAAAAGAGCCGAGGTTGCCTACCCCTGGACTAGCAGATCTCTGGAGGTCCCTCCCGGCCTCAGGATCCGATGAAAAGCACCTAGACAACCCAGACATATCCAGAGATAATCAGGGAGTTGCAACCTTTATAAATGAAATCAGGGCCGCGCAATGAGGAATCCGCTAAGCCAGGGGTAGGCAACCTGGGCTCTTTTATGACTCGTGGACTTCAACTCCCAGAATTCCCTCTTGCCAGCATGGCTCAGCTTGGAAACCTCTCCCTTTCCCCTCAGCATGGCTGGCTCAGGAATTCTGGGAGTTGAAGTCCACCAGTCATAAAAGAGCCAAAGTTTGCCTACCCCTGCGCTAAGCTATCGGCATTGATTTGTGATCTAGTATTGTTTGGGTCCCCTGAACTGATGTGAGGCTTTAACAGGAGTTTCTGACTGCAGCCTTCCAGTATTTGAGGGGCTGCCACGAAGAAGAGGAGGAGGAGGGGGTCAGCTTATTCTCCAAAGCGCCTGAAGGCAGGACAAGAAGCAACAGATGGAAACTCATCAAGGAGAGAAGCAACCTGGAATTAAGGAGAAGCTTCCTAAGAGTGAAGACAATTCACCAGTGGAAAGGCTTGCCACCAGAAATTTTGGGTGCTCCATCACTGGAGGTTTTTAAAACGAGACTGGACAGCCAGTTGTCTGAAATGGTAGAGGGTTTCCTGCTTGAGCAGCGGTTAGATTAGTAGAAGACCTTTAAGGTCCCTTCCAGCTCTAATTTGATGGATTGAAATGGAGCAAAGAATCAAACAGGCACGTCCCAAAGGTGATTATTCAGAAGGCTCCACACCCGTTTGCACTACTCGGGTGACCCCCAACAACACAGGTAAACCTCCAGGTGGCCTCAACGACTCCCTAAAAGGAGGCAAATGACCAGCTGTCTGCAAGGAGTATAAATCCTCCCGTTCCCCACCATCCAGTCAGAGCTGAAGAAGCTTCTGGGATGAGAAGTGAAACATCTTCAAAGAAAAACAAGAAAGTCCAGTTGCCTCCTTTGGGACAATCCTGACCGGAAGGACAATAGTAAATGTCATGTTTTTATGCAGCCAGGAGGTGGCGCCAAAGTCTTTCCTATGATAAAAGACGCCTATGGGGCCCTCTCTATGCCTTCTTTGGGATTTGGGATTTCCAGACCAGGGAAAGAAGATCTGGTGAAAGAGAATCTGCCGCTGAAATCAATCCGAACACCAGTTCAGGCGGTTCCTGAATTACGGCCACTTGTTTAGGGACCATTCCAAGTTACGACGACACAAAAAAGTGGCTTATGACCGTTTTTCACACATACGACCGTTGCACCGTCCCCATGTTCATATGATCAAAATTCAGATGCTTGGCAGCTGGCTCGTATTTACGACGGTCGCAGCGTCCCGGGGGGGGGTCACGTGATTCCCTTTTGCGACCTTCTGGCGAGCAAAGTCCATGGGGAAGCCAGTTCCATTTAACGACCGTGTTAACAACTGCAGTGATTCATTCATTCAATCAATCAGAATAGAGCCGGAAGGCACTTTGGAGGTCTTCTAGTCTGACCCCCTGCTCAAGCAGGAGACCCTATACCATTTCAGACAAGAGGCTGTCCAGTCTCTTCTTAAAAACCTCCAGTGATGGAGCGCCCACGATTTCTGGTGGCAAGCTGTTCCACTGGTTGATCGCTCTCACTGTCAGGAAATTCCTCCTTAGTTCTAAGTTGCTTCTCTCCTTGGTTGGCTTCCATCCGTTGCTTCTTGTCCTGCCTTCCGGCGCTTTGGAGAATAGCTTGACCCTCTCCTCTTCTTTGTGGCAGCCCCTCAAATACTGGAAGGCTGCTGTCATGTCACTAGTCCTGCTTTTCTCTAGACTGGCCATTCCCAAATCCTGCCACCGTCCTTCGTATGTTTTAGCCTCCAGGCCTTTAAGCATCCCAGTTGCTCTTCTCTGCACTTTTCCCCAAAGCCTCCACATCAGAAGAGTCCCGTCCTTTTATTCCCTTCCTCAATGGAATTGGCAGCCCTGGCAAATGTCACACCTGCTCTGCCTTGAATTATCCAGGCCACTTAATGCTGGATTCCTGGTTTTTCGACAGGCAGCTTTAATCGAGCTTTTTCACGGTCCCTTTTGCAGCGGCTTTCCCGAAGGATGCCGTGAAAATGGTAATTTGCAGAGATCAAGGAGCTGAGAGTGGGAGGGAGGACGGGGAACGCTTTTCCCCGTGCCAGGAATGGTTTTGTTAAGTGACTGATGTTTGACATCTTAATCCACCGGGTGGGGGAGAGAGGTGCTAAGGGGAATCTGGAGGAGCAGGTGGAGACAAAGATGGATGCGCTTCTCCCCCTTCTCGTTCTCCCACCCGTGTACACCGCAACAGAGTGAGAACATCTGACGGGGCTTCCCAGGAGACTCGAGCGAGGTTAAGAAATTCATTAACACAATGTGAGAACTTCTTCAAAGTAAAAAACAACAACAACACTGTTGTTACCCAGTGTAGCAGTTCTTAGCTACGCAGGAGGAGGTTTGTAGAAGAAAAAAGAATCTCCCCCCCCCAAAAAAAACAAACGAGGATTGTAAAAGGCCATCGTGTTAAAATCTGTGCTGCAATTTTTCAGACGTTCCACGCTGGGCTTTGGTGGGGTCAGGATTTGATGGAATACACGGGAGGTATTGCAATGTCCCAATGAATTGTAAGGTTTACACACACTCTCGGATTCGGCTTGTGGTCACACGTTCACACCTTCCCAGCCCAGATCAACAGCCACCACACACAAATCACTTTGAACCCCATGCTAAGGCACAACTGGTGCTTTTACAGTAGAGGGAGATGCAGAGGATCTAAAGTAAGAGCAGCAAAACTTTATTGGTTGCAATACACACAAACACACTTGACCCTTTCCTTCTAAACCAGTCTGGACCCAAAGACGACTCTGAGAGTGAATGAAGGAATACAGAAAAGAGAGATACTTTTTTCTTTTTCTTTTTTACTAGCCCTTTAAGTTGCCAGATAAGACAATGTTTTTATCTACAAAACAAAACAAAAAAAAAAACAGGACGGCGAAGAGATTGGAAAAGCGATGTCAAAGTCCTGATTGGGGCTCCTGTTTTTTAAGCGGCAGTTTTATCGTTTTCTTTGTATTCTCACCGAGTTGATCGAAAATACCCGTCTTGGCGCATCGTTCTGCCCAGAGCTAGGACAGCCACCTCAGCTCTGGAGACTTCTTGCAAATGCCCTTCTGAGGTTCGTCACACGGATAATTCATCCAACATTTATAAGGGGTTGGACAGCTGCTGCTCATTAGTACACACTGGTTGTCTTTCGGAGGCTGTGGAAATCCATCAACCCAGTAACTGAAAAGGAGAAGCAACAGCTATCAATCCTCCACAAAAAAAAAAAAAAGTACCTTTGAACAGAATAACAGAGTTGGAAGGGACCCTGGAGGTCTTCTAGTCCAACCTCTTGCTCAAGCAGGAGACCCTATATTATTTCAAACAAAAGGCTGTCCAGTCTCTTCTTAAAATCCTCCAGTGATGGAGCATTCACAACTTCTGGAGGCAGGCTGTTCCACTGGTTAATTGTCCTCACTGTCAGGAAGTTTCTCCTTATTTCTAGGTTGCTTCTCTCTTTGATGAGTTTCCATCCGTTGCTTCTTGTCCTGCCCTCCGGGGCTTTGGAGAACAGGTTGACACACACACACCTATCTTTTTTTTGCATCAATGAAGGAGAAGATTTGAAATGAGGGTTGAACTGTGGGGTCCTTAGTGCTCTCGGAGGTCAAGGGTTTTTTTTTGCAGACATTTCATTACCCAACTAGGTAACAGCACGAGTGCTAGAAGAGAGTGGGGTTTGCAAAGAGGAGGAGGGTGGAGGTGAAGGAGAAGGAAGAGAATGACTGTGAGGTCTTTGGTGCCTTCTGAGCTGGGTGGCTTTCTTGCAGACGTTTCATGACCCAACTAGGTAACATCATCAATGCTTAGAAGGGAGTGGAGTTTCCAGAGAGGAGGAGGAGGAGGAGGAGGAGGAGGAGGAGGAGGAGGAGGAGGAGGACAACGGCGATGATGACTGTGGGTTCTTGATGGTCTCTGAGCTGGCATTCCATTACCCAACTAGGTAACGTCAGCAGAATTAGTAGGGAGTGGGGTTTGCAGGGGGGAGGAAGAGGAGGAATTTCACAACCAAACTAGGTCCTTTCCACAAACATCCCCCCTTCCTTCTAGCACTGATGATGTTACCTAGTTGGGTCATGAAACATCTGCAAGAAAACCACCAAGCTCAGAGAGCACCAGAGACCCCACACATTGCATCATCTGCCCTCTCCCCCAGATGTGAAGCCTTTCCAAACTGTAGACAAACTTCAGTGATACACTTACGTAGGAAAGGCTGGAACTTCGGGGTTATGCCAAACAAATTTATTCTCCTCGGCATGATACCTGTATCCAATCCAGAAGTTGCCATATCTGGAGGCAACTGATGTTCCTAAAAACCCCTGGAAAAAATGAAATCACAAATTCTTAGGGTGAATAAGGCAGAGAGATTCTCACCTGGAACATTTTTAAAACCAGAGCCCGCACAGAATCATCAGTGGAGGAATAGGTAGGAGCAGAAATACAACCCATAATAGGGTATACGTAGAAAAGAGTGAGATATGTCAGATTCCTGAAGCAATGCAACAATTAGGAGGAATTAAGGAGGAGTTTGGGTGTAAGAATAATACAAGCCCTAAGACAGAAATACAAAATAAAATATATACACGCACACAGAACATTTTTAAACAGTGCAGGAAAAAACTCAAAATAATAATACAGATTAATAATTAAACATGAAAGCTAACTATAAAATTAATCCACTGCACCCAAAAATAACGATCATCGCCCAATCCCATTAAAAAACAAAGCAAAGCTTTAGGCATCACCAGAGATAACAAACCATTACTTTAACCATAAGCAAATTAATTTTATATTCTTCTTTCTACCAGCAATATTTAAGTCCCACAAATAAAGTTCCAATAGCTGCTCTCTTGTATAATCTTTCTGTCTTTTCTCTCAAAATTCTTGCCATCTTTATCAAAATCCTTTTGTAGGTCCAGAAAATTAGCTCCAGTAAATCTCTTATAGTCCAATATTAAAAAATAAAATAAAATAATCCACATCGCTTTTTTTGGTTTATTATTTATAGATCTTTTTTAATTTTTAAGTCACAACACAATTTATTTGTAAATCCAGTATTTCCATTCTTCCTTACAAGTTGTAGTTTTTAAATCCACCTTAAAGTCCATTTTGATTTTATTTAGTGGCATTTTTTGAGTCATACCTTTGGGTTCTGTTACAGAGCTACATAGCTCGACATTTTCTTTGATGCAAGCACTAAACATTTCCTTTAAAGCATTAAAGAGGGCATCTGGTGTCCTTTAGTCTCCAAACTTCAACATCTTGTTATCCGCTCATAAACAAAGAAATATTTTCCCATAAGAGAGGATCCTTTTAATTAACAGAATAGCAGAGTTGTTGGAAGGGACCTTGGAGGTCTTCTAGACCAACCCTCTGCTAAAGCAGGAAACTCTTCACCATTCCAGACAAGTGGCCTGTCCAGTCTCTTCTTATAAACCTCCAGTGTTGGAGCACCCACAACTTCTGGTGGCAAGTTGTTCCACTGGTTAATTGTTCTCATTGTCAGGAAATTTCTCCTGATTTCTAGGCTGCTTCTCTCCTTGATAAGCTTCAATCTGTCGCTTCTTGCCCTGCCTTCTGGTGCTTTGGAGAACCTAGGGCAGGGGTAGGCAACCTTGGCTCTTTTATGACTCGTGGACTTCAACTCCCAGAATTCCTGGCTCAGGAATTCTGGGAGTTGAAGTCCACGAGTCATAAAAGAGCCAAGGTTGCCTACCCCTGACATAGGGTGTCCCCCCTCATCCTTCTCTTCATTAGATTAGACATACTCAATTCCTGCAACCGTTTTTCCATATGTTTTAGCCTCCAGCCCCCTGATCATCTTCGCTGCTCTTCTCTGCACTCTTTCCAGAGTCTCAACATCTTTTTTATATCGCGGTGACCAAAACGGGGTGCAGTATTCAAAGTGTTGAGCCCTCTCCTGCACCCCTGGCTTGGAAGCACGAGGACAGCTTTCAATCAGCTCTCTTGCTCTCCAGAGGTTCTCCAGAGACCATCGATGCAGGAGAGGGATCCGCGATGGGCACAGCCGGTTTGAGGCTGGTGTCCTTTTTTTTGCCAAATGAAGGCCAGGCTGAGGGTGGGGACAGAGCGAAAGCCGAAGGATACAACCACAAAATCAGTTCTGTCAGGAAAGGGAGAAAAACAGCGCACTTACTTGCTCGTCCCTATCTCGAACGGACACAATTTCGGCTCTGAGGTTCGTACAGCGGTTTACCCATTTGTCCTGCTGAAGCAGCCGGTCCCCAAAATAATACATTTTACCCCTGTAGATTATCCAGTCTTTGGAGAGTTTGCCCTGGAGGTCCTCTTTGAGCCAAATCGTGATTTTGACGTGGGGAGAGAAAAGAGAGGGGAGGGGGTGGGGAAAACCCCCCCACACACAATTTAAAAGAAGCACGGTTAGGTTAATATTTTCAACCTGATTTATTGAAACGTGTTATTTTTTTAAAATGCCATCCCTCCATCCAGGTTCTTATTTAATCACAACCTGGGACAAACTGCCCTGGATCCGTCCCTGGACCCCTCTAGGACAGGGCTTTTCAACCTTTTCACTTTCAGGATATGGCAATATCCAAGTACCACCAGTCGCCTAGCAAGGTGTCAAAAACTTGATGACCAAAAAAAAAAAAAAGGGAAAAAAGTGATAAAGTACAGGTAGTCCTCGACTTACAACAGTTCGCTTAGTGACTGTTCGAAGTTACAATGGCACTGAAAAAAGTGCCCCCCAAGCCACAGCCGAGCAAGACACCTGCCTGCCCGCGCTCTTCCTCCTGTCCGAGGTTTCCATTGTTGTGAGCATTTCTGTTGAGGATTGGGGGTGGGGTGGGGGGGTGTTTGGTTTTTATTCCCCCGTCTGCTGGGTGGTTGCAGCAGGTTTTGGTCACTTCACATGACCCTGGGACACTGTGACCGTCATAAATATGAATCAGTTGCCAAGCATCTGAATGTAAATCACAAGACCCTGGAGATGCTGCAACATTCCAGCTGATCGGCGCTTCTGGGCTCAGCAGAAGCACTAGGATCAGTGCTGCTTTCCAGCTGATTGGTGCTTCTTCAGGGCTCAGCAGAAGCGCCAGGATCAGTGCTGAGCTCCAGCTGGAGCCGGGCGCTGATCCTGGTGCTTCCACTGAGCCCTGACAGTCCCGAAGAAGCGCCAATCAGCTGGAAAGCGGCACTGATCCTGGCGCTTCCGCCGAGCCCTGACAGCCCTGCAGCTCCAGCCATCTCTCGCTCAGGCTTGTGCAGTGCTGCCACCCTTTCAGCTCATTCCCCTCCCCCGCTACCACTTTTCTAGGATGGTCGCGTACCACCTGCCAGGTGCCAATGTACCACAGGTGGTACCCGTACCACTGGTTGAAAAGCCCTGCTCTAGGAGGAGGATGAGTTTGAGTCGGCAGAGGACGAAGCGGAGCTGAGCGATGGCCCGGATTGGGGCTCGGAGAGTGCTAAGCTGATGGAGCAGCCTCAGCTGGGTCGATCGGATGAGTGACAGGCTGAGGCTGAGCAAGGCGAGCTGGCCAGGAGGCTCCCGGTGAGGACCAGGAGCGGCTGCCACTCATTAGCAACGAGCAGAAGGTGGAGTCCACACCTTCTCCCGATTCAAAGACACGCAGAGCAGAGAGGAGGCAGGCACAAGGTTGGTCAGCTAGACTATTTGCGAGGAGGCAACCTCACCTCTCACGAAGGGATGCACTGGCATTGCCTACTTAATCCTGCCCTGAGGACTTGAGCTTTGCTGGAGCAATGTCTGTGGAGATTCTCAGTCATCCAGGTCATCTGTTTGCGTGTGTGTGTGTGTGTGTGTTGAATAAACACTTGTAGAACGCCCGCTGTACGTACGTGTGTGTGGGAAGGGGAGCGTGGCAGCACCCAAACTTACCAAGCGCACCTTCAAGTTCTTGATGCTTTATAGACAACACCGCCAAAGGTATCGTCAACTTCTCAGCCTCCAGGATCAAATCGGTATCTGAAACGTGTGTGTAGCAAGAGCACGACGTCAGATCTCGACGGGTCAAAATGGTTATTAGCTTATCGAAGCGTAAAATACGGAATACATACGAAGAAAAATGGAAATAGAGATAAAGCAGGGGAGGAAAAATGAAGGAGAGAAAAGTCTAGGGCAGAGGGGGGGAAAAAAGCAAAGCAAAAATAAAAATGACTTCCGACTCCTTTTGGTGCAGTGGAATAAGGTAATATAAGTAGTCCTCAACTTATAACAGTTCATTTAGCGACCGTTTGAAGTTACAATGGCATTGGAAAAAAAGTGACATTTTTCACACCGTTGCAGCGTCCCCCCCCCCGTGGTCACGTGATTTATATTTGGATGCTTGACAGCGGATTCACATTTATGACGGTTGCAGTGTCCCGGGGTCGTGGGGTCACCTTTTGCGAGCTTGCAAAGGAGACGGAGGACAGGATATGTAAACATGAAGCAAGAACAGGGATGAGGAAGAGTTAAAGGAGCAACTTTTGACTTTTCCTGCCGGCTTCCAGTACGTGACCAGTAGTGGGATTCAGACGGTTCGCAACAGTTCGCTAGAACCAGTAGCTAATTTTTTGTTGCCCAGGCCCAGAATGGATTTCCGGAAGCGGCATCCACACAGAGAACCGGTTGTTGACCTATTTGAATCCCACCACTGCACGTGACCCTGGGATGCTGCAACCGGTTGTAAGTGCAAGATAGCTGCCAGTGCCCCATTTTTGTTCATGTGACCCCAGGTGAGATTAGGCTGAAGTGGCCATAAGCCATCCTTCCATCCTGCCCTAACCCAGGTGGAAATTTGCACCTTCAGAATGGAACTCACTTACTTACCGTTAAGCAAGTCATAATTTGCATCCACGGATACCATATAGCTCCTAATACCCGCGACCGCTTTCCGAAGAGCGCCGTGTTTTAGCTTTTCCATCAAACCTACAATGGAGATTTGTTATCATGTGGGCTTTGACGGCGACAAAATCTTGCTAACCGTACATGCTCAAAGAAAACATACTTTGGTACGCCTCCTTTAAAGATTTCTTCCTCCGTGAAGTCATAAATTGAAATTCTGACTGCTAGTACAGGTGGGTGCCTTCTGAGCCAGCCGTTTCTCTCATTGAGCTCGGCTTTTCTTTCTTGATTACTTTGATTGCATGAAAGCCGGCAGGCGCATCCAGGGACACAAGCACACCCAAACTCTTCTCTAAAGTTTAAAGTTTGTCTTGGAGGGAGAAGGGGCAGAAGGAAAACAGGCCCCTAAACTCAGAAATGGATAGGAAAGAAATTTAAAACTTACACAGAGCGCCAATCCAAGAGGTGCACAGAAGCAGACAGAAGAGTATTACGAAACCGACGACTACCAATCTGTGGGCTCCGGTGATTGGAGCTTTCGCAACTGCGGTTAGGGAAAGCAAACATTGATTTAAAAAAAAAAATCCATTCAGTAGTAGCAGGAAGGATCACACTATTCATCTTCACTTGCTGTGGGACCCTAACCTGCAGCTGCTCCAGAACTGGGCCCTTGGCAGGCACACTAAACAGAAGAAGCTTTCATGAAATGCTCACTTTTGACGGAGATATAAAATCTGCCCTTCACTCTATGGTGGTGTTGGAAGAAAAATCAGGTCCAGATCGGGAGAGAGACACTGGAAATAAAATGGAGGCTAGCTGCTTAGGGAAGAAGATTTATTGATGAGCAGAACCAACAACAGCATGTAGTTCTGGGACGGCTGACAAAATGGAGTTGAGAGTAGGTGGGTTTTTATACATCCTTGGAGGCTTTGTGTTTGAGATGCCTGCTCCTTGTGAAATGTATTTTGACCTATGCTTGAGTCTGCCCTTTTAGTATTCTAATGATTGTTGCCTGACTCCCATTGTGGCTGGGAGGTCATGCCCTCTCCTTGGAGCTCAAGCACAGGTCAAAATACATTTCACAACCAACAGGCATCTCAAACCCAAACCCCAAAGAAGGTATAAAAATCCGCCTACGCTCCACTCCATTTTGTCAGCTGTCCCAGAACCACATGCTGTAGTCACTGAGGTTTCTGGCTAACAATAAACAGAGATCTCCTTTCCCAAATGCAGCCTGCCTTCAGCTCATTTCTACAGCGTCCTCCCGGCTAGGAACGGGACCTGGTTTTTCTTCCAACACTTTCAAAACGTCTCAGTTTGAATAAACTTTGGCCCAGTTGCCCTGATTTAACTTTTTAAGATATTCAGTCCTCACACTTATGATCGTCGCGGCATCTCTGCCGTCACGGGATCAAAATTTGCACGCTTGGCAACGGGCATGTACTTCTGACAGTATCCCGGGGTCACGTGATTGCGATTCGTAAACCAGCGGGTTTCTGACAAGCAAAGATGATGGGAGGGAAGCCAGATTCGCTTAGCGACTGCACGGTTCACTTAAAAAAAAAAAACCTCCATAAAGTGGGCGTGACTTATTAAACAACCGTTTTGCTTAACCATGGAAATTCTGGTCTTGGTTGTGGTCAAGGAGATCCTCGAGATTCTTTGGAAGAGTAAAAATTAGGCAGAATAAAAACAGCTTACCTTTTGGTGGTACTCTGGGAGCCATGTTCCCTCTTCAGGGCATGTCACAAACCATCTTGATTTGTGCAGCTAGAGAATGAAACAGAATGTAAAAACAAAGCTATGTTGTAGCGGGCAGCAAAACGGAAATAGTTTCGGAATCGATTTTAAATCTCCTGTCATGGATCTTGGGGCCTTGAACGGCTTGCTTCCAGAAGCGGTGAACGCTCCAACAATGGAAGTTTTTAAGAAGAGCTTGGAGAAATATTTGTCTAAAATGGTATAGGGTTTCCTGCCTGAGCAGGGGGTGGGACTAGATGGCCTCCAAGGTCCTTTCCAACTCTGCTATTTTGTTACTCCATATATTTATACAGAAAGTCCTCAACTGATTGAGGAGTGCCTATAGTTTTGCTTCCTGGTGGATTGCTTATTCCAGGGATCTGCAACCTTGACCACTTTAAGACTTGTGGACTTCAGCTCCCAGAATTCCTCAGCCAGCATAGCTGGCTGAGGAATTCTGGGAGCTGAAGTCCACAAGTCTTAAAGTGGTCAAGGTTGCAGACCCCTGGGTTATGCCATCTGCGTTCTTGGGGACTGGGGATTGCTTCCTGTTGTGGGCCAGAGCCCCCTGGAAGTAGCCAGGTCACCCCTGATCTGTCCCTCCCTCTATCAGGTTTGGCATTTGGATTGCCTGACTGCTTCTGAGGCAGATGAGGGGTCTGGCCAGGCCTGGACAGTCTCCTCATGGGCCTTGCTCAAGAGCCTCACAACAAAATGCAACAATCTGAGGGAGAGGAGCGGTTCAGAAATAGGGTGGATAAAAAAGAAAGAAAGAAAGAAAGAAAGAAGGAAAGAAAGAAAGAAAGAAAGAAAGACACAGAGAGGGAGGGAGGGAGGGAGGGAGGGAGGAAGGAAGGAAGGAAAGAAGGAAGGAAGGAAGGAAGGAAGGAAGGAAGGAAGGAAGGAAGGAAGGAAGGAAGGAAGGAAGGAAGGAAGGAAGGAAGGAAGGAAGGAAAGAAGGCGAAAAACCCTCTTGTGCCTAATTTTCTATTTAAAATTGTTTTCAGGTGCAACAATTGTTTTTCCTCCAGCCCTAAAGATCAAAACAGCCACCTCAAGGTCAAACTGCACAATGGTTAAGATGATGGGCTGGAGACCGTCAACAAGAGAACTCTGCGTGTGAGTGGAACGACTTGAAACAGACGAATGACGGGTGTGATTTGTACGAAAAGCAGCCCTCTCCGAAAGTTTTGGAAAATCCATTTATCTACCCCACCCCAATGGCAGGAGATTGCGCAACACTGGCAATCCTAAAAACCAACCAGCCCACCAACCCACCAAGAAGAAATAGGAAGATGGAAAGTCTTGAGCTTCTAAGCGAAGCAACCTTGAAAAAAAAGGTACTTCTATTCCCCAACTGGGTGGGGAGAGTAAACATTTCACCCATTTTCTCCTTAATTCCCCCTCTCTATTGGGATAGCGTAGTGGAAGTAAGAACAGAATCCCTGGGAGTCCCTAGGCAACCTGCAGACCCTCCATCTACTGCTGAGGTTGAGCAGGTGAGAAGGACCAACCCAGTTAAGACCTTCTCCTTCCCCTTTTCCTTTTTCAATTTTTCTTCTTCTCCCCCTCTTGGTCCCTATGGCTTGATCTTCCTGCAGCCGTGCTAAGACCGTTGGCTTTCTTTATGATGCAGATTATTTGGCTTCTGCTGCTCTCTGATTGGCTGGCTGCTGTGCCCAATCGGCATTCGGCATTTAGCTTTCAGTTTCCTCTCTCTGGCCTTTAGAAACTGGGACATGAATAATTAGACATTAATACTTAATATGATTGATTAATAATTAATATCAATAGGAAGCTTTTGGTGAGGGAATGGAAAACTGGACGCCCCATGGAGAGTAGGAGACATTATGGTGGCAGCTGAATCCAGATTATTGAAATCTCTCCAGAAAAAGGAGAGATCTTGAGTTTGCCCAGACATATTCCGGATATGGTTTGGGGTTTTTTTTCTTTCTTTCTTTCTTTCTTTCTTTCTTTCTTTCTTTCTTTCTTTCTTTCTTTCTTTCTTTCTTTCTTTCTTTCTTTCTTTCTTTCTTTCTTTCTTTCTTTCTTTCTTTCTTTCTTTCTTTTTCTCTTTCTCTTTCTTTCTTTCTTTCTTTCTTTCTCTCTCTTTCTTTCTTTCTTTTTCTTTCTTTCTTTCTTTCTTCTGGCCCCATTGACCTTGCATGTCGGAAGGTCACCAAAGGGGATCACGTGTCCCCGGGACACTGCGACCGTCATAAATGTGAGCCAGTTGCCAAGTGTCTTAATTTTGATCAGGTGACCATAGGGATGCTACAACGGTCGTAAGTGTGAAAAACCATCACAACTCACTTTTTTAGTGTTGTTGTAATGTGAACCGTCACTAAACGAACTGTTGTAGGTTGAGGAGTACCTGTATTCTGTGTTGGAGTAGGGTTAGGGTTACATCACCATGAACTCGGAGAGCAAAAAGGACATCACCAACAAACTCGGAGTGCTTGGGTATGGTTAGGAGGGCACTGACTTTTCTAGCCTGCCCTATCTGTTTCCTGGTAAAATACATGGGAAAATCCCATTGGAGGAAAATTCCACTTAGGGCAGTGATGGTGAACCTTTTAGAGACCGAGTGCCCAAACTGCAACCCAAAACCCACTTATGCATCGTCGAGTGCCGGGTGGGTGTGGCCAATTGGGTGGGCATGGCCCATTGGGTGGGCGTGGCTGCGGTGGTAATGGCAGACTGGGTGGGACTAAAAAGTTTAATCAATCAATTCCAACTTTGCGAGATCTTTTTTTTTCCCCGCGAGAAGTTGAAATTGATTGATTGATTGAAACTTTTTTTTTTTTGCACACGGCGGCAGAGGCCTAAAGCGAAAAGGTTTTATAAAACCCAGCTGAAGGCCTAGGACTGGAGCGACGGCGCGCGTGCCTACAGAGAGGGCTCTGAGTGCCGCCTCTGGCACCCATGCCATAGGTTCGCCATCCTGGGAGTGTACTATAGAAAATAATGGGTTTGATCTGGGTTTGACCACGATGTAAAAAAGATGTCACCACGATGTAAAAAAGATGTTGAGACTCTAGAAAGAGTGCAGAGAAGGGCAACAAAGATGATTAGGGGACTGGAGGCTAAAGCATATCAAGAACGTTTGCTGGAATTGGGTATGTCTAGTTTAATGAAAAGAAGGACTAGGGGTGACATGATAGCAGTATTCCAATATCTCAGGGGTTGCCACAAAGAAGAGGGAGTCAAGCTATTCTCCAAGGCACCTGAGGGCAGGACAAGAAGTAATGGATGGAAACTAGTCAAGGAAAGAAGCAAACCTGGAAATGAGGAAGAAACTTCCTGACAGTTAGAACAATTAACCAGTGGAAACAACCTGCCTCCAGAAGCTGGTGAATGCTCCAACACTGGAAGTTTTTAAGAAGAGACTGGACAGCCATTTGTCTGAAATGGTATAGGGTTTCCTGCCTGAGCAGGGGGTTGGACTCGATGACCTCCAAGGTCCCTTCCAACTTTATTATTATTATTATTATTATTATCTGTGTTTTATATAAAGTTCCATGTCATACTCCCCAAGAGCCAGCAGATGGTGCAATTTGCAAATGTATTGAAAATTTGCAACTTATAACAGATTTCTTCAACTCAGCAGGCTCCAGATAGGTTGGAGTAAAACAAGAATGAAATTTAATAAGCTCCACCATATTCAGGAGCAGCTGCAAGAGGTATCAAAAAATTAGGATGCAGCCAGAAGCATGCATTTACAGCTGTTGATATTTTTCTTTTAAAAAAAAACACCTTCTGATACCAGTTGGCAATAACAAAAGTTAAAAGCCTAGTTTATTTGGATTCCATGGGGGGGGGGATGTAAGATGAACCTAACCTTCTCTACTGTAATTAAGCCCAATTTCCATAAATCTTGCACCAATATCACTGAAAGAATATCACATTAAAAAGTCATTCTGGAATTTGTCAAGGTTTCCTCTAATCAAGAATTTAATTTAATTTAATTTAATTTAATTTATTTAATTTAATTTAATTTAATTTAATTTAATTTAATTTAATTTAATTTAATTTAATTTAATTTAATTTAATTTAATTTAATTTAATTTAATTTATTATTATTTTATTTATTTATTTATTTTATTATTACTTTATCATTTTAGTTTATCATTTTAATTTATTATTTTAGTTTGGTTTGGTTTGGTTTGGTTTAGTTTAGTTTCTCCCTGGATCAAAATTTAAGATGTAACTGAGAACTTTACTAAAATAATCAAGCCCACAGATAACTACCCCTTTCTTCTCTTTCAAACGAACAACACAACAACAAACGACACAACAACAAACCTAGAAACAATATCGAGAGATTATGAGGAACTTGGGAAGGAAGTTAAGAAGTTAGGGGCACAAGGGGTGTTTTCATCCGTACTTCCAACAAAAGGTCAACATCCAATGAGGGAACAAAGGAGTTTAGAAATGAATCACTTTCGGATGAACCTCATCCGCTTTTGCAGAGAATGGTGGCCTGAAGTCCCGTGGGATCACGGCCCCAGAAACTTCCAGTTTCCATGCAAAACAGCTCGATTCTGCTGCCCCAAATCCTCCCATCGGCGTGCAAACACTTTTTGCACCGAGACTGGAAGCCTTTGGGGAAGAGTCAGAGAAGCCGAACAGGGTGCGCTCGTCCCACTCTCCCCGCTCTGCTTTTGGAGCACCAGGAATGGACACGGAAACCGCGGCAGAGAGTCTGGAGAAGAGACAGCTCGCTAGATCTTCGCAAGGTGAGTCTCCACAGCCCCAGTGCCTGTGGAGACTCAGCGTTGGCAGGATGAGGGAAGGAAGCAATTGTAGGGAGCATGTGGTATCTCAGCGGGTCGGAGGCGGCCTTGGGTGGCCTCTTCCATCACTAGCCCCTCCCCCCATGGCCTTCCCCACCCTGAGATACCTCATGCGCACTTAATGACCTGCGCATTCGATTAGCGAATGCGTGGAGTTTTCACGTTCATTTTACGTGATTCACTCCAATGAATCCTCGGGTTACGAATGTAATGGGCAGGCCCCCTTACATTCGTAACTCGAGGACCAGCTGTACATAAAGGATCCCACACAAAAGGCTTTGAACTACCTCACAAGAAATGGACAGCCCTGAACAGGATTCACACCTCACATGGTGTCTGCCAGGATTCCCACATCAAACTGTAGATCACATCATGACTGGATGTAAGCTGAAAGCGTCTACCTGTCCAGTTTCTGATTTCTTTCATATAAATGATGCTGAACTTCAGTGGTTAAGATGATCTAAACATTGGCATCTGAATATAGATCTTTTTAACATTCATATTTTATTGTGTTTTTAATTCAGCTGAAATGCTAATACAGATACAGGAATGGTTGCTGGAATTGGGTAGGTCTAGTTTAATGAAGAGAAGGACCAGGGGTGAAATGATAGCCAATGTTCCAGTATCTCAGGGGTTGCCACAAAGAAGAAGGAGTCAAGCCATTCTCCAAAGCATCTGAAGGCAGGACAAGAAACAACGGATGGAAACTAATCAAGGAAAGAAGCAACCTAGAACCGAGGAGGAATTTCCTGACAATTAGAACAATTAACCAGTGGAACAACCGGCCTCCAGAAGCTGTGAATGCTCCAACACTGGAAGTTTTTAAGAAGAGACTGGACAGCTATTTGTCCGAAATGATATAGGGTCTCCTACTTGAGCAGGGGGTTGGACTAGAAGATCTCCAAGCTCCCTCCCAACTCTGATATTCTGTTATTCTCAAGAAATAATTCCACTCACAATTTGGGGCTCAGTTGTGGCCATACGTCAGGGACTACCTGTATATAAGGCCCATGTATGTTATGCCAGATGTTAATTAAGTAAATATCAAATGGTAGTGCAATCAGGGTGATTAAAATCCCCGTCCTTGTTGCACGCATGTAATACGTGTGACGTCCCTTAAAAAAAGGGTCGGAAAGGATTGCATGGATAAAATCGTCACCTCATCAGGTAGCCTGTTCTAGTCCTGATAAGAGTCAGCGGTGTTTGGAGAGGAGAGATCCCACCCCCAGCAACTGCTATGTGGGATACCGCAGAATTTGGTCCTCCCTTCGCTCCTATTCAACATCTACATGAGGCTGTTGGGTGAGATCATCCGTTGTTGTGGTGTGAAGTATGACATCTAATTGTACAACTCCGCCCCTGGCAAATTAAGCAATGCTATGAACGTCTTATCTCAGCAGATCAGGCTTCTCTTTCTGGTTCATATATACTGTATATCTTTTTCTTTTTTAAAAAAAGATTTTGATGAAGAATTCCATTAACCACTTCAAACAGCAGAATTTGATCTTGTTCAAATCAGAACTCTTGGTAGGAAACTGTCAAGGAGAAAAGCAGAAGTAGATGCAGACAATACTACTGCTGGTACATCCAAGCACCGGTAGACTGGTGTGGTCAAAGTCAACATGTGGGCAACTCTCAGAAGCTCATCCTTCAAGCAAAATCCATCCATGGTTCCATAGAGCTGGTTCTTACATGACAGCCATCCCCCATCGCTGTCCTTTGTGGCACCTCTAGAGAAACTCATAGAACCGCTTCTACCTGCTGCTGGTGTCAACTCTACAACGAACCTGGCGGCAGCCATCTTGCTCATTCTAGGTTCCCACAAGAATGGGAGGGGGTTCTGAGGATTTTTGCTAGTCTAAACAATTCACTATCCCATGGGAACCAGGTTCATTTCTGTCGATTAGGTGGGGCGTTTGAGCATTTGGTTAGAAAGCCCGCCAAGCTATTCTATTGGGAAAAGTAGCTGATTGCATAGCCATGGGGTGGGAGATTTAACTTTGTAGTAGTGTTTCTTTTTGGAAGGGGATTTCAGACTTGGTTTCACTTTTGACCGTGCTGATACTATGTAACCAATAAACACGTTCTTTGAGGAAATCTCTAGCCTCCCTCGGAGTTCTGATTTGTTTGGTCTCGTCTATCGGAACCATGACAGCTGGATTCCCCACGTAACAAAGAACCCAAGAGCAACTGCCGTCATTGCAGCCAGACAGGAACGTCATCAACTCAAAGAAGGCCAAGGAGGGAACTGGAATAGGGATTTTGGAACGTTTGACACCATCAGAAAAACAGCTGCCAGTTTGGCTGAGAGAAATTCTGAGCTGATCCGGGAAGATACGAATGAGGTGGGGTGACGTCAAACCGGTTGAGCTACCGGCCTCCCTGGGGCACTCTTCTTCACGTGTGGCTGCTGGGCTGACATTATTGATTGACTAAGCCATTGTGATGTAATATGATACAATAACTGAGGTCAGAGGTCTTGCTCTGACTCACAAAGCTCCACTTGGTCATTGCACTGGACAAGTGGCAGTCTGATTTCAATCTTTGGGTAGCAACAAGGATGTCCTCGGTGTCATCTCCTTCCTTTATTCTGAACTAGTAAGAACATCTAAAAGTTGCCCTATTGATTGGGCCTCTGGGTGCGTGCAGATGTCATGTAGGCTCATGAGAGAACTTGCAAGATGGGTGGGGATATCGCAGATGAATTGTGAAAACGCTTCAGATGTGGTTTACTAACCCTCACTTCGTTTGAGAATCCTTCCGCTGATTTCTACGAAGGTTTCAGGGCTCAATTTCCTTGTAGTGGTCTAAGGATCCTGCACAGTTTCTCCCGTTTGGATCAAGGAGAAGGAAGATGGAGGTCCTAGCAGTCATTCTCTTTTTCACATCCCAGATAACGGGAGGGAAAGTTACGGTTTTGCAGGAAAGGCTCTACGGTCAGAAATCAGCCAGAGTGAACTAGCCCAAGAATCACTACAAGGCCAGTTAAGATACTTTGCAGACTGAGGACCTAGCTGTCAAAGGTTGGGTGGTCCATGCAGAGGTGTGTTTAATGACATAAAAGATTAAACTCCAGAGGAAGAAGTATATTATATTTCTGAATATAGTTTTTTTTTTAAATAAATAAATAACCTGTGTCATATTCCATAAACTCCAATACAGGATGAATGATCATTTGGACTAAGAAGATAAAATGGCATCCAAAGAACCCCCCGCTCCTCCACGTAAGTTGCTTAAGCTCTTCTTATTTCCCACCTCTTTCTACAAAGCGTTGCAAATGCTGCCTCCTTTTCCATAACATCTCCATCGAAGTTAAGTCTAGAGGATGTGTACTCCCAAACTACTCAATCCCATAAAAAGATTTTTTTCAGGGATCTAAGTGCAAGAACCTGGCGGTCCTTTGGATAGTGTCTTCTGGGTGCTGATGATGAAGGTTGTCGGCTTTGCCTGGTGTTCGATTGATGGTGATGTTCCATCTGCTGCCTTCTGTGCTATCCAGAGCTTCTGAGTCACGTTACGGGATATTACTGGATGCTTATTTCTGAAAAGCAACTCTACCTGCATTGCAAACTGAAGATTCTTTCTTCTTTCTCCTCCTCCTCCTCCTCCTCCTCCACCTCCTCTCCTTCTTCTTCCTCTTCTTCCCCTCCTTCTTATTTCCACCTCCTTCTCCCATGCAAATTGTTGAAAGAAAAATTTTCATCAGGGTCCAGTCCAAGCTGGGAATAATCAAAATGGAGATTGCTTTAGAAAGCAGTCAGTGGCTGATGAGTGTTGGATTTTTTTGTGTGAGGGATTGTCGATTCTAAGCTTTCTGGCTTCAATTTTTCTGACTGTCAAAGGTCCCAAGCCCAGACCTGAGCCCAACAGAAACACAGTCACTCTGGGACCAAGGAAAACTTGGTTTATTCAGGCTGGGAAAGTAAAGACACACTTTGGCTTGCGAACTGTTAACCAGCAATCGCAAAATAAAGTCAGCGCTGGGAGCTATTGCCTCCCAGCGCCCTAAATAGATGGATACCGTGCCCCGCCTGGACCTGCCCCCGCCCAACTAACCAGCATCCGGAGTGACGATTAGGAGCAATCATTCCACAGCAGCGTCCCTCTTCTTCTAGCAAACAGCCTGTCCGGGACTCAGTTATGTAGTTTACAAGCCTGGCAGCAAGGAAAGGCAAGGACCAGGAGCAGACTCAAAAGCCCGGCCATTTTATCCTCCAATCAGGAAGTTCCCAGCCGTCCCCCATTGTCCTGCATGTTGGCTGGGCGGCAGCCGGCTCCCGGGCCTCCAGAGGGCCCCCAGTTGAGTCCCCAGCATGCCGCCGAAGGCTGTTGCCGTTGCTTCCGGCAGCTGCCGTTGCTCCGTCCACCAACGGAACCCCCCCCCCAGTTAGTGTCAAACCCCACAGGGGCTTGACTCTGACAAGATTATCACATCTGCATTTCTACAGAGCTGGTTTCTGCTTGGGGGAGGGAGACTTGGGGCTATTAAGAAAAACTGGGCACTCTTTTCTGCCTTTTTAAGATCTTTTGAGGAAATATAATATTCTGCCTTTTTAATATTTCCTTCTCTGGGGGCGGGGCTGACTTCCCACACAAATAAGTGGGACAAAACGAGAAAAGATCTAGGAAGCGGGAGGGGGCATTTACAGGTAGAGATGGAGGAGCTGCAATGGGTGCTCCTCCGTCTCTATCTGTAAATGCCCCCTCCCCCTTCCTAGATCCTAGACAGGCCACTGGAAAACATAGGGGAGTCCAGTCAAAAGGAGAGCTCTTTTAAGGAGCACCTTCTTTTGACCTTCTGAAGCTGCCTAGAGCAGCTCCTCCCTCCCTTTAACCTGACTTAAGTTAAAAAAAAATTCCAAATGGGATGTCTTCCCTTCCAAGGCTGCCGATATGAACTGTGGCAAACGTAGAGTTCTCCCCGCGTGGGCTTAGAAAGTTGCTCAACATTTCCGTCTCTGTTGAGGAATGCAAAACTGTTCTTGGGCCATTAGGCAAAGGGAGGGGTCCTTTGCCTGGAATGCATGAGACCACCTTCCAGGAAAGAGCAGGGGTCGGGGAAAAGGAATGGTCAGCCTCACAATTGATTAAGCTACCCATTTGTCTTCTTCCAGCACCAAAGAACGTTTTCCAGCGATTCAGTGACTACCTGGATTCAGATCAAGGCAAACGAAGAACTAAAATACTGGTTTTCCTCTTCTTCGTTCTTGCTGCGCCGATGACCTATCTGTGTAAGTTGTCTTCTTACAAGAGATTGATAAAGGCTTTATTTGAAGGTCCTGTGGAATTTGCTTCAACAGGACCACTGATTTCTCTCCCCACACGCAAAAGACTCTGTATTCTAGTGGCTTGAGCAGAAACTGAGAGCAGACCCAACTCCTTACTAGCACTGATGAAGTTCCCTAGTTAGGTCATGAAATGTCTGCAAGGAAACAACCCAGCTCAGAGAGCACCAAGGACCCCTCATTTCAACCCTGAGCTACAAATATTCCCCTTTATTGTCACCACCCACAAATTTCAACGAATTTTGGCCAGGGAACAATTCAGTTTCTCTCTTTCACAATCAGGAAACCTTCATTGGCTCTGCTTTGCCTGCTTAGGGAAAATAGCTTTGGTGATATTTTAGTAAGTTCTTTTCAACTTCTTTGAAATCAACATCCCAAATCCTCTGATGCTTGTACCAACTAGAATGACACAATTTCTCTTTTGAAAGGCATCCCAACTCAGGTGACTAATAATATCATAAGAGAAAGAATTGGCATAGAACCAATCTTAAACTACATAAAAACAGGAAATAAAGTGGTTTGCTCACTTGGAGAGGATGTCATGTAAGTCCATACTGTATGAGACATATACAAAAAGAGGAGAAGGTCAAAGAACACAGTGGAGACCCCAAAGAAGATGGAGAGACAACATCAAAGAGACACGACATCAGCATAAAGAAATGATGGTTGAGGCCACCAGAAGAGCAAGGAGCTTCTTCAGTTCTGAAAAAGAGAACGAGAAGCGAAACATTTTCGAAGAAAACACCAAGAAAGTCCAGTTGCCTTTTGGGAAAAGCACCTTTGGGACAACGATGACCTGGATGACTGAGAATCTCCATAGGCAGCTCAGGTGTAGGTATCAAGTTAAGCTGAATGTGAAAAGAGACTGACAAAGATCAAGAGACAAACGAAAGCAAACTGAATGTAAACCCAAATGGTGGGAATTGCCAAGAAGAGAAGCCAAAGCCAAGAAACATAAAAATATCCAGAAGGAACTTAGCAAGGAATTTCAGGAGACCAAAAGCAGTATTCTAATGACATCTGTAAAGACACTGAAGATGGAAAGAAACATAGAAAAAGAAAGTCTTCCAAAGTTATTTCAACCTAGAAGGATGTTTCAAACTCCAAATCATAACTGATTTGTTGCGATTGTGGTGAGGTGGGCGGCAAATAAATAAATTAATTGATGAAATAGATAAATAATAATAATAATAATAACTGATGCCACAGAGATCAAACAAAGAAGGAAAGAATACACGGAGAGTCTGTGGACTGGAGAGGTCAACATCCAAGATGCTGAAGAAGCTGTTCCCGCCTTACAAGCATCTCTAGTACAAGAAGGAAGTTAAATCAGAGGGAATTCCCACAGAAATATTGCAGGCAGCAGAACAAGAATTTGTAAAGGATGCTGGCCAATCCCGAGAACGAGGCAGCGGTCATCAGACTGGGAGAGGTCAACATACATGCCGACCCCAAAGAAAGGAAACGCAGCTGATCATGCAGCCATCATGCAACATCTCTAATATTCCATGCTACCATCGTGCTTATGACCATCCAGCACCGATTAGAGCCTTTCCTGGGACAGACGATATTTCAGGTGCCTTCAGAAAAGTCCAAGGAACGGGAGACCCTTTTCTGATCCGTGCTGGATCGCTGAGGAAGCCAAGGCCTTTGCGTGTGTTCATCATGTCAGCCTGTGCTTGGAGACATAAGAATATCTTCTGGAAGATCTCATGGTCCCCACACAAAACCAGCACATGGCCAGGAAGCCACAGGACATTGGGAGTCAATGTTCAGACTGCCTCCAGACCGGCAAAGGAGGGTGGCAATCTCCTTTTTTCTTCAAGCTATCTACTGAATACGTCTGAAGGGACACTGGATGGGAAGAAGATGGATGTGGTTTTCAAACTGGGGGAATGCCGGGGACCCTCTTTTGATAGCTGAAAATGTTAATGATGTTAATGATAAATGTATTCAAAGAAACACCAAGAAAGTCTTTTGGAGAAAGCACCTTTGGGACTGGGTTTTAATTGTACTACTTTTATTCTTATGTTTCATCATTTGACTTTTCAAGAGCTGTAAACCACCCTGAATGTCGGATACAAATGTATTAGATAAAATGCACGTAGTCCTCCACTTACAACAGTTCATTTGGTGACTATTTGAAGTTACAACAGGCTTTCACACCTATGACCATTGCAGAAGCCCCATGGTCACGTGATCAAAATACTTGGCAACTGACTCATATTTATGACGGTTGCTGTGTCCCCGGGTCATGTGATTACCTTCTGACAAGCAAAGTCAAAGGAGAAGCCAGATTCACTTAACAACCAAGTGGCTAACTTCACAACTGCAGTGATTCACTTAAGAAATGTGGCAAAGAAGGTCATAAAATGGGGCAAAACTCACGTAACCAATGTCTCACTTATCAACAGAAATGTTGGGCTCGTAAGTTGAGGACTATCTATAGTACATAATCAAACCGACATTGGGCAATGATGGGGCAAGTCCACAGAATTATTCTCTTAAATCGGTTTTTTGTTGTTGTTGTTTATACCTCTGGAAAAAGCCCAACTGAGGGAAGGTGGTGCACATGTCGGGGCCACCCTGTTTTGCAGGGCAGCCCGTGAGGGTTTCACTGCCAGGTTGTCGCAGATAACAATAATCAAAATAATAGTATATTCAATTATGACTATTGGGAGGGGAACTTAACACTCTACTTCTTCTCCTTTCTCTTCTATAGACAAAGCTGAAGTGAATAAGGGTGAGGGGCTTATAAAAGCAGTGGCTTCAATTCGGCAATTTGCTTTGGAATACGATCCAAGTTTAGGAGGCAAAACTGGTAAGCAAGGAGCCAGCAGGTTCAGAAACAGCTGCTTGGCTGCAATAAAACGGGACAGCTTTTAAGATCAGGCTGGAGAAGGTGCAACTAGGTTCCCAGTCTTAAGAGCACCTGTGCCACATGCAGGTTTCCCTATTAGTGGGGTCAGCAACAGCACTCAGGTTTGGACACACGCTTGCTAGTCTGCCAAAAGAGCAAACCAGGGCCACTTTACTTCAAGCCTGCTTAGGATATCCTGGGCAAGTTGAGATGTCCAGTTGACAGACTTCCTAGCAAGGCAACCTCCTGTTGCACGTGGCCCTGGCTCAAGAGAGGATGCAGGAACGCACAGAAGCAGGGCCCCTCCGTTGCATGAGCTGGCAACATAATAAATTCCAACGTTTTCTGAGGTCAGCTCCCATCCCAAACTTCCTGTTGAACAGAACATCCTCAAATGTCTAAATTTTTATAGATAATTATGGATGAGGACTTCATAAATTTCATGTAGGTTGACTGTTGTTCATTCAAAATCTTCCAGGATTTCACCATATTCTCTCACAGTCTCCTTAATCCCCCAGAATTTAAAAGAATTGGGACATGATTTGATTCTTATTGTAGATTTTTACTTCACATCTCTTGACTTGAATTGCTGCATGCTTTTAGACTTGGAGATCCTTGCTGCGGTTCATCTCTTAACATTGGAGCTGTTGAATTGGACCTTAAAGAACGAAGAGCTAGAAACAGAACTTAGTAAATTAATCAAGTCTGCAATCCGGAAGCCTAAGACTGTTGAATAAGCAATCTGAAATTCCCTTTCCTGAAGCATTTCTGGAATCTCAAAGTGCTCTATAATCTTTAATTTCAAACATCTGACCAAAGCTTATGATATCTGTTGGTTCCAAAGAGCTAATCAATTTGGTCTCTATACCCAAAGTTCCTTTTGCACAGATATAGATGCAACCTCTGGGATATAATTAACAAGACGGCAACATTCAAAAGTGCCAAATAGTAACTCTTCTATTGAGCCTGCAATAGCACATACTCAGTTTAGTTTTTATTGCAAGACGTTAATGAAGTTGATAAAGACCCCATTATCATGTGACAGTCATAGCTTTATGAGAAAAGTCCTAGGTATCTGACATTTCCATAATAGTAGCCCCTAAATTTAAACATTTTGTTGAAATATGGCATGATCAGAGGTAGCAGTCAGAAATATTTAGTAACCCTGAAGGATTGTTCAGGAGGAAAAAAACATAATATTGATTTATTGCACAGTCAGCCAGAAGTTCAAACTAGATTTGGCATTTTTATGCTTCTATTGAGTCCTTCCCAACGACTTGGAATAGGCGGATCTGGTTGTTTGGTAGTGTGAAAGGGATTGGTGCAGGCCAAGCTGCCTTTTGCAATTGACCAATGGGCGTTTTGTCAATGCTGATGGCGTTCAGGGGGTACTGCAGTTGTTGTTTTATTATTATTTAAAATAATTTTGAAAAATAACTGAACAGTGCCTCATGGAAGGACAATGAAACATATAACCACTCAGAGTCACCCGGAGCCATGAGATGGGCAGTAAATAAATTTAATAAAAATAAAAAATAAAAATAATAATACAGAAAACGTTTGAAATACTTCCTGGAATTTTAGGAAGAACACTGTACTCCAACAGGAGTATACAATTAACTTTGAATGGTGTATTGATTTGAACAGTTAGAATATGCTCGTAAGATTTTTGCACTAATCTTTTTGTTTTCTCTGTGGATTCAAAGAAATTCTTGTTGAAATGCTTCCAAACTGGCTTGCTTTCGAAAAAAACCTCTATTTCTTTTCTACGGTACAAAAAACTTGGCAGGAGTCTCGTGATGACTGTACAGGAAGACACACTGCAGATTTGTTTTGCTGAAGAACAAGTGAGTACAATCATATATGTCAACATTTTTCTAAAATGGGTGTTTCAAAATGAAAATCAGTGGCTGGTGGCTGAAAATGGCTGCAGCTGGGAAGCTGCCTGGATTCCCAACACAACAGAAGAAGAGCAAGTGAGAGTAAGGGAGGAATAGATGCTGAATGTTTCTGGAGCCGCTTCTCTGGCCGAGCGATAAGGGCAAGAGAGAAAGTGGGTGGGGGGGGGCATCCTTGATCAGGATTGATGAGAAGAGCCCGCACCTTCCTCCTGGGGTGCACAGGGAAAGGGGAGCTGCGCTGCATATTGTGCAGAAGAAAATATGGGGGGGGGAAGGAAGGGAGAGAGGAAGGGAGGGAGGAGGGAGGGAGGAGAAAAGGAGAGGAAGCAAGAGGAAGGGAGAGGGAGGGGGAAGGGAAGGGAGGGAAAAGAAAGAAAGAAAGAAAGAAAGAAAGAAAGAAAGAAAGAAAGAAAAAGAAAGAAAGAAAGAAAGAAAGAAAGAAAGAAAGAAAGAAAGAAAGAAAGAAAGAAAGAAAGAAAGAAAGAAAGAAAGAAAGAAAGAAAGAAAGAAAGAAAAAACCTGGAACCTCATATCCTAAACCTCTTCCTCCTATTCTAATCTACTATTGAGCTTAATTGGATCAATAATAGTAACTGTAAGAGGGATCTTGGAGTCCTAGTGGATAATCACTTAAGTATGAGCAGCAGTGTTCGGCAGCACCCAAAAAAGCCAACGCAGTTCTAGGCTGCATCAACAGATGGACAGAATCAAGATCATGTGAAAGTGTTAGTGCCACTTTATAATACCTTGGTAAGACCACACTTGGAATCCTGCATCCAGTTTTGGTTGCCACAATATAAAAATGATGTTGAGACTCTAGAAGGTGTGCAGAGAAGAGCAACAAAGATGATTAGGGGGCTGGAGGTTAAAAGAAATGAAGAACGGTTGCAGGAACTGGGTTTGTCTAGTTTAATGAAAAGAAGAGCTAGGGGGTGACATGATAGCAGTCTTCCAGCATCTAAGGGGCTACCCGAAAGAATAGAGGGTCAACCTATTCTCCAAAGTACCAGAAGGTAGGACAAGAAGCAATGGATGAAAACTAATCAGAGAGAAGCAACTTAGAACTAAGGTGACATTTCCAGGCTTCCGGTTTGCGATCGCGGCGCTGGCGGACGTGCGAGGGAGCGCTCTCTTCGCCGCCCAGTTTTCCTTCGTTGGGAGACCCTGAAAAGGGTTGAAAGTCCCCCTGGAGGGGCGACGACTGTGAGGAGGATCCTCGATAGATCGTGGAAGGGCGGCAGCCCTTCCATTTGATCCGAGGCAGCTCCTTTGGACCGACAGAGAAAAGATCGGCCATCAACATGGCCGATCACTAAGCCATACCAGCCGAAAGCCAAAATCACCACCAAGCACAACGAAAGCACCGCGGAGGAATTGGGTGAGACCTTACCTTACCTTTCTTGTATCCCAACTATCTTCCTGTAAAAGCCTCTTGAAACTTCTTTCCTCCTTTTAACATGGCGGCGTCTGCCTACCTTGGGAAAATAAAGCTTTGAAAAGAAAAGAACAACTAAACTAAACAATTAAATAACTGGACTTGCACTTTTTGGATATTTGGGGTCCCAAAAGTTCCTATTTCTACAGGGACCTATTACCTTATCTACTCGTTAAGTTTGAATTTTTTTTTTTAAACTGGATAAAAGCCTAACTTGAGTTTGGAAAAAGACTTTACATGCTATTGGGGACATCTTGTGGCGAAGCCTGGTATAGCAACTGAATTTCTTTGACTGAGACCTGCTTACTGCCTAGATTTGTCCTTGGCACTATCTAAAAAAGATAAGAATTTGAAACAGCTGGGTGGTGAAAACAACTTCTAGGAATAGTGGAGGTGGACATTCACTGACTTTTATCAAAAATAGCCTCCACTAAAGGACTATCTGTAATCACCACAGAAATGGAGTAATACTACCCACAACTTAACTATAAACGTATACTTGAAAAAATCCTTGAAGCTACTGAGCTAATGAATTCCAGATTGAAAGACAAAGATGCCACCTTAATTTTACAAAATGAAGCCCAGTTTTCAACTGATGAACTTACAATCCAAAAAGCAACAGAGGAGGAACAAATTAATATCAAAGAGGACTCTAAAGAACAACAAGTACAATCTACTGAGAACTTTAATAGTCAAACTTTGATTTCAATTAAAAAATTTGTAATTCAAAAAGCAACAGAAACCGAAGAAAGCAACACTAAGATGGAGGGTGTTAAAGATCAACAAGTACAGCATATTGAGAACCTGGATAACCTAGACAATCAAACAACAACTACAACATTGGACATGACCTCTTATTCAAGCCAGATGAAACCGGAAGAAGAAGATCAGACTGAACTGACGACAAATATTCTAAATCAAACATGGAGATTTGAACTATTAGGGCAACAATCCAATGATTACAAAGGGGCCAGTTCCTTTGAAAAATTGATAACTGGATGCTCTCCCTTGATTCAAATAACGTGTAGAAATGAAGGGAGATCCACCTGAGGATTTAAAGGCACTGGTATGGAAGCTTGCTTGGCACAAAAAGAAAGCTAGAGTTAGACTTAAAAAATGGGATTTTTTTTTACTTATAATGGAAGAGCTTAAAATCTTATTTAATGGGCTAAGGAGATTTTAAAAGATATTAATTGATTTAATATTTAGGACTTAGATTTATAAGGGAAATGAAAATTGGCCATTAGAATATAGTTTTGAATTATAACACGGAAGTTGGATTGAGACAACAAAGGATATTTTATTAGTAAGTGATGAGGTACTAGGATGAGAAATAGAATATATTTGTGAAATAAAGTAAGAATGTACTTAAGTAAACAATATGTGTATTTTAGATATGACAACTATTTTGTAATGAAATAAGGGAAATTTAGGTTACCCGAAATCTAAATATTATGGATATTAAAGGTTAAATTGGAACACTGTAATTTAAATTAGGTAAAATTTAAAAACAGGACATGGATATGTATAAGTAAAAATATATTGATAAATGCCTTAATTGATTGAGTTATAATTGGAAATGTATTAATTTGAATGTGATATAATAATAAAGGGAAATAGAGAGGGAATTTGATGATGTAACCTGAGACATGTACGAAAGATCTTGTTACTGGACTATTGATTATCCAATCACCATGCTGCTTCCTAAATACTTGGATGTAAAACTGGTAAATTAATAAAACTTGTTTTAAAAAAAAAAAGAACTAAGGTGACATTTCCTGACAGAACAATCAATCAGTGGAATGGCCTCCTTCCAGACATTATGGATACTCCAACACTGGAAGTTTTTAAGAAGAGATTGGACAACCATTTGTCTGAAATGCTATAGGGTTTCCTGCCTGAACAGAGAGTTGGGCTAGAAGACCTCCAAGGTCCTTTCCAGTTCTGTTATTCTATTAATCCTTGGAGTTGTAATCTGAAAACACAGGAAGAGTGTTTTCCACGAAAAGACCGTTGCTTTATACCTATAGATCAGAGGTGTCAAATTGCCAGCCCATGGGCTGGATGTGTCACGCGGAAGCCGTGCCCACCCCAATTCCGACAAGGGGAAAAAGTCGCGATACATCATGGCACGTCACATGACACGGTGAGTTTGACACCTCTGCTATGGATGCTCAAAGCTCCTGAAGGTTCACAAAGACACTGATGGTTGGGAAGGGGAGAGGATCAGTCAGTCCTTAATGGGGTTGGGGGGAACGAATCATGGGCCACATATGTTCCTCTCTTAAGCCTTAATTTCCAATAAACTTTATATCATCTCTCTCTCCCCTCCCCCCTTTCCTTTCCCTTTCACCCTCCTCTGACTATCTCCTTCCTTCCTTCCTCCCTCCCTCCCTCCGGCATCTATCTATCTATCTATCTATCTATCTATCTATCTATCTATCTATCTATCTATCTATCTATCTATCTATCTATCTATCTATCTATCTATCTATCTATCTATCTATCTATCTATCTATCTATCTATCTATCTATCTATCTATCTATCTATCTATCTATCTATCTATCTATCTATCTATCTATCTATCTATCTATCTATCTATCTATCTATCTATCTATTCTTTTTCCTCCTCAAGGGCTTTATAGATGAAATGGTGATACAATATAACCACGACTATTGGATAGGACTCAGGAAGAACAGCAGTGCTTCGGGTGGGCTGTTGTGGATAAATGGACGCGTTCCAAAAGAAACGTAAGTTTTCAAACAAAATCTAATTATGTGACAAGTTGTGCATAAGGATTTCATGCTTACCACCCTCCCCCCAAGACCTGGAAATAATTATGGGGCTGAAAGAAGGGGAGTCAGTTTCCCTAGTAATTCCGGGGGTCTGCTGACAGCAGCACGAATCAATCATCCATGGTCCTAACCCCCCCAAAGTCTAGCCTTGGTCCAAAAGGACATGATTGGCCAACCCTTTGCATCTACAAGCATTGTCCCAAAAGAACTGGGCTGTTTCCCCAGCTGTTGGGAAACCTTTGCAACCTTTGATTTGGTAAATGAATCCACCAGGAACCGAATGCTGATAGATCCCTGCCCTTGGGGAAGATTGGCAATAAAATCCAGTGATACGGTGGCCCTCGTCCTGAAATTGTTTCCAGAGGCTGCAGCAGGTCACTTGCTTTCTGGGAACAGATCTTCTTCTGAGGGGTCCTTGGTGCTCTCTGCACTTGGTGGTTTTCTTGCAGACGTTTCGTTACCCAAACGAGGTAACATCTTCAGTGCTGGCACTAGCCCTGATGAGGTTAGCTAGCTGGGCAATGAAACATCTGCAAGAAAACCACCAAGATCAGAGAGCACCAAGGACCCCTCATTTCAACCCCCAGAACTTCTTCTGCCGCAGATGTGTCAAGATGAAATATAACCCCTAACATCTCCCCTTACCCTTGACCACTGGAAGTCCCCGTGGACCTCATGCTGAGTTTCCAACATCCCCTCCCCCCCATCCCAATGCCCTGCTGTAAATTGGCCAGTAACAGGTTTTGTATTTCATATCGACAGAGAACGCTAATCTAACAATAACCCATTGTGATTGTGATTTGGCGGCAGAAGGAAGGAAGGGGATATTTATTTAACTTTCAAACTATATCTAGATCTAGATCAAATCTAGATACAGACCAAGATCTAGATCTAGCGCTCTACATTTATATCTCTAGATCTACATATCTAGATCTATCTCCAACTAGATCTAGATAGGGTCTAATGAGTGTTGCTTTTTTTTCCAGCTTCTGGGCTACCGGGCAGCCTAATGGTGCAGACAGAGAAGCTTGCATTGTTGCCATATCTCCCTGCTCACTTATGCGCTGTTGGCATGATGCTCATTGTGAAGAGAAAAGATACTTTTGTTGTAAGATGATGCCAAAGAGCATGTGGATGTCCTAGCTAATTCAAGACGGTAGAATCTGAGTAGGAGATCTCCAAACCCAGCACCATTGGCGCTAATAAATGCATGGTGGGAAACAAATTTTGCCAACTTCCTTTTCTCTGCCGGCTTCCTACTCGTCCTTATCATCCTGACAAAACTTATCTTACACTGTCTGAAAAAATTTATTGGGATGTGATAAGTGGAGGTTTGCTGAATTACTGGTCCGGAATGAAAACCCAGAACAGATAATCAAGGCTCATTGCAGCTTTTATTATTCAGGGTTCACTGGAAAGACTCCCTCTGAAGCATATAGAAACCTTAACCCTGTAAGCAACTACAGGTTGTGCATCAGTCACACCCATTCCTGGACCAACAAGCCCTGCTCACAGTCACCCACTACCGCAAGGCCCTCTACATGGGGCTGCCCTTGAAAGGCTTCCAGAAGCTTCTATTCTATTGGTCCAAAATACGCTGGCCCACGTGGTTTTTAGCAAGTTTAGATTTGCACCTGTGTCACTCCTCTTGCAGGGACTGTATTGGTTGCCGATTTGCTTCTGGGTCCAATTCAGGATGCTGGTTGTTGTCTTTAAAACCCCGCATGGCCTGGGACCAGGTTATTCGAGGGACTGTCTGTTCCCAGTTACGTCCACCCGACCCACCAGAGCAGGGAGGCAGAGAATGTTATGGGTCCTCTCTCTTAAGGAGGTCCATCTGGTGGGACCAAGAAGAAGGGCCTTCCCTGTGGTGGCTCCTCCCTCTGTGTCTTAATCATTGTCTTAGAAAAAGAGCCATGTCAGTAGGTTGCCATAGAAACTTTTGACCAGATTTACTCTGAGCCAGACATGTCAAGGCCACCCTTTCTCTATGTGTCTACTTGACTCAGACACATTCTTTCTGTCTTTCTAGTCTGCTGACACACTCCTATTCATCTAAGAATTGTCGTTCCTCACAATAGAATGGGCCAACAACTTTGTGATGCTGAAGAAAAAACAGATCTTGGCTATCGAGCAGCAGGAAAAAAAAAGAATAAAATCTCACATTTGCTTTACGTGGATGACCTGAAGCTTTATGGAAAAATCAGAACTCAAAATCCCATCACTGACAAACACCAAAAATGTTTGTGGTGCAGATGTAGCAATGGAGTTTGGCCTAGAGCAATGTGCTTCAGTAGCAATAAGGCCGCCTGAGCTCATGACCGGTAACGGAAGGGAAATGCCAAATGGTCCAAGAACCCATCAGGAGCCCTCAGGAAGAAGCCTACAAGTATCTAGGAATTTTACACTTTTGGATAACATCACGCGTGGAAAAGTTAAAAATCTGATTAGTGAAGAATTCATCTGAAGACTTGAGAAGACAAAACCGAACAGTGAAAACACCATCAATAACTGGGCCAACCCTGTGATACAATAGACTGCTGGAAATATTAACTGGACACAAGCTGAACTGGACAATTTGAACCCAAAAATAAGAAAACTGACAACTATTCACTGGGCATGACAGAAGACACGATGAAAACTCTTTGATTTCATAGCATATGGACAGACTTCACCATAGTTTCAACTGGGAAATGGTGACCATCCTAGGTCAAGCCAAGTCCCAAATCAGTGGGGAATTTCTAGAAGCCGGGCACTCTGGCAAATTGGCCATCAATAGACACACAAACAATACCTTCATCCTGTGCAAAAGAGACAATCAGCAAGCCAGAAAGGGAACCAAAAGACCAAAACACTTCCTCATCAGCAATCAGCACCCAGATGAGCATAGATTAACTCCAGGATTAATATTATCAGACCAACAACCAAGAAGTAAACAATACCCCAATCAAGGAACTGCCAAACAAGCTAACTATAAACAGCCACACCAAAGTACCCCCAAGATCATTCCCACCAACACTGACAGGGCAAGCCATTAGAATATAAACTCAGAGCAATTCCAACTCTTTACTAGCACTGAAAACAACCAAGCTCAGAGATTATCCAAGGACCCTGACACAGAAAAAAACCTAGTGGTCCATCCAGTCTGCCCTTTGAGTTTTTCCCCCCGTTTAATTAATTTCTTCTTTATTTCTTTTTAATTTTTAATCTTTGCCAGATGGTGGACATGTGTTTATCCCGAGCATGTTTAAATTCAGTTACTTATCTGCAGAAGGCTACTAATAGTGCTTAAGCTACCGAGGAAATTGGATTTAGCTGCATTGGCACCTTTGGGCATTTTTGTAGGTGTGAGGTTGCTTCACCCTCCTCACAGTCTTCCATCACCGGGGAGGGAGGCCCATCCGAGAGAAGAGAGGTCAAAGAAGCAACCGATAGATTTGGGCCTTGGACCTAATTGCTCCTCGACTGTCTTGGGTTGACACAGCCTCACCTGCTCTTCCCTTCCCTTCTCCCAGGGAGTCTCCGTGGCCGAGGACGGACTTCCATCTCTCTAATACTACCCCACCCCTTCACCACTAGCCCATCCTGCGTGCTGTCGCTCTGCCCAAGAGCCCAAAGCAGCCAGCTTAACGTAGCACCACCGCTGGGACCAACTCTGCTCACCCTCGGCAGACCAATGGCTGGCCTTGGGCAACAAACGTTCTTAGGCATGCCTGAAGCCCACCGCAGAAAGACAATTAACCGTAGCCAAATTGGCAAGGGGGCTTCTTCCCTTACCCCTTCTCTGTCTCTCCCTTGTAATGGAAGACCCTCAGTGTTTGTTCTGTAGGAGACACAGAATAAACAGACGCATCCAACATTTTGGGTCCCCAGGGCGATACCTATAGAAGCAAACCACTCAAAATCTGCCTTTTATTTTTTTGAAGCAATATACGGTTTGAAAGTGATGTGGAAATAACCTTTAGGCTTCGCCTGAGCATAACAAACCAGCTTCTTTAGGTTCTGCTTCTTGTTTTAATCAGTCACACACAATTGCTATGGTACTTCACAACTTCATCAAGGTCAAGAGATAACAGAAGAATGGAAACCGGAATAGAGCCTCTGACAGATGCTCTGCCTGAATAGTTTGTTATTTAACAGCAATGCACTGAAGAATAGTTAAAATTAAGTCCAAGGTTCTGAGACCTGGGTCAAGGTTGTCAACCAGTCCTGAGGTCAAAAAAAGAGACACCGATCAGACTGGTTTTTTCCAGCAAAGGAACATAGGTTAAAGTTGCCTCTTAAATGATGGTGCAGCGAACTATCATCAGTCAAGAGATTGACTCCCTTGCTTGGTGAAAAGCCTCATACTCTTCATTCTACTCACTGGGTCTGGAGGCTGGGCTTTCATCGTCTTCATCTGACTGCTTCAGCTGTTCAGGTGATACCTGTTGCTGATCAGCCTTGTGTGATTCTTGGCTTGTTGAGACTACCGTGTTTCCCCAAAAGTTAGACCCAGCCCGATAGTAAGCCCTACTCCAAAACTAAGCCCTAGTTTGGGGGTGAGGCGCACCCCTAAAAATCAAGCTAGGGCAGGGGTGGGGTGGGGGGTGAAGCTGCCCCATGTGCCCCGCACCCACTTACCTTACCGGTAGGCCCACCGCAGCCAGGCCTCCCACGCCCCAACAGCTGTCGTGCTGCTGCTTGACTTCTTCTGCGGCCGCTTGCCGCCACTTGTGGCTGGATGCCATGTGGCACATTGCACCGTTGCCACTCCTCCCGGCAGGACACCGCATGGTGCTTCGGGCCGCTTCCGCTGCTTGCGTAGCGCTTTGGGCCGCTTCCGTTGCTCGTGGCAGGAGGCCACGTGGCACTTCGGGATGCGGACATAACCAAAGAGTATACATATTTTTCTGAGAAACACAGCACATTTTTGAGAACTGATATGTTGTGGATCTCCAAGAATCTACTTAAATGGATTTACAAAGCTAAAATATTAGCAAGAACATTTGCTGATCATAAGCCACTGACTTTGATTCTTATGAATAAGCATATAGAGGATATAGAGGAGAATGAATGAAACCTTGTTGTATAACGACTACAGTAAGTGCCAAATTTTGTCAGGATTCTTCTCATTCCAATTAATGTGGACATGTCTACCATGTCACCTGCATACAGTAACAAAGGGACCTTGCTATTTCCAATTGATGGGGCATGAAAGGAAGGATTATTAAACTCTTTCATAATGTTATTTATATAAAAATTAAAGAGGAAGAGGGCTTGTATATAGCCCTGGTGGACACATTTTTTTTGGTTTTAATGTTAGGAAGCCACTATGGTTTATCTTTGCTGGCATGTAAGTGTCTTCATATAAATTATATATTAAGTAAACTATATATATTAAGTAAATGTAAATCGGTATCCTTTCCCTCTCAATGATGAACCTCTGCTGGGGGAATCGATAGACATCTCTATTAAATTAAAAGAACATGTATGTAAGAACTGCCATAAAAATCAATACATTCCTAGGTTGCATCAACAGATGGATAGAATCAAGATCACGTGACCTGTAAGTACCATTTTATAATGCCCTGGTAAGGCCACACTTGGAATATTGCATCCAGTTTTGGTTGCCACAATGTAAAAAAGATGTTGAGATCCTAGAAAGAGTGCAGAGAAGAGCAACAAAGATGATTAGGGAAGGACTGGGGTGACATGATGGCAGTCTTCCAATATTTGAGGGGCTGCCACAGAGAAGAGAGGGTCAACCTGTTCTCCAAAGCACTTAAAGGCAGGACAAGAAGCAATAGATGGAAACTAATAGAGAACTAACCTAGAACTAAGGACAAATTTAGAACAATTAATCAGTGGGATGGCTTGCCTCCAGACGTTGTGGGTCCTCCAACACTGAAGGTTTTAAAGAAGAGACTGGACAACCATTTGTCTGAAATGGTATTGAGCAGGGTGTTGGACTAGAAGACCTCCAAGGTCCCTTCCAATTCTGTTATTCTGAGAGTGGGGAATGTCTCACCTTTTCCACAGCTCTTTAACTCTGATAAAGCCTAGATCTGAGGCCCAGATTTTCCAGGACTGATGCCACACATGGAAGGCTGATGAAGCGAGCCAGTCAGCCAATCGGGGGACCACGTAAACTGAATGGGAATTCTAGAATGATGGTTGAAGGTGTTGACTGAAGGATCAATGCCAGGAGGGAAGAGAGGCTGAGAGGAAAGAAACCGACAGAGGCACCACCACATTATCCACAGTCTTCCTTTGGAGAGGCACAGACATTATTCTTGTAAGATGAGCATCGGCTTTTCTCACTGGCCAGCTGTGCAGGATATAACTCAGTAAAAGCCTCACAGCGGGTGATCTGGTTGAAGGGGAATGTCGGGGTTGAACTGAGCCCATCTGTAAATATAACAAGGGGGTGGGTGGGAGGCAGTCCCTTTGGGACCCAGAGGCATAAGGGCCCTTGTCCCTCACTTTTAGCAAAGCAGATTGGAAGGAACAGGGCACTTATGGGGACCCTCCTTCCCTCAAAGGACCCTCCCCTTTGGCTGCCTGAACATCCTCCTCCTTTACACAAAGTGGAGTAGTACACCTTGAAATGGCCACAGAGGGCAGTAGGATTCCTCCTCTCTACCTCTCCCTCCCTCCCTCTCTACCTCCCTCTCTCTCTCTCTTTCCCTCTTCTGAGAGGTTCATGCAGCTCAGAGATGAGCATCCCCTTGTGGGGCTTCAAGGGGAGCTGCAACAGAGGGCTGCACAAAAGGGCAGAATGAAACAGGACAGGAAGGAGGGAGCAAAGAGCCAGCATGTGCTACAAGCAGAGACCTTGGGCCCCCTGCCTGATTTGGTCTGTCTGTGCATTTCTTTGTTATCTTTGCACACTGCTAAATCTACAATGGATCCTTGCTGGCTCACCTCATCCCATTTTGCGCATCACAGACAGGATGTGCCTGAGGCAGAGCGATTTCCATGCGGCCGAGAGGGACATCCTTCCTGGGGAAGGTGCAGCGAATGCCACAGATGTGCAGCTGCATTCTGAACGGAGCAAGGAGGAGGTGGAAGGAATATTTTGCACGACGGAGGAGGAGGAGGAGGAGGAGGAGGAGGAGGAGGAGGAGGAGGAGGCTCTTCCCTTTCTCTCGCCAACCTCGGTGGCTGCAGAATATTTGGGGAGCCCATTCCCTGAGCATTTTCACAGCTGGGGGCACCCATTGGTCTTGCAACCCAGAGAGGCTTCTTCTGCCTCCGTTTCTCTGGGCTTTGTGAATTGGGCTAGGATTCACGAGGTTGGTTCTCCCTCTTAAGGGAAGAGTAGTGTCCTCAGAGGAAAGCCCACGTTGTATTTTCAAGTGGGAGATGGATTAGACCTCCTTGCCCCTGCGAGATCTCTTCTTCTGGAATGACAGCTAGTTTACCAAGCAAGCAATAGTTAGTTTTCTACCATAACATCCATCCTTCCTCCAGAGATTAGGATGGCCCTGATCCTGCTGGCCTTTTGTACTGGTGGTGTGAACAACCATGGACTGTAAAATTCTCCTTGGCTGCTGTGCTATTTTAATGTATGTACTTATGATGGAAAGCTATTTTTAATTTATATTAAGATTGTTCGCTGCCCAGAGTCACTTGCTGAAATGGGTAGCCATACAAGTTGGCTAAATAAATAAAATGTCTCCTGCATGATATGATTTTCAAAACAGGATGACATGAGAGGCTGAGAACTAAATTGTCCGAGTACCGGTCAATTTGGGGAGATATCCGGACTTTGTTCCTCTTGGGGATTCAGAAACAATGGACTTCACCCAAATAAAATATTGCTGATGTCCTTATTCTAATCTTTCAGCTTTAACCTACATTTGACAGCATGGACTGCTCCCCAATCTGTTCCTGGAAGTTTCTCTATGATACTTTTCCACTTTTTATTTATGACAAAATTGTTGACTGGATTCACTCTTTTTGACCTCATCATGCCAATGTCTGTTTGCTCGAAGGAGATAACAAAGACATGAAAATTTGGACAATTGATTGGGATTTTGTATCTCCCCTCAGTGGTTGGGGAGTGGGTGTTCTTTTATTTTGCCAAGAAAGGGAAGCTTAAAAATTAAAGAAAGGAAGTTGAAGACTGAAGTGGAAATGAATCTTAATAAAACTGTAACTATTTTCCATGGGATCTAGCTATGCTATATTTTAAAAGTCCAACTTCACTCTATTTTCTCTATTCTATATCTCCATTAATTTGTTTATTCGCTGGCTTCTCTATTTTTGCGATCTTAGTCCCTGATTATTTCTACTGTGCCATTTCCCCACAGAGTTGGATCTTCTTTTCTCTTTTTTAATTCCTGCTTTCTATTTCTGCTCTGTCCAAGTCTTTGCTTTTATTCCACGTTTTCCCCCTTATTTGCTCCTGGCTGGGCTTCCTGGCTCCTTTTTTCTTCTCTTCTCCCAAATCTTTGCTCCAACTGAGGGAAACGGCTGAGAGAACTTTTCCCTCACGCCTGTCTGAGGGAAGGACAAAGATGCCTCTCTCCCCCCATTTCTTTCAGCTGCTGCCTCCTTTCCGGAGCCTCTCCTCATCGGGGCAGTCTATCTTTTAGTTCCAGTCTTCACTTCGACTCCTGAGCTTTGGCTCTGTTTATTCAGCTTCTTCCTCATGAGGCCTGTGGTGGCAGAGCTCCAGGCAGCCATCTTGTCTTCCCTCCTTCTCGCCTTCTGCCTAGCAACAGTTTTTTGATTGGCCGCTGCTGCTTGATTGACAGCTGGGTCACCCTGACAATGGCCCTGAGGGGAGGGAGGAAGGAGCTTATAAGGCTGACCCTAAGATAAAAAATGGAGGTTCAAAGGCCACTCTTAGTAGGAAAAACTTTGAACCTCAGAGATGCAAACACAAAAAATGGAAAAAAGGGTTTGAATCTCTCAACACAGATCTAGCCACATTTTACATGGAGTGTCAATCTGAGTATAAGCTTCTCAATTATTCAGCAAGAATTCCATAGAGCAAAAACCCCTTTCTGAGATGGATGGAGCATTTGCTTCTCCTGCTCATTTGTTTTTATTTCTTTATATATCTAATTTAGAGATGGTCTGCCCCCCTCACAGAGCCACCCATGGCTGGTTGGCATGTCCTCTCTGGCAGGTTCAGCTGCCTTGGGGGATGGTGTCTTTTGTGCTGCTTCCCCAACACTTTTCTGTTAAGAAGCAAGCGTGAGGAGAGCCTATTTCAGTCAGAACAAGACCAGAACAAGGAAGAGGCTGAGGAGAATTACGGGACATGTCAGTCAAGGGGATCCAGAGGTACAGAGAAGGATAAAAGAGGATCCGGCTACCCCACTTGCATTTGGCCAATAGCGCCTGACAATCCGCAAAGCCAGAAAGTGGTGTCAATTTCTTGCAGAAAGAGGCTGTCCTTCCCCTCACGAAGCCATTGCTGGGCCCACCGATCCTTTTCATCAATCTTCATCCAGTCTCCCACCTTTCCTGTCTAGCTGGGTTCTTGAGAAGGTGGCGAAGGGAAGAGGTGATCTGGACCCATCTCCTTCGGCTTCAGCCTGGGACATCGTGCCGAAATGGCGCCGTTTGTGTTGTCAATGACCTTTGGCAGGGCCAGGATTGGTGCTGCCTCCATCTTTGCGCTCCTGGATGGCTCAGTGGGTTTTGATCCTGGCAACCCTGGTCAACCTCTGGACAGGCTTCGGGGATTCGGAGTGGGGAGCACCATATTGTGTGGGTTCCCTTCCTTTCCCTGTGGTGCTTCCAGTCGATGTCGGTAGGGAAGAGTTTGGGTCTACAGCCCCTCACTTGTGGGGTGCTGGACAATCTCCCCCTCCTATTCAACATCGACCTGGAATCTCTGGGGGGAAGCCACCCATCAGTTCCCAGTGCAATATCCTCTGCAGGTGGAGGTTCCCAATGTTGTAAAAGATGCTCCTGATGTCACGTCTCATAATCAGGAGGCTGGGCGTGTGTGGATGGGGAAGAACAGACTGGGCTCAATCCCAACAAGACAGAGGATATTTGGGCTTCCTGGCCCTTGGGAGTCTCCATCTCTGGTTTTGGATGCGGCTGCACTTCCCCAGTCAAGACAACTTTGCAATGGGGGTGTGTGTCATCCTGGGCTCACAGCTGTTACTTGAAGAGCAGGCAGCATCTGTGGCCAGGAGGGTCTTTGTACAGGTTTATCCAGAGTGCCAATTGTGCCTGTCCCCAGATCTCACTCCATGCCCCTGGACAGTCCCTCATGCCATGGTCCCCTCGAGAAGGGATTATGGCAGTGCTCTCTATATGGGGCTGCCCTTGAAAACCTTTTGGAAGCCACAGCTGGTGAAGGGCAAGTGGCACCACTGCTCCATGGGCTGCAATGGTTGCTGGGTGCAAGTCAATCACCTATCAAGCTTTTGAGGGCAGGGAGCCTGGCAATTTGGGGGGCTGCCCATCTCCAATAATCTCTGCCTATTTCGTAAGATTTGGCAGAGTGGGTGCACTTCAGGTCCCCTCATTTTTGTAGTGTCACATCCTAGTGGAACCCCGGAAGTGTCCACATCTCTGTCATGGCACCTGGCATCCTCCCAGAGGTCCATATGGCCCCCATCCTGATGACCAGTTGGAAGGCAATGAAGGCAATGTTCTGCCAAGTCTTGGGTTAGGTCAGCCGCTGTTAGGATTTGCTTTTGTTTTAAATAGTCCTTTGTTTCTCGGAACATCTCTCTTTATTCTTTCACTTTATTGTTCTACCATTTTACAGTGCAAAGAAACCAAAGTCATTGAGAGTCAGGCACTTATTTAAATCTACGTCAATAAACAAAAGTCGTTTGAGTCACCAATATTGGCTTCAAACCTCTCCAGGATCTTCCAAAACCACCTAATTCAATGCTTTGAATGAGCTTCAACTGAATGGAAATTCAGTCAGATCACCTTTGATCTGAATCGATCCTTTGAGTCTTGTGTTCCTGCTCAACAAATGTTGTTATTTAAGGGCCGGATTAAGCAGCAGAGAGTTCCAGATCCATCATGGCTTCCAGATCCAACGTGGCTTCCAGATCCAACGTGGCTTCCAGATCCAACGTGGCTTCCAGATCCAACGTGGCTTCCAGATCCAATGTCAGACGAGCGCAGCAAAATAGAGGTATGCGTGTTGTACGTATGTGATTACACAAAAGAGTAGGACATATGAAAGGGGAGATTACAGGAATCAGGGAGAGGCTGAAACTAAGCATGGCAGAGTGGACAAAAACACTGAAGAAAATTCTGTAAACCACAAAGGGAGAGTGAGCCAAGGCTGGACTTTACCAACTCCTGGTTTCATACTGTTACAAGAGCGTTCCAATCTCGGTCTGTGGTCTCGAATCAGGCTGTGGTCATTTCATATGCCTAAGAAATCACCTCTCCGTTCACTGAAGTGGAACCTTGGACAACAGACACCGCCAGACGTGTCCCCCACACCACGGTGCTACAAAGAGGTGCTTCCTCCAGCTATCTGACCTTCCGAGGGTCTAATTCTAGCCCCATAGCACTTGGTCGGAGGGCCCGAGACGTTAGGAAGTCCATCTGAGTGATGATGTGGCTAGAATGGGTCAAAGGTAAGTGCACACCTTGTGCTGAAGTGACGCATGGGAGCTCACAACCTGGTGAGCACAACCTGAAGAGCACGCGAGGCCACGGAAGTGGCTTCCTTGTGGGGAATTGGCTCTTCGGCAAACAAAAGTGGCCTCAAAGGGCTTCCTTGGCTGCCATCGGTCATTGCACTGGCTGATAAACACCGAGGTTGTCTGCTCAGCCTCTCCCTCGGGTGCTGACGGGGACGCAGCTTTCCTGAGACTCGGTTCCTATGGTTTTGCTTTAAAATGGGCTTAATGGCAGTTAACAAAGGCCGAATTCTACTCCCTGTACATCCGGAGTATGGGCACACGTATCTCATCAACCTCAACCTACATCTTCTTCCATTAATTCCCCAGTTAGGCCCAGATCACAGCCTCCGGGCGCATATGCTCCATTTCCTATGCCAGCCAGGGGTGGGAAGAGGGGGGCAATTCCCGTAGGAGCCATCCCTTCACCCTCCATCTTCCCCAGAGATGAAAGCAAAACCCTCGCTCTGCCTTTGTCCTTCTCCTTTCCTTTTGGGAACTGAACCCGAAGAGCAAAGGGGCCGAGAGTGACCAGGAGGGGCTTGGAGAGGAAAGGGAATGGAGTGGCCACCTAATATTTCTGGAGGCACAAAGGGAAGAATTCACAGTCCGTTTCTAGCTGGTCTTCAGAGAAACGGCAGCCCAGTTCTTCCTCCTCCTCTTCTCTGGCTATGAGACCTCATGGGATGATATTGGGGCAGCCGTTCTCTCAGCCCCACCTGCCTCCAAAGTGGTTGGGGCTGGGATGAAATGGGGAGGGATGGTTATTTATGACGCCCCCCTCGTAGATGAAAAGTGAGGTGAGAGAGGAGTTTAGCTGGACATTTCCAAATACCGGAACAAGACAACAACAAAGATCTTTCTTCTTGGGATGGTGGTTAAAGTAGATTTTTCTTTCTTTCTTGTGTCCTTCAAGGGATATTTGCTAATTTTTGCCACAACCTGACCAGCTCTGGTTTATATCTTGCAAGTCTGTTGTGCCTGCTCCTGTTTTTGGCCACAGTTGTGATGATCATTTTGTGTAAGTTAACCTCTCCTAGCATAATACATTAGAACTTAGAAATTAGTTACGCTGTAAAGTGTTGGTTTTTTTAACAGTTTGTAATTGGAACTTCAAATTAGTCGACCTTGAGACAAGCGACTCCACCTTGATGCCCTTTGCATGATGTCATTGGCTTAAATACAGCATCACACAGAGATGATGTAAATGGCCCGCTGATGTATTTATGCATTTAACAGGCATTCATGAATAAGAGACACTCTGTCTCCACAATCAGCCTAACCGAATGGCAAACTTCCTTTGTCTTCAGAGTCCCATTTTCTTGATAGATAGATAGATAGATAGATAGATAGATAGATAGATAGATAGATAGATAGATAGATAGATAGATAGATAGATAGATAGATAGATAGATAGATAGATAGATAGATAGATAGATAGATAGATACAGTGCTTTTTTTGTAAAAAAAAAAAAGGTGCCGGAACTCACATCTTGTTAATCTTTTATTTACCTTTCGCACGTAGTCAATCACTGTACACCCCCCCCCCCACACACACACATCAGTTGTGTAACGAAACATAACGGTCGTTGCCCGCAGTAAGCACTCAGCATGCGACCACACGAGCAATCACAAGCCAAGCAGACGGACAAAGTACGCATGCGTTGGACTCGACACACAAGCAGGTCGCATGCACCGTTTTAATGATTTTGCCGCCGACCTGCTACGCTCGACAGGGCGATTCAAGTCCATGTGGACCAAACATCAAATTTTCAACAGTTACTTTTAAAACTTGGAAAATCTGTCAAAAAAAGGTGCCGGAACTCCATTCTGGTGAGTTCTATGACAAACAAAAAGCACTGGATAGATAGATAGACAAACAGACAGACAGACAGACAGATCGATAGATAACCTTTATTGTCATTTTTTTTACTGTGGGCACAATAGATAAGTGGAAGCAAGGATTTCTTTCTTCCAGCCTCTTTTTTTCCTGAAAACACTGGCCAAGGTCCAGTTGGGTTCTGGGACTGTGTGGGACACCAAGGGGTGTTTTAATGGGGGAAGGAGTTGCTACTGGGGTAGTGTTTAGACTCCAGGTCACCTTCTTCCCTCCAAAGTAAGATCGGAGCTCAGTCCTGCCAACAACCCAGTGGGGCAAATGGGACTCCAATCCCAATGTATTTGCTAACTGGGGTTGCAGAAAACACTTGATCGGATCTGGACACGTAGAAGAACTGCCCTTTTGTCTTCTGCTAGAAGCAGCTCTGGAGATGGCTTTAGGGATTCTGCTCAAAGGGGTCACCAGTTGTCATTGTGGGACAGAAGACCCAAACTATTGAGCACTTTTAAGTCACTATGTCAGTAAAGATCCTCAATCATCCAGGTAGAGTTGGCTGTTAGTTGAATCATGGCAACTGAACTTTTTTTTTCTTTTTTTGGTTTTGGTTAGCTTCCTCAGTTCAATTTTTGAGTTGAACTGGGTTTCCCCCGCCCCCCAGTCCTTTGAAAGAGAAGTTGCTGGTGTAGCATGCCTTTGTGAAGCACAGGCTTCTTTGCGGCATAAACGTGGCATGAAAAACATTCCAATATTCAGGCATGAGGGTCATGATGGCGGTGGCTCCAATTTAGCCCAGTGCTACCAGGGTAGGAGGGTGGGGAGGTAGAAATAGCTAGAAACATAAAGCATTGGAATATTGTGTTAATCTTCATTTTTTTTAAAACAACAACAACAGATCTTTGGGAACTAAACAGATCAACATCCATGAACGCAGCAATTAAGGCTATTAAGAACTTTATTATTAGCCGGGATCCATCCCTCAAAAATGGAAGCGGTAAGCACGATATTCTTATCAGTATCTCTCCAATAATTTCCCCGTAACACACATCAGGCCTTGAAAAAGGCACCGGGTTCTGATTTCACAACTGCGGTTATTCTTCGGATAATCTGGACCACTCTGTACATGCCCCTGAACTGAGCCCCGGTTCAGTTGGCCGAGAATTCAGAACTTTTCACTCATGCTCAGTTGTAACAGAGGAACAGAAGAAAGAAAGAGGCTGATTGATGACATGGATATTGTATCAAAGATCTGACAGCCCCTAAGTGGTTCCACCCGACTCTGTGCCTCTCCTGTAGAGGGTAACAGGGTTTTATGGACAAGTTTTGCTAGTTGAGCTCTGTCTGACTGGAATTTTGCAAACCTTTTTAGAATATGAAATATTTTCTGGTGCTCAGAGGTTAGCAGAAGAATTGACAAAATGGACTATAAAAACCATTGAGCTGGAAGGTGCAATTGGTAAGTCTGAGGGTGCGATGCTAAACATTCAGGGGTTGGGGGAAGCCAGCCTGAGACTGCACCTGTTGAAAACCTGCCTCAGCTCTCGAAGGTAGAGCGCTTCCTTTCTCTTGCCCATCTGATCACCCTGCTAAAAAGCTCAAGCCAGCCGAGCAGCGACATTTTCTAATTTCCTGATTTGCGCTAAAATTTGCAATCCACTTTTTCTCCATTGCAGAGACGCTGCAGTTGGGTAATCAACCCGTAAAATGGAAGAGTAGTTCAATAGCTGAAATAAAACGAGGAAAGTCAGGACTTGCATGAGTTCACCTTTCCCCACATTTCAGGGATAGGTTCATGCAGTAATTTGGAAGTGGTTCAGAACTACAGATAGACCTTGACTTAAACCAGGGGTAGGCAACCTCGGCTCTTTTATGACTCGTGGACTTCAACTCCCAGAATTCCTGAGCCAGCATGGGGAACTCTGGCCCCTTTATGACTCGTGGACTTCAACTCCCGGAATTCCTGAGCCAGCCTGGCTCAGCTTGGAAACCTCTCCCTTTCCCCTCAGCATAGCTGACTCAGGAATTCTGGGAGTTGAAGTCCACAAGTCATAAAAGAGCCGAGGTTACCTACCCCTGACTTAAACTGTTCCTTTAATGACCACAGTTATAATGGCACTGAAAAAAAGTGACTTATGACCGGTTTTTTTTACACCTACGACTGTTGCAGCATCCCCATGGTCGTGGGATCAAAACCCAGACGCTTGGCAACTGATCCATATTTATGACGGTTGCGGCGTCAAGGGGTCATGTGAACCCCTTTTACGACCTTCGGACAAGGCAAGTCAGTGGGGAAGGCAGGTTCACTTAACAAGCGTGTTGCTGACTTAACAAAATGTGATTTATGACCGTTTTTCACAGTTTATGACTTTTGCAACATCCCCACGATCATGTGATCAAGTCCAGACGCTGGGCAACTGACTCATATTTATGACCGTTGCTACGTCCCAGGGTCACTTGATCGTTTTTTTGTGACCTTCCGACAAGCAGTCAGTGGGGAAGCCAGATTCACTTAACAACCGTGTAGCTAACTTATCAACTGCAGTGATTCGCTTCACAACTATGGCAAGAAAGGTCGTAAAATGGGGCAAAACTCACTTAACAAATTTCTCACTTAAGCAACATAAATGTTGGGCTCCGTGGGGGTCGTAAGTCGAGGACTACCTGTATACAGTTTCCACCTGCAGCACCTTCAGCTTACCTTCTACTAAATGCTGTGTCTTTCTCTCTTGCTTTCTTCCTGCAATTCTCCCTGGAACGTTTCCTTCACGGGCTGAAAGACGTCATTACTATTCTGCTAAAAAAAAACTGGGTGCCCTTTGAAGGGGCCCTTTATTTCTTCAGCAACGTTGCGAGGAACTGGACCTCAGCAAGAACATTTTGTGAGACTAAAAAATCCACCTTGGTTTGTATTGAAAGTTATAACGAGCAAGTAAGTACCTTGGATAGAGGGGGGAGGGTGACCAATCTCCAGAATCCCTAGAACCCCAAACCAATCAAAAATCCCAAGAAAACAAATCAAACAATGAGGCGGGCATTGATGAGAAAAAAGAAAAACTCAAACAACAATCAGGAGATGCAGGAAACATACCCATGGACAGGCATAAAAGCCTTGAATGCTTATATACGAATGCTCAAAGCTTGGGGAACAAACAGGGCGAACTAGAAGCAATAGTACACGAGGGAGGGTATGACATAGTTGGCATTACAGAAACTGGGTGGGACGAAACCCATGAATGGAATGGACTGATGGATGGATACAAATTGTTCAAAAGAAACAGGTCTACAAAACGAGGAGGGGGAGTTGCACTATATGTAAGAGAACACTACATATCTACAGAAATGCACATGATCAAAGATAAAATCTCTCCAGAATGTATATGGGTCAAGATAAAAGAAAAAAAAAGTGACATTGCCAAAGGTGTATATCACAGGCCACCAACCAATCAGAAGAACTAGATGAACTCTTTGCCAACCAGCTAGCAAACGTATGTAGGAAGCACACCACAATAGTAATGGGTGACTTCAACTATCCAGATATCAACTGGGAGACAAACTCTGCAGCGAGCGGGAGATCAAACAGATTCCTAACCAACCTAGCCGACAACTTTGTCATCCAAAAGGTGGAGGAGGGAACTAGACGTAAAGCCATACTGGACTTAATTCTTACTAATAGAGAAGAAGTGATAGAGGGAATTGAAATTGCTGGAACCTTGGGTGAAAGTGACCACGGAATTTAATATAATGCAAACAGTAGCAACAGAAAACAATCCAACCAGTTTCTTAAACTTCAAAAGAGCTGACTTTAACAAACTCAGAGAGAACCTAGGAAAGATCCCATGGATGAAAATCTTAAGGGGGAAAACAACCCAAGAAGCGTGGGAAACTCTGAAAAATGCGATCATAAAAGCCCAATCCAGCACAATACCACTGAAAAAGAAAAACAAGAAATTCAAGAAGAAACTAGCATGGCTGCACAAAGATCTCTCTGACAAACTGAAAGACAAAAAGGACAAATACAAAAACTGGAAAGAGGGTCACATAACTAAGGCCAATTATCAGCAGACAGCCAGAACATGCAAAGATGAAGTCAGGAAAGCAAAGGCTCAGAACGAACAAAGACTTGCAACAGAAATCAAGGATAATAAAAAACGTTTCTTCCAATATATTAACAACAAGAAAAAAGTCAAGGAAACTGTAGGCCCACTAAAGAGAGAAGATGGCAAGGAAATAACAGGCAACAGAGAGAAAGCAGAACTGCTTAAATCATACTTTGCATTAGTCTTCACACAAAAAGAAACCATAGCCCAACATACCAAAAAAATCACTGCAAAAGACAAACTAGAAACAAAAATTAAAATAAGCAAGAAAATGGTAAGAGAACACCTATCCGACCTTGACGAATATAAATCACCAGGACCCGACAGATTACATCCCAGAGTTCTGTTATCTCAGAACCATTGCACCTTATCTTTCAAAAATCCTAGAGCATCGGGGAAATACCTGAAGATTGGAAAACGGCTGATGTGGTTCCTATCTTCAAGAAAGGGGGAAAAAACAGACCCAAGAAACTACAGGCCAATCAGTCTAACATCAATACCTGGGAAGATCCTGGAAAAGATAATCAAAAAACACATCTGCGAACAATTAGAAGCAAACAAAGTTATAATTAGTAGCCAGCACGGGTTTGTCAAAAACAGATCTTGCCAAACCAATCTTATCTCATTCTTCGATAAAATGACTAAATTAATAGATCAGTAAAATACTGTGGACTAGTATACTTAGACTTCAGTAAGGAATTTATAAGGTAGACCACAACCTACTCCTTGGTAAGCTAGAAAAAGGTGGAATAGACAACATCACCACCAAATGGATCTGTAGCTGGCTGGCAAACCATACTCAACAAATAATCCTCAACGGCACTACATCCACATGGAAAGAAGTAAGCAGTGGGGTACCACAAGGTTCCGTCTCAGGCCCAGTACTCCTCAATATCTTCATCAATGACTTAGATGAGGGAATTGAAGGGGAACTCTGATTTGAATCTGCAGATGACACCAAACTGACAGGAGTAGCCAACACCCCAGAAGACAAACTCAGGATCCAAAAAGATCTTGGCAAACTTGAACAATGGGCTCTGTCCAAAAAAATGAGTTTCAATGTGGAGAAAAGCAAAGTCTTACATTTAGGCAGGAAAAATCAAAGGTACAACTAGAGATTGGGCGAGACCTGGCTTGGAGGCAGTAACTGTGAGAGGGACCTTGGAGTCCTAGTGGACGATCACTTGACCATGAGCCAGTAGTGTGCAGCAGCAGCAGCCAAAAAAGCTAATACAATCCTGGGTAGTATAAACAGAGGCATAGAATCAAGATCACGCCAAGTATTAGTACCGCTTTATAAAACCCTAGTGAGCACACCTGGAATACTGCAGCCAATTTTGATCACCATATCACAAAAAAGATGTTGAGAGTTTGGAAAAAATTCAGAGAAGAGCAACTAAGATGATCCAAAGCCTGGAGACTAAAACATACGAAGAACGGCTGCGGGACTTGGGTTTGGCTGGTCTAAAGAAAAGAAGAAACAGGGGCGACATGATAGCAGTATTCCAGTATTTGAGGGGCTGCCACAAAGATGAGGGGGTCACATTCTCCAAAGCACCAGAGGGCAGGACAAGAAACAATGGTTGGAAACTGAACAAAGAGAGAAGCAAGCTGGAGTTAAGGAGAAAGATCCTGACAGTGAGGACAATTAACCAGTGGAATGGCTTGCCTCCAGAAATCGTGGGCGCTCCATCACTGGAGATTTTTAAGAAGGGGCTAGAGCCAGGGGTAGGCAACCTTGGCTCTTTTATGACTCGTGGACTTCAACTCCCAGAATTCCTGAGCGTGGCTGGCTCAGGAATTCTGGGAGTTGGTCCACGAGTCATAAAAGAGCCAAGGTTGCCTACCCCTGGGCTAGACAGTCACTTGTTTGAGATGGTATAGGTTCTCCTGCTTAAGCGGGGGGCTGGACTAGAAGACCTCCAAGGTCCCTTCCAGCTCTATTCTATTCTAGATAGATAAATGCTCAAAATAAGAGCAGGCAGATTGATTATATTCTGAAAGATCTATGTTGTATGACTAGGAGCGGGGTCACATGACCATGGGGATGTTGCAATGGTCGTAAGTATGAAAAATAGTCACGTCGCTTTTTTCAGTACCATTGTAACTTCAAACTGTCACTAAATGAACTTCTGTAAGCTGAGGACTATCTGGTTGCAACATGCCATGCTCACCTATTTTCCTTGGCAAGTAGAGTCTGTCAACATTGCTGCATGGATGAAGGGCATGATTCGTTGTCATTATTATGATTGGTTGTATAGTCAGCCAGATGTTTAGATGGTTGTATAAGTCAGATGGCATTTTATTAATAATTAATTAATTAATGTTGTTGTTGTTGTTGTTGTTGTTGTTGTTGTTGTTATTATTATTATTATTATTATTATTATTATTATTATTATTATTATTATTATTATTATTATTATTATTATTATTATTATTATTATTATTATTATTATTATTATTATTATTAAATGAGCAATAATGAATCCAGAAGGGGATTCCAAAAAGCATTTTAAATGTATTTGTGGTTGTTGTTTTTAGGCATTCCTAATAAGAGAAATCTCAAACCATCCTTCTGACTTTTGGATCGGGTATTATGAAAACGGAACCACCTGGGTATGGGTTGATGAAACTCCACCAAAAGTTTTGTAAGTTGGCCCACGTAGAAAGCCTGACAGAAATTCCTACTTGGAATTTTGTTGAAAACTCTTTCTATTTATGCATTTATCAGGAATGCACAATCTGCAGCTCCAGGATGTGATGCTATCAAAAAGGACACATTGGATTAAAACTGCCATGCGACAAAAGGATGAAATTATTAAATGAATTCAACACCAAGCAGAGCAGAGAAAAGGAATGGGAAGATAACCATGCCTATCCGCCACTGTATACATTGCTTTCTGCTCCTTAAAAACGGCAGTTTCTCTCTTTCAGGATCTCATCCACGCCAGCCAACCACGATTTTCTTAATATTCCTTTCAACCCATTCAGCGTTCTTTCAGCTTCTGTCACTGACCTTTTCCCCTGCCTTTTAAAATCATTCTTTCCCTTCTTTGATTACTTTTCTTGGCAAACTGTGTTTTTGTACCAGGGAAAAGAACAAGGTTCAAACACAAAGGGTTCCATTTTACTGATTTATTGCTCAAGCCAATGCACAGGAATCTTCTCAACTAATGATTTGCACCTGGGTAAAGCTAGATAAGTTTCAACAGCATTTGGGGGGTGGGGGGTGGACCTTGTTCTCTTGTGACTACATAGAGACTCTAAACTGATTCCTCATTTGACTCCTCCCTCTGGCCCTGCCAGTCTCTCTCTTATGGTTTTTCTCTATGTGCACAGCTCCCTCACATAGCAACATAAATTTTGGGCTCAATTGTGGTCGTAAGTCAAGGACTACCTGCATTGGGTTCATCTTGAGATTCAGGGATTGAAAGTAAATATATAATAGGTAGGATCAGTGGTGGGATTCAGCCGGCTCGCACCACTTCGGCAGAACCGGTAGCTAATTTTTTGTTGCCCAGGCCCAGAATGGACTTCCGGAAGCGGCATCCACACAGAGAGCCGGTTGTTCACATATTTGAATCCCACCACTGGGTAGGATTGCCACAAGAAGCTTCTTCAGAGCAGAACTGAAGAAAATTCTTATATGAGAAGCAAAGCGTTTTCAAGAAAAAACAACCAAGAAGTCAAGGTGCCTTTTGGAAAAACAACTTTGGGACAAGACCTCTGGAGCAAATTGCTTGAGTGTTGTGATCCTTAGAGCCCAGATTCAATTTCCTGGTTTCTTATTTTTGTGGAAGGAAATACAAAAAGTGGGCCCCAGAATAAAAAGACAAAAAGTCAAGCCTAGGCCAAGAAAAGAAAAGAAAAGAAAAAAAGTAAAAGAATAGAATAGAATAGAATAGAATAGAATAGAATAGAATAGAATAGAATAGAATAGAATAGAATAGAATAGAATAGAATAGAATAGAATAGAGCTGGAAGGGACCTTGGAGGTCTTCTAGTCCAGCCCCCCACTCAAGCAGGAGAACCTATACCACAGGTCGGCAACCTGTGGCTCCGGAGCCGCATGCGGCTCTTTCAGCTGTCTCCTGCGGCTCCCAGCCATGTGCAGTGCCCCCCCCCCAAAAAAGTGGGACTAAAAAAGTTGAACCAATCAATTCAAACTTCTCACGAAAAAAAACTTGCGAAGTTTGAATTGATTGGTTCAACTTCTTTGGTTTGTGGGATGCCGTCCGCCTGTCAAGCCCCGTGGGCTCGACATAGATGGGAGGGGGGAGGGGGGGAAAGACAGCTCCGGAGGGAGGCAGCCCCGCAGCCAGAAGCTGGCGGTCCGAGCGGAGTGGCACGGAAGACCTACCGGTCAGCGTGGGAGCCTCCAGCGTTGCCGGTCAGCAAGGCCTGCCATCCGCGGCCTGGTTCTGCACCCCGATGACCAGCTGGACCGGCTTTCACTGCTCCAGCCCGGGGACGCCAGCGGCATAGAAGGCGGTTTGGCTACCGTGGGCGGGGCGTCCTTGCAGCGGACAACTTGGGCCCAGATATTTCTCACGGCTCGGGACCGGAGACGCCGGTGGCGCACGGCCCGGACTGACGGTGTTGCTGTGGGACCACCCCTGCGTTGCCAGCTAATGCGGCGTCCTCCTGGCGATCCTCGAACCACGCTGGCTTCCTCCCGCGGATCTCCCCCCCGGCGCGAGCTATCAAAGGAAGCAGGAATGGCTGCAGCCGGGACACATTTACCTGGCCAGAGTACTTTTGCCTGACCCAGGCAGGCCGCGGAGCAAATAGAGGCTTTTGCTGAAGCGCTGAGCAGGGGGCCTGTCTCGGGCACGGCGGGACTGCTGGAGGCTGAGGCCTCTTCCATAGCGGCGGGACGGCGACCGCGGGAGCAACAGCCTGCTCATCTCCGCCGCCGGCGGCAGCGGCACCACCATCCGGAGCAGAGTTGGGGCCGCTGCCTATTTCAGTCACACGGACGAAGGGCCGTGTAAACACCACCAGATTGCTCCGTGGGAGCAACAGCCTGCTCATCTCCACTGGTGGTGGCGGCGGCGGAGCCATCTGGAGCAGAGTTGGGGCCGCTGCCTATCTCAGTCACGCAGATGAAGGGCCGTGTAAACACCACCAGATTGCTCCGCGGGAGCAACAGCCTGCTCATCTCCGGCAGCAGTGGCAGAGCCATCTGGAGCAGAGTTGGGGCCATTACCTATCTCAGTCACGCAGACGAAGGGCCATGTAAACACCACCAGATTGCTCTGTGGGAGCAACAGCCTGCTCATCTCTGCAGGCTGTTGCTCCCGCAGTCGCCGTCCCACCGCTATGGAAGAGGCCTCAGCCTCCAGCAGCCCCGCCATGCCCGAGACAGGCCCCCCCGCTCGCCGCTTCACAAAAGCCTCTATTTGCTCCGCAGCCTGCCTGGGTCGGGCAAAAGTACTCTGGCCAGGTAAGCATGTCCCGGCTGCAGCCATTCCCGCTTCCTTTGATAGGTCGCGCTGGGGGGGAGATCCGCGGGAGGAAGCCAGCGCGGTTCGAGGGTCGCCAGGAGCACACCGCATTAGCTGGCAATGCAGGGGGTGGTCCCATGGCAACGCGGTCAGTCCGGGCTGTGCGCCACCGGTGTCTCCGGTCGCGAGCCGTGGGAAATATCCGGGCCCGAGTTGTCTGCTGCAAGGACGCCCCGCCCATGGCAGCACCGCCAAACCGCCTTCTATGCTGCTGGCGTCCCTGGGCTGGAGCAGTGAAAGCCGGTCCAGCTGGTCGTCAGGATGCGGAACTGGGCCACGGACAGCAGGCCTTGCTCTCCGGCAATGCTGGAGCCTCCCACGCTGACCAGTAGGTCTTCCATGCCGCTCCGCTCGGACCGCTGGCTTCTGGCTGCGGGGCTGCCTCCCTCCGGAGCTGTCTTTCCCCGCTGCTTCCTTGCCCTCCCAGCGAAAGAACCCCAGAGAGCTGGAAGATGTCCTTTCTCCCACTTTCCGCTTCTCATCCTCTCTTTTCCGAGCACCCCTCCCAGAGCGAGCCAGAAGCCTCAACTCCGGCCTCCCGCAGCAGGCTGAGATAGGCGAGCCCGAGCGGCCGTCTGCTGCCACCTCGGAAGATTTGCCGCAGCAGTTCTTTCTCCCCACGGCCTCCTCCTCCGGTCCCTCGGAACCTTCATGCCAAAAGGCGGAAAGAAGAAAGTCCCAGAGAGGGAGAGTGTAGGGCGGGGGGGAGAGCAGTCTTTTCCGAGGGGAGGAGAAGCCAGGACGGCAGAGCCGTCCATACCAGAGCTGGACGGGGGCAGGGCCAGTGCATGTCTCGCCTTAGGCGCCACTCTTCAATCAAGCCCCCTGTTGCGCACGCACGCATGAGCACGTGCATTTTGCAGCTCCCAGTTTTTTCTTTTGTAAGGGAAACGGGTCCAAGTGGCTCTTTCAGTGTTTCAGGTTGCCGACCCCTGACCTACACCATCTCAGATAAGTGACTGTCCAGTCTCTTCTTAAAAACTTCCAGTGATGGAGTGCCCATGATTTCTGAAGGCATGGGACCCTTTACCAGGGGCATCCTGAGAGGGTCAAAAGGTCAAGATGGTAACCATGACTATACAATTAAAATTCTGCCCCCTTTAGGGACATTACACACACTTGTAAAAAGAATAGGTTTTGATCATGTCCTTGTGGTCACCATATTACCTTTTTGACCCTCCCATGGATATCCCTATCCTCTACATTACTCTCCTGCTACTGACCAATTGTCTTGATTGACTGAATGATTAATTGTATTCTGTTTGATTTCCAGCTTTTGGTCTCCGACCACCATAACTAATCACAGTACAGACGAATGTACCATCATGTTATCCCGTTGTTTGACACCACCAAGGTGTTGGACAAATATTGAATGCTCATTAAATAAATCCTTCATTTGTAAGAGGAAGCCAGATAAAAAGTGGCACATATAAAGGCAGCGCCATTCAACAAGCTGGAACCGAATTAGTGCAGCAGGCTCAGCCCTTCGACATCCAACGGAATTACTGAAATGCATGATGGAAGAGTTCAGCTTTCTGCCTCCATGTCGAAGGCCAGGTCTCCAATGGGCCCCTTTGGGCTAAAGAAAATGACTTTCTTGTCCAGCGCATAGACATTACGGGTCTACCAAAACGAGAGGTGGAGGGATTCAGTCGTACCCTCCTTTCCACTAGAAATAAATTAATTTTCTATATTGCCTTCTGCTTCCTTGCTTGATCTTTCTGACGCCCTGCTTGTTTTTCACACTCTGGCAATTTATACTTTGCAAGCCCATGACGATTATTATTTGTGTGTCCAATTCCGCCTCACAACGGGACAAGCCACTTGTGCTGCCCGCTCGGATTTAGGAACGCCTCAGCCAGCATGCGGCCTCATCCTGTTCCTGGCGGGTGAGAGAGGAATGATGCTGGGAGCGCCTGCCAAGAAGAGACCTTCCTAGCAGGGCCCCCCAGAGCACAGAGGTCCTCCCAGCTGCCCAGCTAAAGCATGGCGGCCCCTAAACTGGGCAAGAGTGAGACGGGAAGATGCTGGAGGCAGAGGATCATTTTAAAGGCTTCATCCTGGAGGCCTGTGGTGGCAGAGCTCCAGGCGGCCATCTTGTCTTCCCTCCTTCTCACCTCCTGCCTAGTAACAGCCCTTTGATTGGCTGCTGCCTTCTATCTTTTAGTTTCAATCTTCACTTCGACTCCTGAGCTACGGCTCCGTTTATTCGGCCATTTCCTCATGAGGCCTATAGTGGCAGAGCTCCAGGCAGCCATCTTGTCTTCCCTCCTTCTCACCTCCTGCCCAGTAACAGCCCTTTGATTGGCTGCTGCTGCCTATCTTTTAGTTTCAATCATCACTTCGACTCCTGAGCTTCGGCTCCGTTTATTCGGCCATTTCCTCATGAGGCCTATAGTGGCAGAGCTCCAGGCAGCCATCTTGTCTTCCCTCCTTCTTGCCGCCTGCCCGGCAACAGCCCTTTGATTGGCTGCTGCTGTCTATCTTTTAGTTTCAATCTGGGCTTTGGCTCTGTTTATTCAGCCACTGAATAAAATCATTTTGTCTTCTCTCCTTCTCGCTTCCTGCCTAGTAACAGCCCTTTGATTGGCCGCTGCTGTTTGATTGGCAGTTGGATCAACCTGAGGATTGTCACAAAGGGAGGGAAGAAGGAGCAAAAGGCCTATCACCTGCTTAGGGAGGTGGTCCTTCCATGACAGATGTCAGTCTGAGGGCCAACTAACCATCAAGAGGCCCGTCCAGAGTCACCTGATCCCCGAGGGCCAATAAAAGAAAAGAAGCGTGATCTGTCAGGTTTTGGCGGGAAGAGTTGAGGCGTCTTTGCGGAGGGAGGGCAGCCATGATGGATCCCCTCAGGAAAGGCTGGAAACTGGCATGGCTATAGTTCGACTTGTGTGTGTGTGTGTGTGTGTGTGTTTCTCCACTGCTTTTTTGTGCATAGATCCATTTCTTTATTATTATTTTTTCTTTGCCTAGTAGCTGCTTGCCTATTTGTGCCCAGGTCTTTCTCTCCACATTCACAACGAACTCAGCCCCTGTTCTACCTTCATTGCCACTCCTCACATCAGTGCATCAGGGACAGAACTTGCCTCATGATGCAGGATTCACATGTTGACATCTTTGACTAAAACCTGGCTAGCTGCAGACAACCCTGTGTTTGGGTCTCAACTAAAGGGAATAAAATACGTTAACTGGTACTTGTTGGGCTTTTGGCGTTCTCTGAGGTTGGTTTCCTTCTTGCAGATGTTTGAGAAGAGGGCTAGATAATTTCATCAGTATCCTCATGATATGAAGTGAAGTCTAATGGCTGTTTATAGAACAGAATAGCAGAACTGGAAGGGACTTTGGAGGTCTTCTAGTCCAACCCCCTGTTCAAGCAGGAGACTCTTTTGTTATTGAATTAATGCAAGTTTCCTGGATTCACACATTACATTGACTCAAGAACCAGCCAAATGAGTTTGTTTGCACAAATTGACCAAGGTTCAGTTGAATCAACCGTAGCATATTGCACAAATGCAATTGTTCGGTCTTTAACTAACTTGACTCAAAATGAGCCCCATTAAATGATACTCAGTTTCCTGTTTTAAGTGAGCCCTGCAAAGCTCTTACAAAGTTGTGCATGAGCTTCAAAGTGTGGTGTACTTCATTAAAGGTGTGGGGCCATCCATCAATTTATTTTGGATTTTGGAGGTAACAGGATGTTTATATTCATTCTGTGGATTTGCTATGACATCAGAATGAGAATCTTTTCATCTTCAGTTTTAGCATGATCCTGGAGAATAAGGTTGTTATTTCAGATGAAGACCAACATCAGGGTTCCCCATACTCCAGGCTCTCTTTGCAAACCCATCTGTAAAGTTCATGGCAGTCAGCAGCTTTCCAGTTGTGGTTCCCCAATGAAGGCACAACAGAAACACAGTCTTGTTCTCTTCCTCTGTATCTGCTTGAGTGGCTAGGACTTTCGCTAGACCAAAATCTGGGATGGGTGAAGAGAGAAGAAGATAATAAAAAAAAAGCAGAGAAAAGCAGCAGAAACATACATTTCATAAAAGAAACAATGGAATTGAATGAATTAACAGCCTAATTTTCAAATATGAGAATTTTCAATGGAAACTTTGAAATGCTTTAAAGCTTTAAAGCACTTATGTAATAGCCACTAGAACCTCTTAAAGCAGCTACAACTTTATCTTACACCAGGGCTCTCCAAACTGGGCAACTTTAAGATTGATGGACTTCAATTCCCAGAATTCCTCAGCCAGCCGTGAGGAGTTGAAGTCCACCAATTTTAAACTTGCCCGGTTGGAGACCCTTGCCTTACACGATGGGTGCAATAAGGTGTGCATGCACATACAAACCTGGGATGTGGCAGGTTCCCTGACACAGGGGATCCTTAAGTTGCACCCTCCCACACTACTGGGGCGAACTTAATCAGAACCTAGAACTTTCCCCCACCAGACTAGAAATGCTTAATCTGACCCCACTTTTGCACGAAAAGATACGGCCATTTGAAAGCATCCTCTCTTTGAATGCTGCCATCGTAAACTCACCCTGCTGTTAATGTCGACCTGTCAGTCCACTCCCATCCACCCTCTTCGTTTTCATCTGAAAGGCCCACCCAGGCTGTCTGAGTCAGCTGCGAAGTGATGTAATTCTGCAGAAAAAAAGAAGGTGAGGAGAGAAAAGAAGTAACATTAACAGTTGACTTAATAGCCATCCATCAACACCTTAGTTAGCAACTGCAAGCTACACACAACCAGGCTGTCATGGTTCCGACAGATGAAACTCTTCCAAAGAACTTCGAGGCATTGTTTACCTTAAAGAACCTTTATTTTGAGTAGCATAACATCGGCACCGCATAATCGAAGCCAAAAACTGAATTCCCCTCCCCTGGGCACATAGTATCAAAGCACAATTCCCGCCTCCAATTAACAGTCATAAATCACATTCCCCAATTAGCTTGAAGCGCGGGCTTCCTCTCCAGTTCTCCAGCCCGCCAATTCCTTATCAGCTCTGGTTACAATAACCTTGATTCTCAGGCTAGGTTTAGTGTTGTTATGTCTAGCTGGACTCTCATTCACATCCCCCCCTCCCAGCATCATCTAACTCTAAAAGCAAAAGTTAAAAGATGGCTACATTTCCATCTGTTGTCAATGCAAAAACATCTGATGTTAGCAGTGTTGACATCGGCACCATATAAATATAATGTGTAGAGCAGCTCAGGGCACATTTTCTGGAGAGAGAGAGAGAGAGAAAGAGAGACAGACAGACAGAGAGACAGAGAGAGAGAGAGAGAGAGACAGACAGAGAGACAGAGAGAGAGAGAGAAAAGTTCCCTGATGATGGGCTTCAGCACAAGCCCCAAAACCTGGAAGAATAAACCTCTGATCCTGGTGACCAACTCAGATTGGATCCTGCAACATTGTCCTGGGACACCTATATTTACCTTCATTTGTGAGAAGTAACATCCTCTCATGAGGGAATGTTAGATTCACCGGCCAAACCATTACAGCTAGCACCTCCCTTAAGCAAAGGTGTCCGTGGGTTTTCAGATAAGGTCAAGGTATATTCTCCCTTCTCAAAGGAACCTATGTGGTTAGTTAAGAAAAGCTGGGCTTCCAACTACCTGTACAGGTAGTTCTACCTTCAAGGATCATTTTGCTCATCAGCCTCTTGGTCAGAACCCCCAGTGCAACTACAGACACACGGCAGAACCTCTTCAGATTGCACTGGATGGCAGAATTTGACTAAGTGTACTCTGTGTCCACTACTTGGACCTTTTCCGTGTCCAATGGAAGTGAGAGTTTGTCTGTGCCCAAAAGCTGCTTGGGAAAGCCATGAAAAATTCACGATGTCGGAAAAGTATACTTCAAGAGGAGCCCTGTGTACTAATGTCAGCCCACTAGGTAGCCAGACCAGGAAATCAGCTCTACCAGATTGGCTATACTGTACCTTCTCCTCTTGGCAAATTGGGGATGTCTTTGTCTGAGCCCCTTCCTGACCTTATCTGGCTGTTCTGGACTTCAGGAATGCTTTAGCCCCTTTTGTTGAGGCAACAGAGCCTGCCTATCTATGCCAAGATCATCTTGACGTAGACCCGATCTCGCTTCCACAGAATCCCAGTTTAGTTTAGAAGGTGGCTCGCAAACCAATGCAATAATATCGGAAGGGTTTGCAAGAGGTGGAGAAGAGCTTCCAGGGTACTAGCCCAAGCTCTTACCGTAATATGTTGATTAGTGGGAAAGGAGGGGGGAAAAAGTGGATAAGAAGTGAGCATTCCACCCAACTGAGCAGCTTCTTGAAGTACCCCAGAAGTCGTAAGGGAAAGAAGAAAAGTGTGAGACCTGCTCTTTGTCATGTAGGATGGAGGCCAAATGGGCATCTCTGGACATGCAGAAGTTCTCAGCATCATACCAGGTCTTTTGTCCTTTGGAAAAGTAGTAGAGGCTCCTCCCCCAAAACTGCCACCCACCTGCGGACCTCACATTTTTCCTGAAGATGGATTCTAAGAGAAATAAGAGCAAAGAGGGGTCAGAGAGGAAGGAGGGCTCCCTTGAGCATCCCTGAAAACGGATGGGTCACCCTAGGGAAGGGCGTTTGGTCCCCACTCTTCCAGAAGTGAGGAGAACTGCCAAAGCACGTCTCTTTCGCCAAGCTCGTACTTCTGCAACTAATTTTTATTGATCTTGCTTTTAATTTGGGTTTGCGTCGGATCGATTTCATTGCTGTTGTTTTAAACGTATACACACACATATATATATATTGGGTAGCTTGCTTTAATGTTGAGCAGAAAAGTGGAATATAAACTGAGACAGCACTGACCTCAGCGGCAACCCAACGTTCCCAGGGAGAGATCTCAGGATTGAGCCACTGAGCTATAATTCCGTCCAGGACCGCTTATGCCGAGAAAGAGGTGAAGAGGCTGGAGTGGCCAGCTTTGATTTTTTTTATCCCTAAGGAATGAGACCAGGAATGGCCAAAGTACTATGTAGAAAGAGAGGGTTGCCTGCCAATGGTTTCTGAGTGATTCGGGTCCGAAAGGGTTTCCCAATCCAAATGTATCAGTTCTTCAAGTAGTCCAGACAGGAAACCCAAACTGTGAGTTCCAACACTACCTTTGTGGTATGATTATGGCAACAGACCCTTGCAGGTCTGAAGCACTCCCTCCCTCCCTCTCTCCCTCCCTCCTTTCCTCCCTCCCTCCCTATTTCCTTCCTTCCTTCCTTGTATCACCTGAAGGACGGACTCTCTTTTCTTCACCAAGTCTATACTTAAATTCATCCATACTTGTTTACCACTGCGCTGCCAAAACCACCACAGAGCCATCATCAAAAACAAAGATACTTACGATACTTTTCTTTAATCCCACAGAGGGCCTTTGCAGCCTTCTCTAAGTGAGTTGGCAAGTTCAATATTTCTTCTGCTGTATTCATGGCTAAAAGCAGTCCAAGAGTTAGACAACCCTTTTTTCTACCCCGCTCCTTCCCTCCCTCAAAACGAGACACACGAAATGTGAAGAGTACACTTCTGCTGCTCCTACGCTTTCTATCTTCATCCACTCCCATTCAGGATAGATGATCAAACTCATTCTAAGCTAGATTTTGCTAATGCTTTACTGCGCATCTAATGGGTCAGGGACATCTGGTTTGGTTTGACACATCACCAAGGCAGAATACCAGCATATAACCCGAATCTGCAAAGATGAAGTCAGGGAAGTTAAGGCTCAGAATGAACTAAGATTTGCAACAAATGACAAAAATAATTTAAAAAAAACCACGTTTCTTTCAACATGTAAAAAACAAGAAAAAAATCAAGGAAACAATTGATCCACTAATGGGAGAAGATGACAAGGAAGTGACGGGCAGCAGGGAATAAGCAGAGCTGCTTAATTCATTCTTTGCATCTGTCTTCACGCAAAAGGGAAAAAAATAGCACAACCTACTAAAAAAAGAACCGTAAAAGACAGATGGGGAATACAAATTAAAATACGCGAGATGAGGGTAAGAGTAGTTATTCTGACTACTCAAGAGTGGCTCAACTTGATGCCACACTTGCAAGAAGTCATAGTCCTCCAAAGATGGATGAGACTAAGACAAAGAAGCAGGTATGATTAGGCCTCCAGGTATTTAAAATGCTCTTTGAAAATATCAAAAAACCAAGATTGCACAGATCCTGCATTCAGCAAACAGACGAACTGAATAACAGAATAGCAGAGTTGGAAGGGACTCTGGAGATCTTCTAGTCCAACCCCCTGCCCAAGCAGGAGATCCTATATCATTCTGGACAAATGACTGTCCAATCTATTTTTTAAAGCCTCCGGTGATGAAGCATCCACAACTTCTGGAGGCTGGCTGTTCTAGTGATTAATTGTTCTGTCTGGAAATTTCTCCTTATTTCTAGCTTGGTCTTTAGATGTAAATCTTTAGATTTAGACTTTAGAGGTAACCGACAAAATCTGAAATAAGATGGCATGGCCAGACAATGGAATTTGCCTATTGTTTGGTAAATTAGTACAGAAATGCCCATGTAAATTGTGCAAGTATTATGGAAACTTGATGAATTTAATGTAAATACATAATTCTACTCACATCGCATCGATTAATGTACATTATGTAAATTTGATGAATATTACACAAAGGTATTGGATGTATATTCCACTTTTTTTTTTTAAACTCAAGGTTGTGTACATAATGCTTCCTTCTCTGTATTTTCCCTGCAACAACTCTGTGAAGTCGGCTGAGCTTGGCTGGGTTAAGAGAGAAGGGATAATCCAAAGTCACTCAGTCTGCTTTCATGCCTAAGGCAGGAGTAGAACTCAGAGTCACTTGATTTTCAGTTTTGCATCTTTGCTACCAAACTCCTCTGGCTCATCTATAGATTACTAAAAGGCTCCTGTTCATTTGTCTATTTGTAACCTTCAACTGGGAAAAACCTTGCACCATAGGGCACAGATTTTGGAATCAAGGTACCTCAAATGTGTCCAAAATCTAGGATCCGTTACTCCAGTTACTCCAATTTTAGGGATCTTTAGACTGTATTGGCAAAGTCATGTCTGCTGCAGCACTGCCACACTGCTGCAGTTATCTGTAATCACCTGATTTCTGATGCTGCCTGCCGGCTTCTCACAAGCAAAATCAATGGGGAAGCCAGCAGGAAATTAAAAATTGTTCCCATTGCTTTTTTGCCTGCCTCTGTCATTCTAGTTAACTTTTTTAGGTATAGAAACCTCTCAGAAACAGTGACCCAATGGGCCATGGGTTGTTTAGTATACATAATAAATATTATGTCTTTAAAAAGCTCCCCCAACGGGCCCATAAAACTAGTTTTGTCTACAACTAAAGGGATTACTCAGCATAAAATTTCCATTTCTGTCCCTTCAGTGCTTATTTTTTGGCGATAACTTTTAAAAGGCTTGGGAAAAAATATTTAGATGACGAGGTCTTTTCACAGGTCCCTTGATTCTTCAGTCTGATCTCTGGCTCCATTTCTAAGCATTTCTAAGCAAAACCTGGAATAAATCGTTCTGTTTCTCATACTTACAATTTTTATAATTGAGCTTAATATCTTTGATCCCAGTAACCAGCAAGGTCTCCAGTTTTTTCATTGATCTCTCCAGAGAATTCACATTTTCTCCCTCTAGGTTAATATCTAGACATGTTTTTTTTTTTTTAAAGAAAAAAAAAGATGCATGTTAAGATGGTCAGGTGACCCATTTTATTCTTTTTGAAGTCTTCTCTTAAAAGCATACTTCCCGCTCCACAGCACACCTGCCTAGGCACAGAAAAGCACAAATCTTTAGATATGTCAAGCTGCCTTTGACTTAGGACTTTGAGGTCCAACTGACAGTTGATGTCCCAGCAGCTCTAGCAGCAGAAACTCACGACTGGAAATGCCATAGCTAGATTTGGACCTTCGAAAGAGGTATAATCGCTTCCCCCTCCCTATCAGAAGGACTTCTGAGCCACCAATAACTATCCCTTCCTGATAATTCACGTACGACATTGCCAGAAGAGATCTTAAATGGATTTCCAAATGCTATGAGGTCTTAGGTAGGAAAGAGTCAGAGTGTGGCCATGCGTAGGGGAGGAGTCAAGCAGGGAATTAGTTTGGAATCCCTATGTGGGCACAAGAAGGCAATGTCCAACTCCCCTTGAATGGTGTTGAGCCTGATCTAGTCTGATTCAGGTGAAGACTGTGTGTCTGATAAGATTCCTGTGTTAACAGGCACGAGCAATAAACTAGTTAGTCAAACTCTTCACTGGTAGATCTGGTCTGATCTAGATAAGATTTAGTGCCATTCAAAGAGGGTCAGATCTTGCTCCCTTGTGCCCACGTAACGATTCCGGACTTGATTCCTTCCTCAGGCTCAGCCATTCTCTCTCTCTGACAGAAAGTGTGGGAACGGGGAACGGAAACAGTGGTTTCTTCCAATCCTTGGAGTCAAGGACTGTGAACGTACATGACTTCGGGTGGCACACAATGAAACAATCAAGCAAGCAATTATAAATCATTCCATCCACCAACCATCAGTATCACTCGAAGGTGAGATGGGCGGCCTACAAATTAAATCAATCAATCAACAACATGACACAACAATTAGAACCTTTAAAACAATTGATCTGGAACTATGCTTATTTCCCTTTGTTTCTGCCTACGAATTTAACTTTCATTTTGTTGAAACTATCATTTTTATTTTCTATCCACATGGGTTTTGTTTTTTTTTGGTAAAAATACGGAAGCGGTTCACCTCGCTTTCCCCCCACACAGGATAATTTGGTGCCTTTGCCATTATCGCTGAAGAGATTTTTCTGCCTCCAGCATCTCTCTTTGTCACTTCTGCCCAATATTGGCGCCTCCAGATCTTGAGTGAACTGGCTAGGAATTTGTGCATTTGGTATACACTCCCAATGTGCTTTGCTCACCCCTTCCACGGACACTGCCCTGAGCTACGCTGTTGACCCTACCATAATAAGCTAAAATGCAAAGGATCCGCAAACTCTAGAGATAAACTTTAAGGAGCAAAGTAACAAAAGTGGGATTATAATTAAATAAAAAGAAGTCCAAACAAATGACTGCAGGTAGAACTATCAGCCTTAGAACTGGCAATAAAGATATTGAACTGGTGGACACCTTCTGCCTTTTAGGATTAATTAGCAACATTAAATGGACAGTCAAGAAATATGTCATGGACTAGCATTCGGTAGAAAAACCATGAAGGTGTTGGAGAAAATGTTCAAATGTTGAGATGTGTCTACACCAGGGGTAGGCAATCTTGGCTCTTTTATGACTCGTGGACTTCAACTCCCAGAATTCCTGAGCCAGCATGGGGGAACTATGGCTCCCTTGATGACTTCTGGACTTCAACTCCCAGAATTCCTGTGCCAGCATGGGGGAACTATGGCCCCTTCATGACTTGCGGACTTCAACTCCTACAATTCCTGAGCCAGCATGGCTCAGCTTGGAAACCTCTCCCTTTCCCCTCAGCATGGCTGGCTCAGGAATTCTGGGAGTTGAAGTCCACGAGTCATAAAAGAGCCAAGGTTGCCTACCCCTGGTCTACACCTACAAAGATCATAATCTTGCAAGCCAGGCTATTCCCTGTGACAGTCTATGGAATTAAAAGTTGAAGAAGCAGGATAGGAAGCCTACCGTAGGTGATGGAGAAGACTCCTGAGAATACTGTGGACAGCCAAGAAAACAAAGACTTGTCAAAAATCAACCCTGAATTCTCACTTAGGGTGCAAATGACCAGGCTCAAATTATCCAATTTGAGACAAATTATGGAAGCACATAATGCATATTAGGAGGCTTTGACACTTGAAAAGATGGAAGTAAAGAAGGGAGCCCCACAGCAAAGTGGACAATTCAGTTACGGTGGCAATCAACAGACCTGAAGGACCAGCTTAGTGCTAGATCCTCATGGAGAAAATCTACCTATACAGTCGCTATAAGTCAATGACTTGATGGCAGTATGATCAATCAAAATCTGTAGTTTCTCATTAAGGCTGCTATATTGTTTATCTGTATCTGTGGTTCAATTCGCATTTCATTCCATTTCTTTTATTCCAAAGGTCCTTTTTCAAAAAGGCAACTGGACTTTGTTTTTCCTTGAAGATGTTCCGCTTCTGATCCAAGACGTTCCTTCAGTTTTCTTCTTCAGAACTGAAGAAGCTTCTTGTAGGAGAAGCGAAATGTCTTCAAGGAAAAACAAAGTCCAGTTGCCTCGCTCAACAGTGAGAAACTGGTGAAGCGGGCACAGCAGCGCCTGCATTTTCTGCGCCGCATGAGAAAAGCACATCTTCCTTCCCCTGTCCTAACCACTTTCTACAGGGGGACAATCGAGAGCATCCTGTCATACAGCATCACAGTCTGGTTTGGAAGCCTCACTGCTTCAGACAGGAAGGCAGTGCAGAGTGGTGAGAATGGCCGAAAAGATCATTGGCAGTTCCCTCCCTCCCATCCAGGACATAGCATAGAAGCGTTGCTTGAGCAGGGTCCATAAGATTATCTGGGACACTACACATCCTCTCCACGACCTGTTTTCCTTGTTCCCTTCCGGGAGGAGGGGGCTTCGTGGTATCCGCAGCAGAACATCCAGATTCAGCCATAGTTTCATTCCATACAGCATTAACCTTGCAAACTCTCAAGCTTCCTCCTTGCGTTATATATTCAAGATGGACAGTATTTAATATTTATTTGCTACGTATATGTAGGGATGTGGGTCTATATATATGTTGTACATAGTATGTTTTAGCTGTGTGTCATGTGTGTGTTTCACTTTGAGAGCGGGCAACTAAATTTCATTTTTGATGTGTGCTGTTGTGCCCACAATATAAAATTGACAATAAAGGTTATCTTATCTTATCTTATCTTATCTTTTGAAAAAGAGCCTTTGGGATAACCATGACCTGGATGACCAAGAATCTCCGTAGACATTTATTTCTTTTAGTGGCCTATTTGAACATCCTTTTTTAAGGGGGGTGGAATATAAAAGTTGGGTATCAGTTCAGTCATAGGAAGAGAAAATTCTCATTGAAAACCACTTCAGGAAAATAAAAGTGAGGACTTGGAGCTGAACTTACAGAGGTAGCCAACTGTCACCAAGGCAGCGAAAGAGATGGCTGCAAGCATCACTAGAAATGGCCAGGACATCTTTGAAGCAATAGAACGATAATCACGACAACCTTTGGTGGAAGCAGCAGGAGAAGGTGGTGGAGATGGCAGTGATGATGGTGATGATGGACGAGGTCCTTCTAGAGGTCCCGGATCTATCTTTGAGGCAGTCTTTTTCTTGGGCGCCATAGCTTCAAGAAGAGGGGAAAGTGCTCAGAATACCTTATATATATATAAAAAAATCCAATCTGCTGTCTTTTACTTGTTGGAATATCTGGATTCTTTTAATTAAGATCCAAGATGCAGCAGCAAGCATATATTTTTATGAGTTGCTGAGCAATAACCAATAGCCTTTCTTCAGGAGATTTTGGGCTAACATCTTCAGACAGAAGCTCAAACTCAGAAGCATCTTTACACTTGGGACTGTTGAGTCAGAATACTTCCTAAAATTTACTTTCTTTCTTTAGCTAACAATAAAATTGTTGAGGGTTCACCGGGCAAGAAGGAACTAGCTTAAGCCCTGGAAACAGGAAATTGAAATATTCTGGCTACACCAGAGTGAAGTTTAAGAAGGGATAACCTGCTGGAGACGCGATGGCCATCTCTTGTTCTTCCTTCTTGTGGTACCTGGTAAGAGATGCAGACGGCCACCCAAGCACGTTTGTTTTGCATCTTTATAGGTGAATCCGGCCCATCGATTCCCCTCGGCCTCCCATCACCGCCTCCTGTTGCCTCTGGATGCCTGGCTCACTTTCCTTGAATTCCCAGCTTGCTGCTTCCAGATGGCCTTGCTGATTGGCTGCTCTGCGGCTTTAGGTGGAGGTTCACAATCACAAGGGCACCAGCTGGGGGATTCTGACATCATGGGAAGGGAGGACATACCCTGAGGCTGACACAGAGGATGGACCTCTGCTGCCTTCTCACCTCTCATCTCTTGAACGTGGAGATGGAAAGAGACCTGTGTCTGGGCAACGCTGTTGGGATTGCCATTCCAATGGAACTAGGACTTCACCTCTCCAAATCTCTGTCCCTCCCCCTTCCAAAGGACTAGGATCATCTAGGATCCAGTTGTCTAGGGATCCATTCCATGTAGCTCCTGCCCACTTAAAAGTATCTCTTATCATCTAGGTCAGGGGTCTTCAAACTTGGCCCTTTTATGACTTGTGGACTTCAACTCCCACGTGCCTGGCTGAGGAATTCTGGGAGTTGAAGTCCACAAGTCATAAAAGGGCCAAGTTTGAAGACCCCCTTTAAGAGGAGTGGACTTCAACTCCCAGAATTCCTCAGCCAGCGTGCCTGGCTGAGGAATTCTGGGAGTTGAAGTCCACAAGTGATAAAAGGGCCAAGTTTGAAGACCCCTGATATAGACTTTAAGAGGAGTGGACTTCAACTCCCAGAATTCCTCAGCCAGCGTGCCTGGCTGAGGAATTCTGGGAGTTGAAGTCCACAAGTCATAAAAGGGCCACGTTTGAAGACCCCTGATCTAGGTTTATAATAAATGAGAATCTGAGACATACATTACTCCTTCCCTCTTACCTCCTGTTCTTTTCACACTATCACAACAAATAATAGGTAAACACACATGACTAACGTATTGCAAGATTCTAGAACTTTGCAAAGGGGAATACAAAGCAAAATCAAGAGAAGTGAGGCAGAGGGACATAGTTGCCAATGGTGTTCTTATTCACACTTATTAGGAAGTTTAAAATAGACAAAAGATTTCGTGGTTTTCAGCATTGTAAGATCAATTTGAAATGGAACTATGTACAAATGATGAACAAATAATTGTTAAAATGTATGTAGTATGTAGATCCACTGGAGAAGGAAATGGCAACCCACTCCAGTATCTTTGCCATGAAAACCCCATGGACAGTACTAAAAGGCAAAAAGATATGACGCTGGAAGATGAGCCCCTCAGGTCGGAAGGTGTCCAATATGCTACTGGGGAAGAGCAGAGGACTAGTACTAGTAGCGCCAGAAAGAGTGAAGCGACTGGGCCAAAGCCGAAAGGACGCTCAGCTGTGGATGCATCTGGTGGTGAAAGGAAAGTCCAATGCTGTAAAGATTTTTTCTCCATAGGAACCTGGAACGTAAGATCCATGAATCAAGGCAAACTGGACGTGGTCAAACAAGAGATGACAAGACTGAACATCGACATCTTAGGAATCAGTGAACTAAAATGGACAGGAATGGGTGAATTTAATTCAGAGGACCATCAGGTATACTACTGCGGGCAAGAATCCCTCAGAAGAAATGGAGTAGCCTTCATAGTCAATAAAAGAGTAGGAAAAGCAATACTGGGATACAATCCCCAAAATGACAGAATGATCTCAGTACGAATCCAAGGCAAGCCATTCAATATCACAGTAATCCAAGTCTATGCCCCAACCACTGATGCTGAAGAGGATGAAATTGACCGGTTCTATGAAGCCCTACAGCACCTTATAGAATCAACACCAAAAAATGATGTTCTTATCATCATGGGGGATTGGAATGCTAAAGTAGGAAGCCAAAAGATAAACGGAATAACAGGCAAGTTTGGCCTTGGAGTACAAAATGAAGCAGGGCACAGGCTGATAGAATTTTGTCAAGAGGAATACGATGGTCATAGCAAACACTCTTTCACACCAAGAGACGTCTCTACACATGGCCATCACCAGGACGGAACACAGGAAATCAGATGGACTATGTGCTCTGCAGCCAAAGATGGAAGAAGTTCCTATACAGCAGTAAAAACAAGACAGGAGCTGACTGTGGCTCAGATCATGAGCTTCTCGCTGCAAAATTTAGGCTTAAATTGAAGAAAGTAGGGAAAAACACTAGGCCATTCAAGTATGAACTAAATCATATCTCTGATGAATATACAGTAGAGGTGACAAATAGATTTAAGGAATTAGATATGATAGACAGAGTGCCTGAAGAACTATGGATGGAGGTTCGCAACATTGTACAAGAGGTAGCAACTAAAACCATCCCAAAGAAAAAGAAATACAAGAAAGCAAAATGGCTGTCTGAGGAAGCTTTGCAAATAGCTGAGGAAAGAAGGGAAGCGAAAGGCAAGGGAGAAAGAGAAAGATACACCCAATTGAATGCAGGAATTTCCAGAGAATGCTAGAGAGATAAGAATGCCTTCTTAATGAACAGTGCAAAGAAATAGAAGAAGAAACATAGAAAGGGAGAACAGAGATTCTTGCAGGAAAATTGGAGATATGAGGGAACGTTTCATCAAAGATGGGCATGATAAAGGACCAAAATGGAGGGGACTAACAGAGGCAGAGAGGGATAAGAAGAGTGCAAACTACACAGAAGAAACTATACAAGGACGAGCTTAGTATCCTGATAACCACCCCGAGGGGTGGTCACGACTCGAGCAGACATCCTAGAATGTGAAGTGAAAGGGCCATAGGAAGTGAGCAACAACAAGCTAGTGGAGGGACAGTATTCCAGCTGAGCTATTCAAAATCTTAAAAGACGATGCAGTAAAAGTGCTACACTCAATTTGCCAGCAAATTTGGACAACTCAACAGTGGCCACAGGATTGGAAAAGGTCAGTTTACATTCCAGTTCCAAAGAAAGGCAATGCCAAAGAATGTTCAAACTATTGCACCATTGCACTCATTTCACATGCAAGTAAAGTTATGCTTAAAATCCTACAAGCTAGACTCCAGCAGTATGTGAATCGAGGACTTCCAGAAGTACAGACAGGATTTCGAAGAGGCAGAGGAACTAGAGATCAAATTGCCAACATACGCTGGATTATGGAGAAAGCTAGGGAGTTCCAGAAAAACATCTACTTCTGCTTCATTGACTATGCTAAAGCCTTTGATTGTGTGGATCACAACCAATTGTGGCAAGTTCTTAAAGAGATGGGAGTACCAGACCATCTTATTTGTCTCTTGAGAAACCTATATGCGGGTCAAGAAGCAACAGTGAGAACTGGACACGGAACCACTGATTGGTTCAAAATTGGGAAAGGAGTCCGGCAAGGCTGTATTCTATCGCCCTGCCTATTTAACTTATATGCAGAGCACATTATGAGAAAGGCAGGGCTAGATGAATCAAAAGTTGGAATTAAGATTGCCGGGAGAAATATCAACAACCTAAGATATGCAGATGATACCACTCTAATGGCAGAAAGTGAAGAGGAACTAAAGAGCCTCTTGATGCGGGTGAAGAAGGAGAGTGCAAAAGTTGGCTTGAAACTCAACATTAAGAAAACCAAGATCATGGCATCCGGCCCTCTCAATTCCTGGCAAATAGATGGGGAAGAAATGGAGGTAGTGACAGATTTTATCTTCCTGGGCTCTAAGATCACCACAGATGGGGACTGCAGCCAAGAAATTAAAAGACGCTTGCTCCTGGGGAGGAAAGCTATGGCAAATTTAGACAGCATACTAAAAAGCAGAGACATCACCCTGTCAACAAAAGTACGTATAGTCAAGGCCATGGTTTTTCCAGTTGCAATGTATGGCTGTGAAAGTTGGACCATAAGAAAGGCTGAACGCAAAAGAATTGAGGCCTTTGAACTATGGTGCTGGAGAAGACTCCTGCGAGTCCCTTGGACTGCAAGGCGATCAAACCGGTCAGTCCTAGAGGAGATCAACCCTGACTGCTCCTTAGAAGGCCAGATACTGAAGTTGAAACTCAAGTACTTTGGCCACCTAATGAGAAGGAAGGACTCACTGGAGAAGAGCCTAATGCTGGGAAAGATTGAGGGCAATAGAAGAAGGGGACGACAGCGAATGAGGTGGCTGGATGGAGTCACTGAAGCAGTAGGCGTGAGCTTAAATGGACTCCAGAAGATGGTAGAGGACAGGAAGGCCTGGAGGAACGTTGTCCATGGGGTCGCGATGGGTCGGACACGACTTCGCAACTAACAACAACAACAACAATGTAGTTTTAAATTTGAAATAGAGGAAGAACTTCTTGGTGGATAAAGAACTTCTTGACAAAGAGTTTGATTATAATATACAGTTGGGACAACGGGAACCTATGTAGTTGAAGACTGAAATTTGCATTGTTATAAAGAGAAATTTTCTATAAAATAATGTACTGTCAGTATATGTCATCAGATAATTGCACTGTTGACAGTCAGATCCCCTAGAGCAGTGATGGCAAACCTTTTAGAGACCAAGTGCCCCAAAACTGGCCCCTCCCCTGCTCCACCCCCTGCCCCGGCCCCGCCCCGCCCCCACCCCGCCTGCCCACAGGGCCACTCACTGACTCCAGGGCTCACCGCAGATCGCCCAGGCAGCCCAGCAGTGCTATGGTGGCCACGCCCTCTGCCCGCGCTCCGTAGCATCAACTGGGCGCATTGGGGTGTGAGGGCAGAGTCTTGTCTACGCTGCCTGGCTGCCATGTCCTTGGCTGCGCTGCTCCGCGTGGGCCACACTTGGGGGCGACTCTCCTCCAGGGGGGGCTGCTGGTGAGGAGGGGGTTGCGGGGGGAGGCAAGGCTGGGGCAATGGCACATGTGCCCACAGAGAGGGCTCCAAGTGCCACCTCTGGCACGTGTGCCATAGGTTCGCCACCACTGCCCTAGAAAGAGAACAAATCCTGCAGACGAAGAAAAGAGTTAGGAATCTCCCCAAGGCTTATGAAGGTGCTCATCAAAAAATCTACGTATTAGCCTATCTGCCTTGATGTCAGTATTTTTTTACCCAAGTAGCTTCTGATCGTGGGTATCCCTTCCACTGTACGAAATACTGTAATTTCCCCTTGTACAACTAGAATCAAGAATTCATTTTATTTCATAATGGGTCTCTCCCTCTACCAAATGGGGACCAGGTGCTTCTCCACTGCAGGGCAGCATCCAATCTCCAATTCCCTCCGGGGGTCAGTACTCCTTCTTGCTGCATCAGCCTCTCCAATGGGATCGCCCGGGCTTTCGGCCTCGCTTCAGCTGCTGTGGCTGCAAATCTCCACCTGGGCTGTAGCCTGCGTTCCATCAGCCGACATCGCACCGATGGACAATCAAAGCTTTAAATAAAAATAAAAGTCTAAAAAGGACCGACACTTTCTGACCAAGGGGGCACAGAAAGGATGGCATTTGTGGAAGGGGGGCTACGCAGCAACACCGGCTTGACAATGGTGGAGGAGACAAGGTTTAGGCCGTGCACTTAAAGGAGGGCGACCCCACTGTGCTTGGGTGGTTCTCCTCAAGAAATTCCAGCACCGCTTTGAGCCCCAAGTTTTCACGGCCCACAGCAGTTAGTTGCCAAGGCAGTGTTGGTGGAGCCGGTGCCCCCCGAACAGAGAAAGTGGGTGTCCCGCCAGGCCCAATGCCTCCTGGTTCCTCTGCTCACCGTGATGGGGAAATAGTTCCGGAAGTATCGCCAGACGGCCCAGGCGGAGCAGCACCCCCCGCGAGAGGGCATCGCCCAGTCCAGGTAGAGCCAGGCAGCGTAGCCGAGCGCCAGCAGCCAGCTGTCCCTGAGCAGCAGCACCAGGTAAAGCCTCAGGCAGCACTGGGCTACAAGAGAGGCAGCGGGTAACCCTCTCCTCCGCCTCACCAGCCCCCGAGCAGCGGCAGCTGTGGCACGCTGAACACGCTTAGGAGCCTGCCGCTCCGGCTGCTCCCACCTGTGGACAGCCCCAGCTGAGAGGAAGTGGCGCCGCTCTGCAGGGCTGGAGCAGTTGGGGTTTGGGAAGGCAACCCCACGCAAAGCGAGGCAAGCCACTGCCCGCAAGAGCCAAGCTGGGCACGGTAACTGCCTGCCCGCCCCCGCCTCGGGCTCCCTTCACGGCCATCGGCCCACCGCCCCACATTGGCCATGACCGCTGGCCAGCGTTGCCTCTCCTGTAACCTCCCCTGTGGCTGGGACACAGCCAAATTTGCCACTGCCAGCACCATCCCATCCTCACCCAGTGCCAGGAAGGAGAAGACCCACTGGAGGACGGCGGCTGTTTGGAGGTGTTGCCGGAGCGGCAGGCGCAGTGGGGCAAACCGCAACCACATGACCAGTGCGATGGGGTCGGACTCCTACAGATTGCCTGCCACATGCATCTGCAGCTTATCATGGAGACACAGCTCCTCCTCCTCCTTCTCCTCTGCAAGGTCCTGCCCTGCCCGTCCATGAGGCACAGCTGCACTGCTGTGGCGGGGGGAAGGGGGCGCCTCTCCAATGGCGGCTCTGGGCTGGCTGGCCTTAGGCCAGTGATGGCAAACTTTTAGAGACCACGTGTGCTGGGGCGATGGCGCGTGCCCACAGAGAGGGCTCCGCATGCTGCCTCTGGCACGTGTGCCATAGGTTCGCCACCACTGATATAGGGTTTCCTGCTTGAGCAGGGGGTTAGACTAGATTAGAAGACCTCCAAGGTCCCTTCCAGCTCTATTCTGATTGATTGATTGATTGAACTGCGAACAAAGGCAGAAGATTTTGATGATACTCACCTCTAACTCAGAGATGTTGGTTGCTTCAACTTTTGAAAACATCAGATGCTGAATTACTGGGACAGAATTTGGCATGGATGTCAAGTAACTGAACATATTTGTTCCTAAACAAGTCTGATTTGAAAAAAAAAAAAGCCCAGTCTGTATAAACCACTAGTACCAGATGTCCAGTGCAAATGGCTTATTTGGTGAATCTGATCAGGCAAGAACGTGCTTTGTGGGTTAGACTCTGTCCCTGTTTTGCACAAAGGCCTCCTCAGGGAGGGGGTCTCGGCCCACTATCCTCAACCTGCATGTTGGAGAATGCTGTGAAATGCACGCATCCACACAGCACCAGATTTGGGGTGGTGACCCTGGCCGTTGGCCTGAGAAAGGCACCCCTCCCTGCCAGAGCTAATTTGGTTGCCCACCAGCATAGACTGCTTCTTGGGGCAATAGAGACCACCACACCAAAGAGGGGCTCTGTTGACCTTCTGTTGGGAAACGCCCAGCCAGGCAAGGAAGGGGGGGTCAAGTGGGGAGCTAGCCTAGAGTCCTCGCGCAGTCACAAGAGACTTCAGACCGATCATCCCGAGGTTCCATGGAAACTTGTCTGTTTGTTCCCAAGGGAAGGCAGATACTCTGGGGAGATTCCTGTACTATAGGTGGAACACAATGAAGCGGTCAACTGGATCCTGCCACGTGTGGATCTGGTTACTTGTGCCTGACCAGTTCTCTTTTGATGGGACGCCTTTGCCCGTGCCAGCGGAGCCACGAGCAAAGCGGTGGCCTCTTCTCAGAAGACGTCCAGGGGCTGTTTCTCAGGGCAAGGCCCCCGTGATGTCACAATGCCCCTTCCCCTTCCAGCTGCAAGTGTGCTGGTGGCTGTGGACCTGGCGAGGGGCCCCAGCAGCCAACTAGCAGGCGGTTTGAGCCGTGGAGGATGAGGAACAGGAGAGCGGCGCTTAAAGTGGCATCAGAGGGCGAGGAGGAAACAGGAGGAACCTTGTAGGGGTTGAAAACAGGCTCAGAAGATGAGCAAGGGAAGGCCTTGAGTGGGATCCAGAGTCTCCTAAAGGGGGTCCCAAACAAAAGGTATGTTATGGACGGCCCTCTTTCAGGGATACGGAGGAGTGGACTCCTGGGCTGGTCAGAGGGTTGGACTACGTGATCTCCGTGGCCGCTCTCCCCACCGCCTTGCCATTCTGAGTCAACCCAGATTCATCTCTGATGTTGACCCCTGGGCGTTGAGGGATCCCCCTTTTCAGAAAAGTCTGAAGGCGTTTCTTAAACATTCCCAAAGCTTTATCAAGACCCTGAAGACCTCCTGCTTGCGAAGGTTGTGTTTGTGTTTTCTTGGAGGTGTTGCCGCACCAAAATTCACCCCCCAAAACTCCCCCCCAAGTCCTCCTGCCTGCAGAGGACCAAATGCAGGAGGAGCCTGACTATCCATCCATCCATCCATTTATTTATTAAACAAATGTATATGGCCGTCCAACTCACACACGGGTGATTCCGGGCGAAATATTCCTCGGACTGGCGGCTGCTTTAGCTCTGGGTGATGATGGCCACCAGGCCTCTTCACCACCTTCCTCTCCTCTCTACCTCCTGCCCTGAAGCCATGGGACCCCGGCCGGCCAAAAGCCAAGTTTCGATCATTGCTCCTGGAGGCGAGAAGAAAACCCAGATGAATCCCTTCGGCAACGTTTCTTCCACCGTCCTGTGGATTCTGCTTGCCTCCTTGGCCACCGTCTGCCTTGTGGTCCTGACGGTGGTCAGCTACCTGTGTAAGTCCTGCTTGACCTGCTCTTCTGCCTTTCATTGGCCACAGGCTGGTGGAAGATGGTAGGGGGTCCCACTCATACCCATCTCGTGCACAATTCATGGGACGCATGGCCAGAAAATTGGAGGAGGGTGAACGGGGGGCTTTGTTCAATAGGGGGTGGTTTCTCTCAGCCCCATCAGCCCAAGCCTCCAGAGATGTGGAAGGCGAGCATTGACCTGCGACTGACCACTGAGACACCACCCTCCTTCCAGGTTTGGTCGCTGGACGAGACCACCTTGGCCCAATTCCCACCCACCCCCAACACAGAGAGGAAAAGGGAGCAAATGGCCCGGAGTTAACTCTTCACCCACCGGACGTGCAAAGGGGATCTGATTTAAGCTCCGATCTTGTAGTCGGCTTGATTTCAGATCCCCTTGCAGTCAGATCCGTCCGTGTATTCCCACGGACTCTGCTGGCCTCCCAGGAAAGGCCCAGAGGGAGTCCCAGATCTCAGGAAAAAGGTACGCGAGAAGCCGCTGAAGGCAAGACGCTGTTGGGCACTAGCCGAATCTTTCTTTGGTGGAACAGAAGTGGACAGAGCCGGAATGTCCCCCGAAACAAAGAAAACAGCGGGTGTGTTTTTGTCATTGCACTGACCGAACAGTGTTGACGTACATGGTGATTCTCCAGGCTTGCTCTGAATAACGTCCCCTTTGTATCCCATTCAACATTTCAACTTCCTTGGACACATTTGGGGGCCTCTATGGCAGATTTGTTTTCTCCTGGATGACGGGTGACCCAGAGCTAGAATAACGCCTGCCTTGGCGTGGCCATCAGCTGCTCCCCCGTTTCTCTCCCAAACCCTTCGTTTTTCCCACCCAAAGCTCTCATCAAAGTCCAGAACTTGGGTCTCTGCTCAACCTTCCCTCTAAAACTCCCCCGGCTCTTTTTTTTTGGGGGGGGAGAGGATTCCAGGTGTGCCACAGATGGGGCTGTCATGTTGGTGTTTAAACTTAGGGTTACTAGCTAAGAGGTTGAACTGGGGTAGCCGGAAACTCCCCCGTCCCTGCTTTGCCAATCCCGCAGATGCGGCATTGGTCAACAAACCCCCCCATCCGCTCGAGGAGTCGATGAAGAGGCTGGGGACCACCATGGCGGTGGGCCTGAGGAGTCCGAAGCTCAAGCACGAAAACCGTAAGTGGTTTATTTCTGATTAGTTGAGGATCAACTCCCCCCCCCCTTGAAAACTTCAGAGGAGGCTCTTGGAGACGCAAGGAATGACATTTCCTCTGCACTCTCTCTCTCTCTTCCATGTTCTCTGCCTGTCATCCATCTCTCTCTCTCTCTCTTTCTTTCTTTCTTTCTTTCTTTCTTTTTCTTTCTTTTTCTTTCTTTCTTTCTTCCTTCTTTTTCTTTCTTTCTTTCTCTTTATCATCTAGCTATCTCTACTATCTATCTATTCATCCATCTATCATCTCTCTTTCTTTCTCTGTCTTCCATATTCTCTGCCTGTCATCTTTCTTTCTTTCTTTCTTTCTTTCTTTCTTTCTTTCTTTTTTTCTTTCTTTCTTTCTTTCTCTTTCTTTCTTTCTTTCTTTCTTTTTCTTTCTTTCTTTTTCTTTCTTTCTCTCTATTTATTTATTTATTTTCTTATTTTCTTATTTTCTTTCTTTCTTATTTTCTTTCTTCTCCAAATTCCCAGTCTGAGTGGGGAGTGGGACACCCTCTAGGCAGTGGGCATCCACTTCTGGGCGTTGCTAAGTGTCCATTCATGCCAAAGGAGGGAGGGGATGGCCTGGGATGCAAACCTGGGGGCCGCAGATCTGGAGGGCCCGATTCCTGGGCTCTGCAAGAGGCAGAGGGGCTGCAGAAGCTCCCCTCGCCCTACTTGCCTGAAGTCTGACAGCCCGGGAAAGTTTAGGTTTTCTTGTAAATGTGCTGGGACCTCTTTGTCAGGGTGTCCATGTTGTGTACCGTTGTCATCCAAGAAAAACGTTTCACTCCTGCCCTGTTGGTTTTGTCAAAAATGACCTGTTTTTAGAATAGAATAGAGCTGGAAGGGACCTTGGAGGTCTTCTAGTCCAGCCCCCTGCTTGAGCAGGATAACCTATACCATCTCAGACAAGTGACTGTATAGTTTCTTCTTAAAAACCTCCAGTGACGGAGCGCCCACGATTTCTGGAGGCAAGCTGTTCCACTGGCTGATTATCCTCCCTGTTAGGAAGTTTCTCCTTAATTCCAGGTTGCTTCTCTCTTTGGTCAGTTTCCAACCATTGTCTCTTGTCCTGCCTTCCGGCGCTTTGGAGAATAGTTTGACCCCCTCTTCTTTGTGGCAGCCCCCCAAATACTGAAACACTGCTATCATGTCTCCCCTGTTTCTTCTTTTCTTTAGACTAGCCAAACCCAAGTCCTGCAGCCGTTTAAAAACAAAACAAAACAAAAACAATCTCTTAGTTTTACAGGGGTGGTTTGTGACAATTGGGCAGGATGTTAGCAAAATTGTTTTCGTAAAAAGCATTCCCTACTTTGGAGATTGCGCTTTGGGGGCAGAAAGGTGGGATGGAAAGAGCCATGGAAGGCTGTGTGGACAAGGAACAAACTTCTCTAATGGTCGTTTAGCCCAGAAGGTCGCAGAGGAAGCGGTGAGGCTGCCAGACCACATAAAAGACTCTGGGAAGACCTTCAGTGAGCAGAAAAGGAAGTACCGTGAGTAGCAATATTTCCAAATAGGGGCGACTAGCAGCGACTGACTTGACTTACGGGGTGTTGCCCTCGAGGAACCTCTTGGATACACTTAAATATGTTGTGTGGCTGAGACTAAGCAGGGACCGCAGGAGTCAAGGAGCTCTCCGTTCTTACATTCGTGTAATTGCAGAAGAAAAAAATACATTTTCCTGCTATAATTAATCTCTCCCTATATATATAGACAGGGAGCTTTCTTCAAATACTTCTTTCTAACTTTTATTGTGGTCAAAAGAACAAAAATGGTGTCTATGAGAGCCTCTTGCGATGGTTCATATTTTCTTCCTTGCCTTGGGATAAGTACAGTAGTCCTCGTCTTACAGCAACTCATTTAGTGACCGTTTGAAGTTATAACAGCACTGAAAAAAGTGGCTTATGGCCGTTTTTCACACTCACAGCCATTGCAGCATCTCCACGGTCACGTGATCAAAATCCAGACGCTCGGCAACTGACTCCTATTTATGACGGTCGCAGCGTCCCTTGGGGGGGTCACGTGATCCCCTTTTGTGACCTTCTGACAAGCAAAGTTCATGGGGGAGCCCGATTCACTTAACGACCGTTTTACTAACTTAACCACTGCAGTGATTTCCTTAACCACTGTGGTAAGAAAGGTCGTAAAACGGGGCAAAACTCACTTAACAAATATCTCACTTAGCAAGAGAAATGTCGGGCTCAGCTGTAGTCATAAGTCAAGGACTACTGTAACACTGGTCACTTGCTGTTCATCTGTAACCTGCTTTCTCCCAAGAAGCCGAAAGCTGAAGGCAAGGATAGCCGTAGCCTTTAGACTTATCTACCGCTTCACAGAGCTTTGTAGCCCTCTCTAAGCGGTTTACAGAGTCAGCCTCTCTGCCCCCAACATCTGGGTCCTCATTTTACCCACCTCGGAAGGACGGAAGGCTGAGCCGACCTTGAGCTGGCCAGGATCGAACTTCCGGCCATGGGCAGAGTTTAGCCTGCAATGCTGCATTCTCACCACTGCGCCATCAGGGCTCAGATAGATAAATAGATAAGATAAAATAGAGACTAGAGTAGACTAGAATAGAACAGAATAGAGAAAGAACAGAACAAAACAGAACAGAATAGAATGAAACTATTACTGTAAGCTAGCACTAGCAACAGATCCAGCACTTAGATTTATATCCCACTTCATAGTGCTTTACCGCACTGTGGCTCTACATCCTGAGTGGCCCCTCGTGGCGCGCCTTGCCCAGAGAAGCGGTCCTCAGCCAGGCACCCAGCGCAACTCCTAAACGGAGACTCTACATACGGTATGTGACCGTTTGCCGTCCTTTCCTTGCTCCACTGCCTTAGAATCGGAACTGCTCGCTCCGGATCGTCCCCTTTGTCCTCACAAGGACCCTTTCAGAGAGGCTAGCGGTGAAACCATCTGATATACCCGGGGGGGGGGCTTTTGTTCCTCCTCCCCCTCCCAGTTACTCATTGCCTTGTATTTTCTCTCTCTCCCACCCCCATTTTATGCAGATTCCCTCTTCAGGAAAAGTCGAGAGTCTGGGACGGAGTGGCAGCCTTTTGGGAGTGGCCTCTACTACGTATCCAGGGGGAAAAAGTCCTGGTACGATGCGGAGAACTTCTGCCTGTCCAGAGAGGCCCACCTGACCTCCATTCTAAGCGCTGAAGAGCAGGTGTTACGTTTCTCTTCTGCCTCTCCTGCTGCTTCCGATCCCTCTGGGGTACTTCCCTCTTCTGGTCTCCTTCCACTCAGATATTGTACGGCACGAATGTTGCTGTGGGTGCTTCCCTGTTGCAGGTTGCAAAGTCATCCCCGATTTTCAGACAGGTTTTAGTGAGAAGATCCGTCAGGGCAAAAGAAATCTGTCCTTTACCTTTTTCTATGGTGATTCTCCATCATCCAGGTCACGGCTGCCCCAAAGGTGCTTCCCCCCCCCTAAAAGGCAACTGTACTTTCTTGTTTTTCTTTGAAGACGTTTCATTTCTCACCGAAGAAGCTTCTTGAGCTCTGAAACGTCTTGAAAGAAAAACAAGAAAGTCCAGTTGCCTTGTGAAAAGCACCTTGGGATAACTATGACCTGGATGGCTGAGATTCTCCATTGAGGAGTCCCTCGACTTACTCTTGGGACAGAAGGAGGGGTGGAGAGAGCCTTTCCAGATCCTGCCCATGGCCGTCCCTTGCCTTAAGCAACGCAAATCCTCCGTGGGTGCAACGCGTTTTGCGTAGAGGCATCGGGGCTGCCTTAGCAACCTTCAGCAGCTCAGATCTTCAGGGGGCAGAAAGCCACGTGTGGAAGACTAGATGTGTTCCCATCTAGGACAGCGAAATTATAACCCGGATGTGATGCCAGAGGTCTCCTGCAGAAGAGCTATTACAGTTGTCCTGAAAAGCCTCCGGATGCTGATCACAGAAGAAAGAAACAGCTTTACTGCGCTAGAAATGTCTCCAGACTCTTGAGTTATGGAGGGTTTACATTTTAAAGAGTTTGCATAGCTCTACAGAGTCCAACTTTTATAGAACGTACATAATTGCAGTCTACTTAGTCAGATCTTGGTTGCTCCCAATTCATGTTCGGGCTGTTGACACCAGCGATGTGCAGAACAATCAACATTTTTATTTGCAAAAGATCAGCTAAGAAGGAATCTGGTTGACATTAATGGAGGCGGCTTATGTGGCACCTTGAATCGCCACAATGATCCAGCATGCAACCAGTTCAGTTGTTGCAGGAAATCCCATGAGTATCAAAGGTCCTTTCCAGGAGGACCCCTCCTCAAATTTTTCAGACCTTTTTAAAGGTCCCCCAGAACCCTCCTCTTAAAAGGGAGGACCTGGACACTGCATCGTTCCCACAGCTGAGGGCTTCCTTGGACTGATGGGTTCCACACAGGCATGTTGTACGTAGACCAAGACTGCTTCTCAAGGGGCTCTGAGAATTGAGGGTCCCTGGAACTGCAGGCAAAGGCAAGGAGCTGTTCCTGGCTTCCCTGACTCCATCTCTTCCTTTTCCCTCGCAGAACCACGTGACCTCGCAGCTCACCCAGCCTGCCTGGATTGGCCTGACCGACGGGGGTCGAGGAAAGTGGGAATGGACCGACGGCTCCAGATTAATAGGCCAGTGAGTCTGCCAAGGCTGGGGCCCAGAGGGGCTGTTGTCACCTGTCATCAGGAGCCGCAGGACCCTCATTCTTTGCTCGTAACACCAACGCAGCAGGGGTCTTTCCTGCCCTGTGATGGGGCAAGCTACAAACCTCTCTTTCTGAGCCTCACATAGGCTTTGTGCACAGGTTTCCCTGGCCACGGCAACGTCCACGCTTGCTGGCCTTGCTCTGTGCTGCTCAGGTGAAGTTTTGACACACGAACAAGGATGTGTAAATATATGAAAGTAAATATGCGTGTCCCAGGATAATATTGCAGGATCCAATATGAGTCAGTCACATTGCAATGAACAAGGACATGCATTCAGTTTCACAGCTATTACTATTGTTGGCTAAGCAGGGACAAAAATAGCCAGGGAAATGATTGACGCCTGTGAACTGGGCCCCTTATCAGTCAATAGGAATGCTGATTTACCACCAGCCTATCGGGTACTTAGGAGCTGAGGGTGCAGTGGCACAAGGAGACATCAATTAATGACTTAATAGCCAGCCATCAATACCCCAATTAACAATTAAAAGCTACACAGAACCAGGAACTATATCCATGCAACATGTCGAACGGCCCAGTGCACATATTCTGGAGAGAGAGAAGTTCCCTGAGGATGGGCTCCAGCATGATCCCAAAGCTTGGAAGTATAAACCTTTGGTCCCGGTGACTGACTCAGATTGGATCCTGCAAGGATTGTCGTTCTTCCATTTTCATAATCCCCTGTGAAAGTCCTGCAGAACGTTCTAGAAAGTTTTGCCCTGCCCCTCCTCTAACAAAATTGTCTTGTCCAAACAGGAGGCTATGCAGGGATATGCAAGATCCATTCTGTCCGATGGCCGTTTCTGGAGACATCTGCAAAGGGGGGCTGTCAAAGAAATCATGTCCACGAGATAGATGCTCTTTTTGGCATGCGTCCATATGGACACCCCGGAACTCAACTCCCTGAGTCGGGAAAGGGGGAAGAGAGAGAGAGAGAAGCGTATTGTGAAAGACTGGGGTTTCAGCAGCATGAGAAAGGGGAGATGTTTCTGAGTGATGGGCACGGCCTGCCCGTCATTTACAGTGATGCGCATGGCCACCAGGGATGGCTGTCTCTGCATGTCCTCCTCAGTCTTCCTTGGGTGTAAAATGGGCCTCTTCTCTCCTCTCTCTCTCCAAGGTTCTGGTCTCAGGGCCATCCCGGCCGCTCAGAGCGCCCTGGAGACGGAGGCCAAGGCTGCGCAATTATCATCCCGTTGTCTAAAGGGCTGAACTGGAACGAGGTTGACTGCAATCAGCTGAATAGATGGGTCTGCAAAGGAACTCTGGGCACTGAAGAGCCCCAAATTCACAGACACATTGACCGGAGCCGATGAGATGGACTCAGAAAATCTTCACTGGGGGGGATCAAACCCCACCAACTATACCCGATCGGGAAGAGGCCGTGGATAGACTCTTTCCTCCGAGCGTAGTTCCTCCAGCCAAGAGACGGGAGAGAGGCTGGTTTTATGTGGCCTTTTTTCAGAGCCGAGCCAGCCAGACGGCGTTCAGAGGGACGTCGTAATTCCGGCCTTGAGGCTAATTCAGGCCCCGAAAAAGCCACAGAGGGAGTGGACGGGGACTCTCCTGGCTCAGCAATCAGCTGTTATCTCTACCGAGAAGATGTCCCCAAGGAATGAGGGGCAATCTGACTCATCTGTCACCCCATTGGTCGCCAGGGTGGATTCCGCTGATCAGGCTGGCTGGCTGGACCCTTCCTCCCTCACTGCCCCATGTGCGTCTCTCCCAAAGCTCTGCACTTGGGAAAAAGGATGACCACCCCAGATTGAAGGGGTGCATTGATCTTCGGTCAGGGGGAGATGATAGCTGCGCCCCCCCTTGCTGGAAGCTCCAAAGAAGCAGAAAGCCCAGGGCATCCTGGCAATTTGGGGTGCACCAGCAACACACTTCGAAAGGCAGAGCCTGCCAAGGCGTTAATATAGACTTCTTGCTAGAAGCTGCTAGGAGAGTCCAAAGATTTTGTGTTGCAGAAATTTAACCACAACCACAATAAAAATAAAATAGGAGCGGACACTGCCAGGAAATACCCGGCCGCAGGTCCTGGAAGGAGATGTTGGAAAAGCAGGCTGGGGGAAGGAAGGGACCAATCACATCCGTCTCTTTCCCAAGAAAACTTCCTGGACGTGTCCATAAGTCCCCCAGACGTCAAACTCAGCTCTAAGAAAATGAACTCAGCTTTCCCAGCTCTCAGCCCACCCAGGGACCCCATAATGCAGAACAAAGACTGTGCATCTCTAGAGAAGACTGTAAGAGGAATGGTTTCCTTCCTTCCTTCCTTCCTTCCTTCCTTCCTTCCTTCCTTCCTTCCTTCCTTCCTTCCTTCCTTCCTTCCTTCCTTCCTTCCTCCTCCCTCCCTCCCTTCCTTTCTGGCCACCTTTCTCATGAAAGCAATTCTGGGTGGCAAATAAAATTGAAAATTAAGAATCACTGTATAAAGAAAGCATTAAAACGTATTACAAACAATTTTTTAAAAAATGGCGTCTGAGAATTTCAAAAACCGCACAAAATAACGTCATGCCTCCTGGCCTTTCCCAACTCCCTGACCCCAATCCGTGGGGCAACTGCCAGATCTCGGCATTTCCCCGAAGGCCGGCAGGGTGGAGCCTATCCTGATCTTGGTGGCAAGCTGGTCCAGAGGGCGGGTGCCCCGACTGAAAAGGCGTTTCCTGGGTCCCACAGAGACCCTTCTTTAAATGCCCATCCTACGGGGTCCAACTGAGGGGCAGAGACCACCAGAGAGAGACAAGGCTGTGGCTGTTTGGGCCCCGTACCATAGAGGGCTCCGCAGGCGACACCCAGCACTTTGAATTCTCCGTTGGGCGCAGGAAGTCCCGCCCTCGCCCCCTGCTTGGCGGGGTCCAGTACTTCCTCCTCTTTGGTTGAACCTCCACGTGAAGCCGGATGGGATCATCCCTCATCAAGGGCTGAGATATCATCCGTGTGCTGATGACACCCAGCTGCCTGTCTCAGTCCGTGGTGGCTTAAGCGAACGGACCCTCGGCCAGGCGGAATGGATCTGCGGCCGGAGTCTTCGGACGGTGGAGAATTGCCCGGTTTGCTTCGGGGTTCAATTCCAGCCTGTCCCCTTCAAGCCCCTTCAGGGCCTGGGGCCAGATTATGGGTAGGACTGTCTTTCCCCGGTTACCTCTCCTTGACCCAGCAGAGTTTGTCGTGGGTCTGCTCCGTCGAGAGGTCCACTCCACAGCGCGAGGAAGGTGAAGGGCCTTCTCCGTGGTGGCTCCCTCCCGATCCTCCCAATGGAGATCAGACTAGCCCCCTCCTCGATAGGCTTCCGAATGGCCTTTGGCTTTGCCAGAGGGTCTGGAGGTCGCAGGGTGACATGGAGCCCACCAGGTGGCTTGTCTGAATGTTGTCACCAGGAAGTGGAGGCTGATTGGCTCATTGTATTTGGGGGTTTCACGCCTGGAAGTGCCTGGAGGCCCTGTGAGTGAGTAGAGCGGCCATCTACATTCCTTTAGTAAGTAAGTAAGTAAGTAAGTAAGTAAGTAAGTAAGTAAGTAAGTAAGTAAGTAAGTAAGTAAGTAAGTAAGTAAGTAAGTAAGTAAATAAATTAAATAAATTAAATAAATTAAATAAATTAAATAAATTAAATAAATTAAATAAATTAAATAAATTAAATAAATTAAATAAATAAATAGCATTCCCCCAAGATTTTGGGGGTCTCAGCTGGAGGGAGGAGGGGCAGGAGAGGGTCCTGGAGAGGGTCCCTGGGGACCAGGCCCTGTAGGGCTTCCAGGCTCAAACCCAGTTTTATAAATTGATCCCGGAAGCCAATGGGAAGGCAGTGCACTGGACAATTGTGTTTTGTGTTCACAATTTGTGCCATTGTGCATTGTGCTGAAGTAGTGCAAGGTCAGAAGAGGAGAAGAGAGACCTGGCCCAGAGAATCACCAAAAGTTGGTCACAACTGATTGGATAACATCACCCATCACCATCATCATCATCATCATCATCATCACCATCATCATCATCATCACCACCACCACCACCACCATCATCATTATCACCATCACCATCACCCTGTTGAATTCTGGACCAAACGAAGCCCCTGAATGGTCTTCAAGGACAGCCCCACATATAGTGATTACTGCTGGAGTCCAGTGGATAGAAATAATCTCTCTCTTTCTCTGTGTGTGTGTGTGTGTGTGTGCGCACCTTTGAGTCAGTCTTGACTCCTGGCAACTATGGGAAAGTCCACATGGTTTTCTTGGCCTTTGCCTTGCCTCCTCCTTCCTGGGGTTGAGAGACAGAGACTGGCCCAAAGACACCAGCTGCCCTCGTGTCGAAGGCAGAACTAGACCTCTCTGTCTCCTGGTTTCTGGCCTGGTGCCTTGAACCCCTACAGCAAACAGGCTCTCCAGAGTCGCCACTTTGTGCTACGTAGCAACTCAGGAGGACGGTGGGGGAGAGCTGAGCCCCCAGAGCCACTGAGAATCGACTCGGCCTTCCCTTTGGCTTTACTCTCACACAACCCAGGGCCAGGCCAGAGGTGTGTGAGCTGTGGGACGCCAATGGCTGCTTCTCCAGGGCTGCCCCCTCTGCACTGCCATCACAATCCATCCACAGCTGTGCTTGGCTGAGGACCCGCAGCAGCCAATCAGCAGGCTGCTTGAGTCACAGGGCAGGGGAGGCCTGCAGCTGGGGAGAGAAAGCAAGCGAGCCAGGCCAGAGGAAAGAGGGACCACTCCATCCAGATGACAACGTGTGCAGAAGTAACACAAGAGCCAGCAACATCTCTGCCTAAGGAGATTCCCAACAAGGACGTACAGCTTACTCAAAAGGTTCCCTACGAGTAACCAACTTCCCCCATCAGCAGGAGAGCTGACCAGGAAATGTTCTCACTTCGTCAGGAGGCTTCCTTCTTCTTTCTCGTTGGGTAAAAAGGTTATCTTGCTCGAAAAGCCTGGTTGGCTGTATCCATGATCCTGACACGTTGTCAATTGTTCGTAAATCCTTGCTATTCTCTCCGACAACGGAAAACCCTCGTTTTCCAGAGAGCAACTGAAGCAAACCCCTGTACTTGAACCGATCCGGTGATGTAGATGGCTTTGAGGTGCAGGAAACTATGTCCCATAATCCTCCTATTTATAAATGACGTCACAGACAATCAGCATCTTGAATTGCACCCAGAGGTCCCAGAGTAACCAGCGCAACTCATGAAGTAGAAATGGACAAAACAGAGTCTAACTGTATCAGTGCCTCTGCCTTTCCCTTAGCAAGACCCCTCGCGTATTATCCGAAGGGCTCAAGAGCTGAATCTAGGATTGGTGGGCTTCATCAAGCCATCTTCCCTTGGGTAGATTTATTCAGACGTTCTTCAGCTCTTGAACTCCGATACCCAACGTTAGTCGTTACATCCTTTCCTTCTTTCCCCACATGTGACCTTCTGGTAATATTTAGTGGTCCTTGGCCATTGCCAGCATCCACATTCTGGGTTTAGGTGTGTGACCTTCTTGATGTTTTTTGTCATTGTGGAGGCTCTGCTGCGTAGTGGGTTAGTCTGTATCTGCTGATAGTTGCAGAGCTGGAAGGGCAGGCAGTTGGCTGCTAAACATTGGCGAGTCTTGGTTTTAATGCCCAAATCCCAGAAAAGGGGATCATGGATGTGGCCTTTGTCCCTTGCTGTCTTATGTCACTGGCATTTCTTTCCCCTTTATCTCCAAGCCATGGCTCCTGAGGAACCCCCAGCCAAACCATCTCCTGATGACGATGTTTACTTGAACCAAAGTCTTCTTACAAAAATCCCTGCCAAGTACTGGTGGATAATGATTTTTATCACTGCAGGAGTCCTTACGGTCATCTTGGCAACATCAGTCCAAACGTGTAAGTTTAATTCTTCTTGCTAAAGGATCATTTCCTTTCCTGGGAGCCGAAGAAGCTGGATGGCCTTGCTTTCTTTCGTGAACATGACCTTTGCATGGAATCCAGACTGATGGGAGTTGGAAGGGAGACCCTATGTCATTCCCGTTAAATGGAATGGAATCGATCTTTTCTTAAACACCTCCAGTGATGGAGAACCCAAAACTTCTGGAGGCAACTTCCGTTCCACGGATTAATTGTTCTCACTGTCAGGAAATTTCTCCTTAGTTCCAGGTTGGTTCTCTCCTTGCTTAATTTCCATCCGTTGCTTCTTGTCCTGCCTTCAGGTGTTTTGGAGAATAGGTCGACCCCCTCTTCTTTCTGGAACCCCTCAAATATTGGAGCACTGCTATCATGTCCCCCCTAGTCCTTCTTTTCGTTAAACTAGACATTTTGGCAAAGATGGATATCACTGACGGCTAATTCTTTCCCTTCAGAGAATGCTTAGATATCGGGCAGTTGTAGGAGAGCCGGAGCAAAACAACAGAATGCATGTGATTGCATAACTTTCCTCACCAACACAATTTATGAAAAGGCACAAACCTTCAGAAGCGCATCCTCATTCGGTCCAATGATGACACTCATCTGAGGAAGCGAACTGTAGCTCAATACCACTTAGGCCTTAAATACCTGGAAACCTCTTAAATATATACATTTATTTTTTAAAAATATGAAATGCATTGAGGAAATGTGATGGACACATGAGCTACAGCACGGTTAAATAATATTGTAAGTTGCTTAGTGGCCATATAAATCTTATAAAACGTAAATAAACACATTTTGCATAACAAAATACACAGAATAGAAATAAATTCTTCAAATACAAGAGGGTCTATTGATGGACTATATACAATTATTGGCAAGGTACTAAGCAACAGGTGAATCAACCAAGCCAGTCTCAAGCCCAGTTCTGTCACTGCCTCTTTCCAGCATGTGCAGCGATGTCCACAGGTATCATAAAAGTCAAGACAGTGGCCACAAGTGGTACAATTAATACTTCACCTGTTTTTCAGGTGTTGTGCTGCAGCTGCCATCTTGAATTTTTGACACCTCTTAGCATGACAGTCATCAAGGGGAATAAATAACTTTCTCAGGCCCCGGGGAACCAGTACTCATTGGATTAACTTTCTTCCAAGATGTTGGATTGGTGAAAGCTGATGGTCCAAGCCTCAAGAGGGCATCTTCAAACCTTAACCTCTATATGTCTCCATCACTTTAGACAATGCACTGCTTGCTGAAGACTGGAGTCCTTACGATGTGCCTATGAAAAAACTGAGGACTACTTTGTCAATCGGGGTTAGGGATGAAAAGATCAAGCATATTGAGAATGGTAAGTGAAAAAGGTGATCCTGACTTGTGTCTGACTACTTTGGGACCACAATCCTTTATATATATATTTTATTGGATTTTTATAGGGGTGGGAAAGTTACATCAAGGTGCTTAGGAAACAACGTGGAGATGGGTATATCAAACATCCAAAAGAAAAATCATAAATATATAGCTTAAATTAATTCATTATAAGTTCCCTCTCTATTTCCCTCATATACTATTACATATTCAAATTAATACATTTCTAAATAGAATTCAAGCAATCCTATCAAACATCAATCAGGTTTCAGTTGTAAAGATCCAAATCCTGTTTTTAGGCTTTACTAATTTACAGTTACCATATTCCAATTAGCCTTAAATAAACATATTATTAACACTTCGGGTATCCCTCATTTCCCTTTTCCCTAACATAATAATTATATCTAAAATGAATATATTATTCCCACAATAACATTCTTATATTTTATTCATTAATACCATTTCTTCTCTTGTCACCAATCCCTCTTATTCTCCTTCCATTACAAAATAATTATCTTATTTGAAATAAAAATACTAGTCCAAAAAATACATTTCTATCTGTTTTAAATATATATTCTATCAATCAATCTATATCTATAAAAAGTCTTTTTAACCCAATAGGTAAAGTTTACCCCTTCAGATAATCATCATATCTGAAACAAAATATTATTACAAAGGATATCCTCTTACAGAATTCACGTACTCCGTTAGTTGTTGAATCAGTCAAAATCTCTAAAGCCTTTTTAACCCATTGAATGAAATCTTAAAACACATTTTTAAATCTACCTCTAGGTTTCTTTCTGTGCCACACTGGTTTCCATAGTAAGGTCCCTACAAATCCCAATATTTGAAAAAAGGTATTTCTCAGCACTTCAGATTGGTTAAAGTTCTCTTCCCTTTCTTCTAGTGGCCTTTGAATGGTGTAGGCAGTTTTATTCCATGTTGTAATTACTAGTTGATTATCCACGTTGTCACAATTTTCAGTAACTTGTATCTGGGTGTCAGTCTCTATTGGTTTTGACAATTCAGGCATCTCAATTAAAGTTATTCTTTGATCATCAGGCTTCTCCATAAATTGCATATGGGGTTGTGTAAAGTTGATTTGTTCAATGGTTTCCACAATTTCTCCCGGTATAAGTTCATGTTTAAGTTGTAAGTATGGTTTCTCTTTAGGTTGTATGTGTTGCTCAAAGGCCTCTTTGGAGCCACTCTGCTCCCTCTCCACTGTTCTTCGGCCTATAACTTGATCCATCAAAATTTGAGAGTAAGATTTCGTGTACTCCGTAGCTTCCAAGATTTTTTCCAGTATAAGCTCATAATCAAGCTGTGGGCAAAATTCTTCCATCTCAGTGGTGAAAGGATCTTTTAATCTTTTAGTGAAGGCTATATTTAGTAAAAGTCAACAAATATTCACCTCCAATTCCTAGTAAACAAAATCACCCAGCTGTTTCATGTTATCTCATCCTTTGAAGGTCAAAGCCATCCTCCAGCAAAAAAATAATAATATACAGTTGCAGTAACACTTTTCGTCACAAGATGTCCTCAGTAGGCTATAAAGTCTTTCTTTCCAAGTTAATAGATTTTTTGTTTTTCACATTAAACAAATAAAAAAGAAAGTCCTCTCCAGGATAGTAAATAGCGTAGTTATAATAGTAAATAATCAAAAGTAGAAATATTTTCAGGGTCCCTCAGTATTCCAAGAGTTGAATAGTCAATAAAAAATTAGCTGTTTTATTTTTTTCAGTTCCCAAAGCTGGTTTTCCCACAGTGTCAAAACGCTGCTCTCTCACAGCAGGGAAGTAATTCAAATTCAAAAGCTTTTTACAGGAGAGTAATTAGGGAAAGAGGGGGAAGGAAAGGTCTCACCCGGATTCTCCATGGGGGTTCTTTGTGCTTAGCTGTTCTTCTGGCTTTCGGCTGGCGCTGCGAAATGATCGTCCATTTTACTGGGCGATCTTTTCTCCAACGACCCTAAGGAGCTGGCTCGGACCGAGAAAGGAGCTGCCACCCTTCCCCCGTCGATGAGGGCCTCCTCAACGGTGGTCGCCCCTCCAGGGTGACTTTTCGACCCGATTAAGGGTCTACCAGCAGAGGGAAAAACAGCCGATGGAGAGACGAGGCTCTCCTTGCGACTGCGTCTGCGGCGATCCGGAACCGGAAGCCAGGACCACAATCCTATTTGGAGACCGGGGAAGAGGAAACGAGCCCCTCCTCCTAAAGGCCCAGCCTGCCAAGTAACATCATGGCTGGAAGAGGTTGTAAGAATGGTGTGGATTCTGTCTGGCACAGTAACAACACAAGGCTACGGGTGCTCCTTCGTTCAAGGGGGTCCTGCCCAACACCAGTTCCAGGCTTAGTCTGTCCTCCATAGTGAGGGCTATGAACCACCTCCTGGCAGCTTCTCCCTGTGGAGTGTTTGCCTCTGCTCCACGGATCCCCGGCCATGAAGAGTTCGCTTTTCCAACTATTGATCGTGGAAGTGACTCTCGCCTTTCCCCCAAAGTCTCCCTCCATGAGGAAGGTGGGTTTTTTGACCCCAGCAAGGAGGTCAAGTGATACCCAGTCAGTAACCTGGAATTAGGATGAGTCCAAGGACCTGTTTAAGGTGGCTTGCTGTTAATGAGGGTTTGTGCTGATTGCCAGAGACAAGAGCAAAGCCAGGTAAGGGTAACAGTTCGAAAGGAAGCAGGATATGATGCTGAGGACAAGTGATGGGCAAGGGGACAACAAGCCCGTTCATCGGGACGGTGTGGACTCCGAGGGCTTCGGCAACCTTGGTTGAGCTCTGCAGCCTTGAGCAGCACCTGTGTGGGGAGCCATCTGAGGATTAGGGGCTGTGGAGTCCTTGGTGCTCTCTGAGCTTGGTTGGGCTTTTGGGAGGAATTTCATTCCCCAACTAGCTAACATCTTCATCACTGAAGACGATACCTAGCTGGGTAATGGGATATCTCTAAAAAACAACAACCAAGCTCAGAGGCCACCAAGGACACCACAGTTCAGCCTGGAGCTCCAAATATTCTCTTCTCTAGATAATTCTAGGTCTGTTTGACCAGACCGGGAAGTTTAAAAAAAAAATCTCGAAATGCTCGAAAATAATCCCATCCTCCCAATGCTCACTGCACTTTCCTAGACCTTCAGGGGGGGGAAAGGCATTTCCAAAGCCTTTCAATCCGCCAGGGTTTCTCCATGCAGGTGTCTGTTCTGTGTGTGGAACAGGAAGTCAGCTTCTAATTACATCTGGTTTTAGCTCTGAAGGTGTCAGCCATAGTAGAGAGAATGCCGCAACTGTATAAGGAATCTGAAGATGGCTTTGCTGCAGACAAAAAGAAATATCGTAAGTCCTTTTGTTTTGAAAGAGAATGCTGTGTTGTAATTTATTATTCTACCCCAATGTAGTAAAGAGGGAGACTATAAACACCTGTATGCACGTCAACATCTGTGAATTAACCTTTTTAGCCTTCCAAATTTAAGGCACTAAAGTTCTGATGCTGAATGGCTCTTCCTCCTCCTCCTCCCCTTCCTCCTCCCCCTCCTCCTCTTCCTCCTCCTCCTCTTCCCCCCTCCTCCTTTTTCTTCTCCTCTTCCTCCTTCTCCCTCCTCCCCTGCTCCTCCTCGTCCTCGTCCTGGTGCACAAGACTGCTTTAAAGCAGGATCTCTGAAAACATTTCCCCCTAAAGACCCTTCCCAGTTGAAAAATTACAGAGGATCCCCAAAGAACTTTTGTTTGTTGGTTGTATTGATCAATATTAAATAAATAAAACAAACAAACAAACAAATAAATACATCAATTATAAATATTCAATCTGTTGGAAAGTAGCATAGATATTTTTCATGAAATAACACCCTGTATTTTAAATGAACGGATGAACAAACGAACGAACGAACGAACGAATGAGAAGAGTGACATTGTTCAAAATTGCTGTGATCTGGCAAATAATTTTGATTGTGCGGAAAGGGCCTTGGGGGACCCCTTAAAGGGGCTACACTTTTAAGGCTTTGAGATGTGGCATGAACAGCCACTGGGGGCAGAAAAAAGACCCAGAGCGCTCTTGATGTCATCTAGTGGTTGCTTGGAACTTTGCAAAAACCTAATTCTTTGGCGGTGGCCTCACATACTCGTTTTTATAAAGGCATTTTTGGTTGAAACGCAACCAAACGCAAACGTTTGATGCCCAGACGGATTGTACTACAGACCCACCACCTTCAAGCAGGATTCAAAAACCAGACAAGGATGTAAAAGTATCCCTGGGGGAGCACTTGGCGGACGGCCCACCCGGTCCACCAGTGGCCACTCAGGTACCTTCAGGAAGGTTACCAATATGGGCCGGAGGTCAGCGGCCTCCTTCTGCTGTGGCTTCCCAGGAGCTGGCAGGGATCAGCAGGGGGGCACCAGCCATCAAGAGTAGCAGCTACTTGATTAGGCTCCAGCGTGTGGCTCAGAGCCAAACAGAGCCTCCTGGGACTGGTGGCGCAGTGGTGAGAATGCAGCATTGCAGGCTGACTCTGCCCACTGCCGGGAGTTCGATCCTGACCGGCTCAAGGTCGTCTCAGCCTTCCGTCCTTGCGAGGTTGGTAAAATGAGGACCCAGATTGGGGGCAACAGGCTGACTCTGTAAACCACTCAGAGAGGGAAGAGGTATGTAAGTCTTAAGTGCTGGTGCTATCGCTCTTTCCTACAGTCAAAAAAGGGATGTGGATAAAGGCCGTGTGAATGGGTTGAGCCTCTAGCTCCTCGATCATTTGCTTAGGAGGCCATCCATCAAAATGAGGAGTGCGGGAACTGACCAAGAGAGACCCTGCTCCGTGCTATTAGTGACCAGGCCGTGACTGAAGACGCGGTGCTCTGCGTTGTAGAGTGCACCCCAGGGGCGCGTGAGATGTCTTGGGCTTCTGCTAAACCAGAAATAAGAGCGTTTGGACTTTTGAAGGGATTGAGCCCCAACTGAATTGTTTTTCATGCGTTGAGGCTCCACAGACGCAGTTAGACGCAAAACCCGAAATCACTCAACGTGGATTCTGCTAACATATATTTTTCTCTTTGCGTTAATTCCTCTCAGAAGCTCTGTTTAAAAAAGGATCGAAAACTAGTGATAACTGGAAGCTTTTTGGCTGGAATCTCTACTATGTTTCAAAAGCAAATGAAAGGAAAACCTGGCACGATGCCGAGTACTTCTGCAAGTCCAGAGACTCCCACCTGGCCTCCGTCCTGAATGAGGAAGAACAGGTTGTGTGTTTTTTTTCTTCTTTTCCTCCTTCAACACAGAACTCCATCTTGGCTAAATGCTTGCATCTTTCTGTCCTCCTCTGTCTGTTGTTGTTTTAAATTTCCACGCACAAATGTTTGACAACTTTTTTGCAAATGTGGTTGCATCTGCTCCTTTCTCATGTAATTCGAAGCGGTGGTCTGCAAACTCATCAAGGAGAGACGCAACCTAGAACTAAGGAGAAATTTCCTGACAGTGAGAACAATTAACCACTGGAACAGCTCGCCACCAGAAGTTGTGGGTGCTCCAACACTGGAAATTTTTAAGAAGAGATTGGACAGCCATTTGCCTGACATGGTATAGGGGCTCCTGCCTGAGCAGGGGGTTGGACTAGAAGACCTCCAAGGTCCCTTCCTACTCTATTACTTTGTATCTTAACTGGCCAGGACACTCTAAGCAATGGGGCCACAATTAGAAGATCAGAGGTGACGGGCAAATATGGCTCCCTTTCAGAATAAACTCTTTGACTCCCATTCCCCACTCAGAAGCCTGCTACCCATGTTCTTGACGTGCTTCTGTTGAACAGGGGTGGGGCATAAAGGTGGAAGCCCCCGTCTTCAAAATCGTGATGTGACTTACCTCACCACAGCATGGAGCTGACTTTTCTTCAGGCAGAGCGGAGTCCTTTGGCGAACAACAGTGAACTGTCCATGGTTAATTTTAGGCACTGGGGCTACACAAACCCAACCCTGAATTTCTTGAGAGTGGAATCCCGTCTTGTGAAGCTGCTCCATCTTCCTTTTCAATTTTGTGTCTTTGCAGAAGTACATCTCTTCCAAGCTCAATGAGTCTGCCTGGATTGGCCTAACGGACGAAAATGTGGAAGGTCATTGGGAGTGGTTGGATAACTCCAGATTAATAGTAAAGTGAGTCTCCAGGATACGATCATTTGAAAAGTCGTACTTAAAAGCGGTAGCTTTTCAGAAACCGTGGTCAAATTTAGGCTCCAGGCAGCTCGGATTGGCCTGGGTGCTACAGAGCACGCTTAATGCTTGCAGGGTTTATGCTAAACATGGAGTTTATGCATGCTTCCTGTTATCCTATGATGCCTTGGACCCGGACAAAACAACAATATTACGGCTTTGTACAATGGCCTGCTTTCACATAACCTGCTGAGAAAATGGGCTGCGTTTCCAGACCAAACCAAGAACGACCCAACCTTGCCTAATGTCGTGTGAACGCAGTTCATTTGTGCCAATTCTTGGTCCAAGGCAGGCTATGCTTTGGAATGGAGCAAAGGTTTTGGCCTCTGCCTTAGGGATGTCCCATGCAATTGGTCCTCTTCTCTTTCGCATGCGAGCCCTGCAAACCCTGGCTGAAGAAGCACACATTGGCCTGATCTTGCATCTCCAGGGATTCTGCCAACCTTCATGGACTATTTTGCCTGGGAAAGTGAATGATGGGGGGCAGCAGTGGGGAGAAGAGGGGCAAGTCCCCTAGACATCCTCCATGCCTTCTTATCCCCACCTCCACTCGACGTTGTCTTTCCTTTAAACAACTTTGTACTCCTTTGGCTGCATGTAGAAATCCAACTGTCAGTCCTGCCCCAACTTGGTCCCTTAAGTAAGAAAGACCCTCGACTCCATTCGGTGTGAAAGGTTTACTTTACTAAAGGCCAAGTGGATTACAGTACAGCAAAGTCAGAGCTGAAGTTTGCGCGCCAAACTTTCCTGGTTGACTTTCCCCATCCAGATCCTCCATCCTTGCTGGTCTCTTATTGTCCAATTGTATTTGAATAAATTGTTTTGGGAACTGTCTCTGCAACGGTGGGCGGGTTGGTGAGCCATTGCATTTCGTTCTCAGCGCTTTGACCTTGAGATGGTGTCTCTGGAAGGGACGATGAGTCCTGAGTTCCCCCCCTCCAGACCGGCTCCCTCCCCCCATACTTCATGGCAGGCTTGAGCGTATGAGGGCAGTTCTGACACCAACCCTCCCTGTCTCTCTTCTTAGATACTGGGCCGAGGGCAATCCCAATAGATCCGTCAGAGATGGAGAAGCAGATGAAGACTGCGCTGCCATAAAACCCTCAGGAAGTGATTTGAACTGGGTCGATGACGATTGCCAAGAACTTAGAAGATGGGTTTGTAAGGAGAGATTAGTTGCAGGATCCAATTAGCTGGAGAGATTAGTGTCTGGCGACACATAAAATCCATCAACCATGTTGACTGGCACATTAAAGATGGAGGGGAACATGAGGAGGAAGATGACTTTTTAGAACCAAACCTTATTGGATTTCTATTGCGGTCACAAAATAAACATGCACTCCCAACTATAAGGGTCTCCAGTATGGTAACTATAGAGGCAAACCACACAGCTTTCTGCCGTTTAAGAAGATACTACAATCAGCAACGGGAAAGGGTTTCCCCCCCCAAAAAATGTTTAAAATGCGCACAGGTAATCACAAGCAGAAAGAGAAGTTAGTTGTTGAAGAAACATTTTGAGGGGACGAATTACAGCAACTGCAGTCTATTGATCTTTTGCTACCAGAAGTGAGTTATGACCGAAGGATTTGGCAGGTGTTATTTTCTTCATCCGCAGCTCTCAAAGGTTTTTGAAACAACACTGTTCTGCAGGTAACCTTGGCAGAATTTTCTTTACAGAGCCAAACTGTTGATCTTTGCTAGGGGTTGGTTTTTTTCATTTTTTTCATTTTTTTTGTATATTTGCCTAGAGATTGGGAAACACCAATCCTATCCCATTCCCCTTGGACTGGGGTCCAGTTTACAAGCTGGGATTCTTTTTGCACGGCAGTTAAGATTGCTCCAGCAGTTCCCAGGTGTAGGACAATCTTTTTTAATTTCAACACACTTGTCCCTTGGGAACGAGGCGGGGTCTGGCTTATGGGCCATCCAGAAACTGAAAAAAGGAGAAGGAATCCTCATTAAATCCATCATTTCCTTGTCACCTCAAGGGCTTCCAAACTATGCAGTCGCCCAGATCTCTAAAATGACATGATTATTTCATTGGAGTCCAATGAACAAAATGAATCAAGAGCCAGTTTGGTCTAGTGGCTAAGGCACCAGGCTAGAAAGTAGGAGACTGGGAGTTCTAGTCCCACCTTAGGCAAGAAAGCCAGCTTGGGTGACTTTGGGCCAATCGACAGGTGACGGTGAGTTCTAGTCCCACCTTAGGCATGAAAGCCAACGGGGTGAATTTGGGCCAATCGCCAGGCGACCGTGAGTTCTAGTCCCGCCTTAGGCATGAAAGCTAACGGGGTGAATTTGGTCCAATCGCCAGGTGACCGTGAGTTCTAGTCCCGCCTTAGGCATAAAGCTAACGGGGTGAATTTGGGCCAATTGCCAGGCGACAGTGAGTTCTACTCCCGCCTCAGGCATGAAAGCTAACGGGGTGAATTTGGGCCAATCGCCAGGCGACCGTGAGTTCTAGTCCCGCCTTAGGCATGAAAGCCAACGGGGTGAATTTGGTCCAATCGCCAGGCAACCGTGAGTTCTAGTCCCGCCTTAGGCATGAAAGCTAACAGGGTGAATTTGGGCCAATCGCCAGGCGATCGTGAGTTCTAGTCCCGCCTTAGGCATGAAAGCCAACGGGGTGAATTTGGGCCAATCGCCATGCAATCGTGAGTTCTAGTCCCGCCTTAGGCATGAAAGCTAACGGGGTGAATTTGGGCCAATTGCCAGGCGACCGTGAGTTCTAGTCCCGCCTTAGGTATGAAAGCTAACGGGGTGAATTTGGGCCAATTGCCAGGCAACAGTGAGTTCTACTCCCGCCTTAGGCATGAAAGCTAACGGGGTGAATTTGGGCCAATCGCCAGGCGACCGTGAGTTCTAGTCCCGCCTTAGGCATGAAAGCCAACGGGGTGAATTTGGGCCAATCGCCAGGCGACCGTGAGTTCTAGTCCCGCCTTAGGCATGAAAGCCAACGGGGTGAATTTGGTCCAATCGCCAGGCGACCGTGAGTTCTAGTCCCGCCTTAGGCATGAAAGCCAACGGGGTGAATTTGGGCCAATCGCCAGGCGACCGTGAGTTCTAGTCCTGCCTTAGGCATGAAAGCCAACGGGGTGAATTTGGTCCAATCGCCAGGCAACCGTGAGTTCTAGTCCTGCCTTAGGCATGAAAGCTGGCTGGTTAACTTTGGGCCAATCCCTCTCTCTCAACCCAACCCCCCCCCCAGAGTTGTTGTGGGGAAAATAGGAGAGGGAGGAGTACTAGGTATATTCTCCACCTTGAGCTATTTGTAAAAATAATAAATGGGGGGGGACAAATAACAAAACAAATAAATTGTTTCATTAGGTTTCGCTTAGCCAAGAAAAAATATATTTACCTCTATTAATTTAATACATACCTTTTAATATTCCAAGAATTCTCAAACTTTGTGGAATTGCCCACCGAGGTTTATGCAGGAGGCAGGCTCCAATCAAGCCGAGCAAAGATGCTCAAGTTGTTTTAAAAAAATGAATCTCAGCTCCTCCGAGGTGCTCACGATCCATCTACCCTTCCAGGCATATGCCCACCCCTCACCTCACCGCTTGAAAACCTCTGTTCTAAGAAGGCTTACACTTCCTGTTCTTTGCCCTATGCCAGGGGTAGGCAACCTTGGCTCTTTTATGACTCGTGGACTTCAACTCCCAGAATTCCTGAGCCAGCCATGCTGAGGGGAAAGGGAGAGGTTTCCAAGCTGAGCCATGCCGGCTCAGGAATTCTGGGAGTTGAAGTCCACGAGTCATAAAAGAGCCAAGGTTCCCCACCCCTGCCCTATGCTCATGCTGCTAATGGGCTATCCCTATTCTAGGAACAACCTTAGGAGAGATCCATTTTGCTTCCCAACAGGCCAGACTTAGGAGGAACTAATCCTTGAGCTCGGGACCCAGCCAGCTTTTGTGCATTTTTTTTTCCCTTGCTGCATTCAGTTTGGATGCAACTAGGAGTTCCTCATTTTCATAGCTGAGTCTCAGAGTGGCTAGTCGTGCCACTAGACTAGGGGTCTTCAAACTTGGCCCTTTGATGACTCGTGGACTTCAACTCCCAGAATTCCTCAGCCAGGCACGCTGGCTGAGGAATTCTGGGAGTTGAAGTCCACTCCTCTTAAAGTCTATATCAGGGTCTTCAACCTTGGCCCTTTTATGACATGTGGACTTCAACTCCCAGAATTCCTCAGCCAGGCACGTTCTGGGAGTTGAAGTCCACAAGTCATCAAAGGGCCAAGTTTGAAGACCCCTGCACTAGACCCTCCACTCAAAGGAATCCAGTCAGCTTGCATTTGGTGCAGGTATAATTTGGGTTCTCCGTGGGGGGTGAATACATATATGACGCATACTTTGCAAATCACCACCGTGCTAGCCTCTTTCCCCATGACTTTGTCGTTCCTCATGCAAGTGTTCCCAATAAATCCAAAGCAAGCAGAATCTTTTAAAATAATCTTTTCAATGCTGTAGTCGGGGGGGGGGGGGAGCGCGCGCTTCCCTCTGTTAAAAAGTAGATTTTGGCTCCCTCTTGTGGCTAATGTTAAAATAGCACTTAACAAGCAAAGGCAAATCAGGTGTTATTTTTAACCATTCGAATCACGTCTTTGCTGGAAAGTGTAACACTCCCTCAAAATATAATTTATCAACACACAAAGAGGGGGGGGGGAATCATTCGGCTTACAAAAAAAAAAAGATTTACAGCCATAAGTTTTCAGTTAATGTAAAAAGGAATAGAAAAAATAAATAAACCCATCTTCTTTAGTTCTTTGTGTATTTGTCACACACACACACTCTCCTCCCATGTTCTTTGCTAGGCTCCCAAAAATCACATGGCGCAACAAAAAGGGAAAGGTGATCTGCAAGCCGAAGGGGAAAAAAAAAAGAATTCATTTTCCAACGCTAAAGGCAAACAAGCAATCAAAAGTGAATTAAGATACAGCAGGAGATTTTTCTACTCTATATTTCTTTAAAGGAACACCTGTTTTTTTGTGGGCAAAAAAAAAAAAGAGTCATTGGAAACCTCTTATCTCAGCTGAATCCACCTGAGAAGCTTGCAGATGATATCATAATCTCTTCTTAATAATTTACACTATAAAGGCAAGAGAAAAAATAGTTCCTAGACTCACTGTGGATGATATGGCGTCTTTCCATCGATCCACCGCCAGTTTCTCTCAAGAAATTGCAACCCAACCCAGATTCCTTGATTTAACCTTTTGGACTGAGACTCCAGAAATAACTGCAAAGGACACAAACCGAAACCAACATCAGATGAAAAGTTGATTAAGAAACTGTATAATCTTCTATTAAATTTAAAAATGGAAGATAAACAAGTGAAAGAAACAATGATAACATGGGCAAAAAATTTTGGGCACAATATAGAATTAGAGAAATGGCAAAATCTTTGGGAAAGAAACTATAAATTGACAATGGCAACTGCCTAGAAAGAAAATTTATATAAAATGTTTTGTAGATGGCATTTACCACCGGCGAGATTAGCAGAAATGTTTAAAAACATGTCTAGTAACTGTTGGAAACTGGAAGCAAAAACCAGGCACGTACTATCATCTTTGGTGGATGTGCCCTAAAGCAAAAGAAAATTGGACAAAAATACATATTTGGTTAGAAAAGATGTTAAGAAAACATGTCGATTTTAAACCGGAACTATTTTTATTAGGTATAATATCAGAAAAATACGATAAAGAAAATGTATATTTAATGTTGCATGTATTAACAGCAGCAAGAATTGTATTTGCTCAGCGCTGGAAAAATGAAGAAACGCCATCTGAAGAAGAGATAATCAAGAAAATACTGGACTGTGCAGAAATGGATAGACTTACGCTGAAGATGAAAGAAAAAGAAGATACAGAATATTTTCAAATATGGGACGTATTTTATCAATGGCTGGAAAAACGGGGTAGAGATTAGGAATTTAATGTGTATTACCAAGTAAAACAAATGGACCCAGACAACACGTTGTTTACCAAGCACCTATGAATTATAAATATAGAAAACTAATAAAATATTATATATATAAAAAAAGAAAATGAAACAGGAAGAGGGGCAGAGGATGTCAGCTGCCTCACTTTCATTGCAAGAGTTGGGCGGTTGAAAAGCAATCCCAGATCTCCCTGTGAGAAAGACCCTTAAAGAGCTGGGCTATGAGGCAACTTTTTCCGATCCTGTGACCTGGTACTTTTGTTCACTTACCTCTACCTGGGGATGGATGACAATAGCCAGCGTTGTGTTTATGGATTCACAGGTCTTTTGGGCTTCATAAAACGTCACCATGTCAGAAAAGACATAGTACAGGCTGCCGTTCATCACCGTCCACCCATTATTTATCATTGCAAGGGTGTCTTCTTTGAACCATGCAAGGAGCAGAGAAGGGGAAAAAGACATTCACTGGGGGTATGTTTTGTCAGTAGGATTGTGCATGCATATGACAGGAGTAGATTATTAATCGGAAATTTCTAATGAATCTAAAGGTCTGTAGGAGAAGCCACCTGAAAGTCATAAACGCAGACAAGTTAACTATATACCAGGGATAGGCAACCTTGGCTCTTTTATGACTCGTGGACTTCAACTCCCAGAATTCCTGAGCCAGCATGGGGGAACTATGGCCCCTGCATGACTTGTGGACTTCAACTCCCAGAATTCCTGAGCCAGCATGGGGGAACTATGGCTCCCTTGATGACTGGTGGACGTCAACTCCCAGAATTCCTGAGCCAGCATGGGGGAACTATGGCTCCCTTGATGACTGGTGGACGTCAACTCCCAGAATTCCTCAGCCAGCATGGGGGAACTATGGCCCCTGCATGACTTGTGGACTTCAACTCCCAGAATTCCTGAGCCAGCATGGGGGAACTATGGCCCCTTCATGACTCGTGGACTTCAACTCCCAGAATTCCTCAGCCAGCATGGGGGAACTATGGCCCCCTCATAACTCGTGGACTTCAACTCCCAGAATTCCTGAGCCAGCCTGGCTCAACTTGGAAACCTCTCCCTTTCCCCTCAGCATGGCTGGCTCAGGAATTCTGGGAGTTGAAGTCCACGAGTCATAAAAGAGCCAAGGTTGCCTACCCCTGCTATATACAAATAAGAAAAGCAGAAGTTGCTGGCTAACTGAAACCGCGAGCAGAGGAAATATAGAAATAACTATAGGAGCCGAGCTTTGTTAACAGAAAATTAGATGGTGATAGATAAGATGTGCACAAAGGGGCTTCCTGGAACATGGGAGGGGATAGTGGTTTTAGGCGGTCCGGATTAGTTTATCGGATGATTAGACAAGGGGCGTTGAGAGCGATAGGGGAGGGGGGAATCTGCGTCAGGGGCAGGATATGAAAATGTGTCAAACAGCTCTTTAAAGTGTGGCTGGACTCCTACGTGTGCTTCAGCTCACCAAGCCTTTGCAAATGCTTCTTTTTTAAATAAAACTTTGTTGCTGGAATTCCAAGTGAGTTTGCTTGTTCTGGGATCTTGAGCCACGTTCCAAACACATATATTTATTCAGAGTCTGCATCAGAATCGGAATCCAGCTGAGTATCTTAGATTAGATTTTCATTTCCCCAAGAATGGATCTGAATCTTATTCCACTCCATTACTTGATGTTAGCAAAGTTGCACTTCCTGTTTGTTTATCTAGAACTTCAGGGTGCTGCAGAATGTGAGTTTGGGACAGTAGCATCATTCTGTAGGACTGTTCCCATGGATGCATACTAAACACACTATCAAAACACCTCCCCACCAGCAATCAACATCCAGATGAGCACAGATTAACTCCAAGATTAACATCAGACCAACAAATCAAGAAGTAAACAATACCCCAATCAAGGAACTGCCAAACAAGCCAACAGTGAACAGCCCAACCAAAGAACCACCAAGACCGCCCCCACCAACATTGACAGGGCAAGCCACTAGAATATACAATAAACAGAGAGCAATCCCCACTCCTTCTACCATGATGATGTTACCTAGTTAGGTAATGAAACGTCTGCAAGAAAACAACCAAGCTCAGAGAGCACCAAGGAGCCCACAATCCTGCTCCTCCTGCTCCTGCTCCTCTCCACAAACCACCTTAGCACTGACAATGATACCTAGTTGGGTATGAAATGTCTGCAAGAAAACAACCAAGCTCAGAGAGCACCAAGGACCCCATAGTCCCTTCCTTCCTTCCTTCCTTCCTTCCTTCCTTCCTTCCTTCCTTCCTTCCTTCCTTCCTTCCTTCCTTCCTTCCTTCCTCCCTCCCTCCCTCCCTCCCTCCCTCCCTCAATTCCACTCCCTTCTAGCACTGATGATGTGACCTAGTTGGGTAATGAAACGTCTGCAAGAAAACAACCAAGCTCAGAGAGCACCAAGGACCCTTCATTTCAACCCTGAGCTACAAAGATTCTCCTACATTGGAAACACACTATCATCTGTGCAAGATGTGCTATGTGAGATCCTGAAGTTTGATAGATTTTTTTTTAAAAAAGCAATTGCACCTCAGTAGTGATGTAATCAGCAGCACAGGACAATTTCTGTTGAATTAAGAACATGCACTTGAGCCACACAACTTGGTTGTGGACATTTTCAGGTGGCCAATTGCCCTGTGATTGCTGTTGTGCCCATCTGAGTCTAATTTTCTGTCCAGCGGTTGTGACATCTTCAATATCTACAGTTGCAGGGTGTTCCACCCACCCCATACTCAGGGAAACTTACCCATAAGAGTCTGTATTTCAGCCCTTTCTTGATATATTTGGGCTACTTGACGTATCATCTTTTCGACTTCATTGAGGATGTCAGAATCTGGGTAGTTGGCAACAGATCAGGTCAGGAACATCACAAACATCTTCAAATGCCCATAAATCCCCAAATAAAGCAAAAGCGGATTGGAACATTTTAGTCCATTCTTGTGAGATCGTATGGAGATTGCTCAGTTAGGGAAGTGGACAATGTACTACTTTCAGGTGCATCACCAGGACTTTGGGGGGGGGGGAACCCTGGACCCAGTTTTGGTTGCCACAATATAAAAAAGATGTTGAGACTCTAGAAAGAGTGCAGAGAAGAGCAACGAAGATGATTAGGGGACTGGAGGCTAAAACATATAAGGAACGGTTGCTGGAATTGGGTATGTCTAGTTTAATGAAGAGAAGGACGAGGGGTGACATGATAGCAGCCTTCCAGTATCTCAGGGGCTGCCCCAAAGAAGAGGGAGTCAAGCTATTCTCCAAAGCGCCTGGAGGCAGGACAAGAAGCAATGGGTGGAAACTCATCAAGGAGAGAAGCAACCTAGAACTAAGGAGAAACTTCCTGACAGTTAGAACATTTAACCAGTGGAACAACCTGCCTCCAGAAGTAGTGAAGTTTTTAAGAAGAGACTGGACAGCCACTTGTCTGGAATGGTATAGGGCATGGGTCGGCCACCCGAAACATCGAACGAGCTGCACGGACCCGTTTGGCCTAAAAAAAAAAAACCCTGGGAGCCGCGCCCGTTCGCGCATGCGCGCCCGTTCGCGCATACGCACGTGCACCCGTTCGCGCATGCGCACCCCACGCACGCGCACCCCGCGCATGCGCCTGCGCGCATGCGCTCCCCAAAATGGCGGAGGAGGCTCTGGAGCCGCAGGTAATGCCTCAAAGAGCCGCATGCGGCTCCGGAGCCGCGGGTTGCCGACCCGTGGTATAGGGTCTCCTGCCTGAGCAGGGGGTTGGACTTACTAGATGACCTCCAAGGTCCCTTCCAACTCTGTTTTTCTGTGATTCTGGGGATGAATGTTCCAGGTAGGATTGTGGGAAAAGATCAGAGCTCTCTCTCCCTGCACTTAACTGCTTACCTTTCAGTGTTTCCATAGATTCATTGTGCTGTAGAATAAAATTTCGAATCAACTTCATGGCGTCAGTGTTTTGTCTGACATGGACCGAATAAAAATAATCTAAAATAGAAGACAGCAAAACCGCAAGAATGTATAAATTCTGATGCCACATGTTCATGTGGGGAGAGACTGGCTGAACATACACTTGTCTGAATGGAAAATTTTGTGTATTCCCACGTGAGGCTGGAACTAAGAATCTTGGGACACCTTCAAAGAACTTACGCACTGTAGCTATATTTTCTTCTTCTTCTTTTTTGCTGTTCACAAGTCAGTCTTGTAACCAAGGGTCACTAAATGAACTACCTGTACTTTTCAAGGTTCTTCTGGGTTCAAGTGCTTCTCCTCTAAGGACTTCTGCCCAGAGCATACGAGCAGCTAAACAGGGGAAATTCACACATGCCACACTGCAACCCTGAAGTTCAGTGGCTGGGGAACTGGCACCAAGAACACCCCGTGAACTTTTTAATGACACAGGACCTTAGATTTGGCTGATGAAGCATTGCTAAAGTCCAAGCAGATACTGGCATGCAGAAGGGGACAATTCGCTGCCCCCACCTCGCCACGGCCAACTCTCCACGGCCCGCTCACTATGGATCAACTCACCACAGGACAATTTAACAGTTCAATTTAAGTGTTTAAAATAAATAAATAAAAAAACGTTTTAACTTTGGTCGTTCACATTTCATTGGGTCCCTCGTTTTGCACCCGTTCTTTAATTATTCTATTCCACCATTTCTTTGCTATTAGAGTAACACTGGTCTTGCAGCGAGTTGGCCCACGAGACGAGCTGGCCGTGGCGAGCTGGCCGTGGTCAGACCCGCTGGCACGACCAAAGTGCCACTGATACGAACAAGTGAGCTTTCCTCACCTGCGTTACAAGCAAGCACCTCAAAGGGGAGGGTTGGTGGTGCCTTCCCTTTTGGAGAAAGTTCTACAAAGACATTGCGTTTACTAGAGTACGCACATTTTGTGTATATGGCCGCTGAACTGGAAATCATAGCCAGGCACAGGAAACCCAAAGTCCATTTAGGCAAGTTGGTAGACCAAATATCAGAGGTTCTTTCTAAGGGGACAAAAAAAAGAAAACAACCCTGTTGGACGCAGTCCTCAACTTACGACTACAACTGAGTCCAAAATTTCTGTTGTTAACTGAGCCATTTGTTAAGGGAGGTTTGCCGCATTTTACGACCTTTCTTGCCACCGTTGTTAAGTGAATTGCTGCAGTCATTAAGTTAGCCACACGACCGTTAAGCGAATCCGGCTCCCCCCCCCATTGACTTTGCTCGTCAGAAGGTCGCAAAAGAGGATGATCACGTGACCCCCGGGGACGCTGCGACCGTCGTAAATGTGAGTCAGTGGCCAAGCCTCTGAATTTTGAGCACGTGACCGTGGGGATGCTACAAAGGTTGTAACTGTGAAAAATAGTCATAAGCCATTATTTTCAGTGCCGTTGTAACTTTGAACGGTCACTAAATGAATTGTTGCAAGTCGAGGACTACCTGTACTATTAAGTTCAATTTCAAAGTCTCTCTTCTGCTGCTCAGTTTTAAATGTTCTATTATCTACCTTATTTTTTTCTCTTAAATGTATATACGGAAACCGTGGAAAACGAAGTCCCTCTGCGGCCCGTTTTGTCTCTTCGCGTCGTCTTAACTTTTCCCTGTTCTCATTGTAACCATTCTTGACCAGTTAACAATTTTTTCTTATCCGTTTTTCTCTCCCGTAAAATGCTTCTTGGACTGAGACCCAGAGGACCAGGAAAGCAAGAAGGAATAGCAAGGACGCCTCGCATCCAGATATTTGTGCAAATGCTTATTTTATTTTAAAAATTATATGGTCTCTTATCTTATGCAAAATAACCCGAGACAGTTCACAGGAATAATGGGGGAAAGTCAAATAAATAAGCCGAATCCTGAAATGCTGCAACGTCCTATAAATTCTGCCGACTTCTGCATTTGCTGGCCTCACTTTCTAGCCCCCAGTCTGAGTGATGAGCACTTTAAAAAAAAAACACAAAACCCACGCACATATTTCCTGCTCACTCCGATCCTGTTTGCTCAACAGCCTTGACTACCAGTTCCCAACCTTTTCCAAAACTCTTCCCCCTCCCCCCTCCCACAAACCCCCCCACAAATCCTGCCATACCTCAGGACGTGCAGCTCATTTACCTGGTGCATCGGCTTCTCTGGACATCTTTTCATGGACTTCTTCCATCTTGATTTTCACGACCTTCTTTTGCTTAGCTTCTGATGCAGAAACTTTGATTATTTGAAAACACTGATACTTGACTCCCCCCCCCTTTTTTTTTTTTTTGACAGGAAAGAAAACTCAGTTTGGAGAATGTAAATAATTCATCATTTTTGCATCGACTCGTCCTTTCTGCAACCAGAATCCTACAGATCCAGCTTTATGCAGAGCTATTAATAATACAGAATAACAGAGTTGGAAGGGACCTTGGAGGTCTTCTAGTCCAACCCCCTGTTCAAGCAGGAAACCCTATGCCATTCCAGACAAGGGGCTGTCCAGTCTCTTCTTGAAAACCTCCAGTGATGGAGCATTCACCACTTCTGGAGGTTCCACTAATTAATTGTTCTGGCGGTCAGGAAATTTCTCCTTAGTTCTAGGTTGCTTTCTCTCTTTCTTAAGCTTCCATTGGTTACTTCCTGTCCTGCTGCCAGGTGCTTTGGAGAATAGGTCAACCCCCCCTCTATCAGAAATGGTGGAACTACCAAAGGTGGCCCTTTCACGGTGGCAATGGGAGTGGTTGGCTTCCTAGAAGATACCACTAAGAAACACATCCTTTATTTATCTGTTTATAATGAGCGTGGTTTCATAAAATGTGATACCTTACCTTCCTCCAGTAATTGTCTTATTTCTCTATCCCCCGTTTTAACTTCTCATTTTGAATATTTGTTTCCTGGATTTTTCCCCCCCTGTTAGGTCAGATATAGAATGGAAAATTAAAATTATGCCTTGTTGAGAAATTATTTGATGTGTATCAGCCCAGAAGGGAGTCAAGGTAGAATGATGCACATAACCTGTGGCCCAGAAGTGCAAATCAAAGAGAACCCTATCCAGTGGTGGGATTCAGCCGGTTCCCACCACTTCGGCAGAACCGGTAGCTAATTTGGTGTTGCCCAGGCCCAGAATGGACTTCCGGAAGCGGCATCCACGCAGAGAACCGGTTGTTCACCTATTTGAACCCCACCACTGCCCCTATCAGCTCCCAAAATTCAACCAGACCCATATCAATTGAATTTTGTTCAATGAGACAATATCTGCTTTGCATGCAGAAGAACCTGAAACAGGATTCAGAAACAACGCCCTGTTTTGGGGGGTTCTGAAAAGCCCACAAAGGTAAATATTTGTAGCTCAGGGTTGAAAGGAAGGGTCCTTGGTGCTGTCTGAGCTTGGTGGTTTTCTTGCAGATGTTTCATTACCCAAACCAGGTAACATCGTCAGTGCTAGAAGGGAGTGGGGTTTGTGGAGAGGAGGAGGAGGAGGAGGAGGAAGATGAGAAGGAGGAGGAGGAGGAGGACGACGACGACGACTGTGGGCTCCTTGATGCTCTCTGAGCTTGGTGGTTTTCTTGCAGATGTTTCATTACCCAAACCAGGTAACATCATCAGTGCTAGAAGGGAGTGGGGTTTGTGGAGAGGAGGAAGAGGAGGAGGAGGAAGATGAGAAGGAGGAGGAGGAGGAGGACAACGACGACGACAACTGTGGGCTCCTTGATGCTCTCTGAGCTTGGTGGTTTTCTTGCAGATGTTTCATTACCCAAACCAGGTAACATCATCAGATGCTCTCTGAGCTTGGTGGTTTTCTTGCAGATGTTTCATTACCCAAACCAGGTAACATCATCAGTGCTAGAAGGGAGTGGGGTTTGTGGAGAGGAGGAAGAGGAGGAGGAGGAGGAGAAGGAGGAGGAGGAGGACGACGACAACGACTGTGGGCTCCTTGATGCTCTCTGAGCTTGGTGGTTTTCTTGCAGATGTTTCATTACCCAAACCAGGTAACATCATGAGTTCTAGTCCTGATGATGCTAGTCCTGATGATGTTAGCTAGTTTGGGTAATGAAACATCTGCAGGAAACCAACTAAGCTCAGAGCGCACGAAGGACCCCTCGGTTCTGCAAAGCAGATGCCAGAGAAGTTAGACTACAGTGATGTGACTTTGCACAGTGTAGCCTCATCAGAGCAAGCCTTCTTACCTAGTCATGTCCCTCTTGCCGTGCCATGCTTTTATATCCCTGCTGTTCAGCTCCTTCTTGGGACTTCTCCTTCCAACGGTTTCAATTGTCCTTCCTGTTTACTGCGGAAGGTTCCAGAACTCTTATAGTTCAGCATCTGCTGCTGACCGACTGAAGCCGGTGGGCCGCCAAGCAACACAAAAGAAATCATGAATTCCACACCTCTCTCTCCTTTCTCGGTGGTTTATACAGCGAGGGTCACCGTTATAATGCTACTCAGTCAAGGCCATGGACCCAACACTCGACTCTCCAAATAGTTGATTTGTAAGGGTCCACTGAGCTTGGTCAGTCATAGAAAGGACACATTAAGGCCACTCCCAAGATGAAAGTTCCCCTCCCACCGACCAATACAGGCTACATACAGGCTAGATCTATTTTATACGAACCAAGAGACTCAGATGACAAATGATTGCTTGTCACTTTAGGCGTCTGGCAACTCCATTCTTGGATACAGATGAAGTCAGGGTAAGAGAAGCCTGAGTGTTAAAAGAATATTCATTAAATGCAAACTAACCTTTTATGCCGCACTGCAACGGTTAACATGAATAAGATCTGAAAAAGCAGAGCCATTGCTATAAATACAGAAAGCAGGCTAGTTAGAGCAGTGGTAATAATAATAATAATAATAAAGTTGGAAGGGACCTTGGAGGTCATCGAGTCCAACCCCCTGCTCAGGCAGGAAACCCTATACCATTTCAGACAAATGGCTGTCCAGTCTCTTCTTCAAAACTTCCAGTGTTGGAGCATTCACACCTTCTGGAGGCAGGTTGTTAATAATAATAATAAAGTCGGAAGGGACCTTGGAGGTCATCTAGCCCAACCCCCTGCTCAGGCAGGAAACCCTATACCATTTCAGACAAATGGCTGTCCAGTCTCTTCTTAAAAACCTCCAGTGTTGGAGCCTTCACCGCTTCTGGAGGCAGGTTGTTCCACTGGTTAATTGTTCTCAGTGTCAGGAAGTTTCTCCTCAGTTCCAGGTTGCTTCTCTCCTTGACTAGTTTCCATCCATTACTTCTTGTCCTGCCCTCAGGCGCCTTGGAGAATAGCTTGACTCCCTCTTCTTTGTGGCAACCCCTGAGATACTGGAATACTGCTATCATGTCACCCCTCGTCCTTCTCTTCATTAAACTAGACATACCCAATTCCAGCAACCGCTCTTCGTATGTTTTAGCCTCCAGTCCCCTAATCATCTTTGTTGCCCTTCTCTGCACTCTTTCTAGAGTCTCAACATCTTTTTTACATCGTGGTGACCAAAACTGGATGCAGTATTCCAAGTGTGGCCTTCCCTATAATGATGGAGGGGTGTGAGAACTGGACTCTAAGAATGGCTGATTGAAGAATTGATGCCTTTGAGCTGTGGTGCTGGTGTAAATGATTGTGTATATCATGGACAGCAACTGACAGAGAGGTGTTAAAACCAGACCCATCATTAGAAGCCAAAATCACGAAGCTATGCCTGATTTACTTTGGCCAGGTCAGGCGTGCGAATTCATTGGAGAAGGCAATGATGTTAGGGATGGTTAGTTGCACAAGAAAAAGGGGCAAAGAACACACTGATTCAATTCCATTCAAATGGATACCAAGGTGAACATCCAACCAGCAAAACAAGAAGCTATGCTTGACAGGGTAGCATGGCGAGCAGTTGCCTATAAAGTCCCCAAGAGTCGGAGATGAGTGAATGGTTAAAACGACAACAATATTAATAAACATTTTAAGCAAATAGATAGCCAGCCTTAGAAGTAAGGCGGCACCTAAAAATAGTTTCTGTCTGGATTTGTGGCTGGGCTTCAAGAGGAAGTTGAAATCGGCCAGGGCAGCCAAGCTAGTGATGGTGTTGTGGTCCGAAGGAGGAAGCACTCCTTAAAATCGGAGACATTATTTTCTCTCATAGTTTATTTATTTTGCATTCCTTGCCAGAAGTTTTGCTACAATACTTCGGTACATTACAAAACGGATGCCAGAATCTGGATTTCTCTGGCTGGCGTCTGTCTTATCTTGCTAACTCCTCCCTTACTTTACTGTCATGATTTACGTCTTCCAATTAGGCTGGAGGCCAAAGATTCACTTCCCTTCCCAATCTCCCGCTTTCTTCACAATTCTCCTCCCTCTGTTTTGTCATCTGATTTAACTCCAAAAATACCAAACAGTTCTGCATATCTTGTCAATGCAATAATATCCCATATTAACAGCGTTGACAGATGGCCTCCATCCTACAGTCGAACTATAGCCAAGCCAGTTTCCAGCCTTTCCTGAGGGGACCCATCATGGCTGCCCTCCCTCCCCAAAGACGCCTCAACCCTTCCCGCCAAAACCTGACAGACCCAGCTTCTTTTCTTTTATTGGCCCTCGGGGGTCAGGTGACTCTGGACGGGCCTCTTGATGGTTAGTTGGCTGATGTTCTGTTCTCGCAAGGCAGACATCGAGACGAGGCAGGTTCACAACAAAGGATCTTTTATTGATTACATTCACAGAACAGAAGCAAGCACACAATGGCAACAGGCCCTTTTATACTCCCCTTGCAAGGGGATGCACAGCCAATCATTGCAGGCTATTCTCCCGCCTTGCGCATGCACGCAAGGCTGGAGACAGCCTGTCTGGGTCCCGGGCAGACACGTGGTCTGTCCGGGTCTCTGCAACCTTTCTTCAGCCTTCCTGAGCCTTGCTGAATGACTCAGCAAGGCCCAGGACATAACACCTGACATCTGTCATGGAAGGACCACCTCCCTAAGCAGGTGATAGGCCTTTTGCTCCTTCTTCCCTCCCTTTGTGACCGTCCTCAGGTTGATCCAATTGCCAATCAAACAGCAGCAGCCAATCAAAGGGCTGTTACTAGGCAGGAAGCGAGAAGGAGAGAAGACAAAATGACTGCCTGAAGCTCTGAAGCAAACAGGCCTCATGAGGAAGTGGCTGAATAAACAGAGCCAAAGCCCAGATTGAAACTAAAAGACAGCAGCAGCCAATCAAAGGGCTGTTGCCGGGCAAGCGGCAAGAAGGAGGAAAGACAAGATGGCTGCCTGGAGCTCTGCCACTATAGGCCTCATGAGGAAATGGCCGAATAAACGGAGCCGAAGGTCAGGAGTCGAAGTGAAGATTGAAACTAAAAGATAGAAGGCAGCAGCCAATCAAAGGGCTGTTACTAGGCAGGAGGTGAGAAGGAGGGAAGACAAGATGGCCGCCTGGAGCTCTGCCACCACAGGCCTCCAGGATGAAGCCTTTAAAATGATCCTCTGCCTCCAGCATCTTCCCGTCTCACTCTTGCCCAGTTTAGGGGCCGCCATGCTTTAGCTGGGCAGCTGGGAGGACCTCTGTGCTCTGGGGGGCCCTGCTAGGAAGGTCTCTTCTTGGCAGGCGCTCCCAGCATCATTCCTCTCTCACCTGCCAGGAACAGGATGAGGCCGCATGCTGGCTGAGGCGTTCCTAAATCCGAGCGGGCAGCCAAGTGGCTTGTCCCGTTGTGAGGCGGAATTGGACACACAAATAATAATCGTCATGGGCTTGCAAAGTATAAATTGCCAGAGTGTGAAAAACAAGCAGGGCGTCAGAAAGATCAAGCAAGGAAGCAGAAGGCAATATAGAAAATTAATTTATTTCTAGTGGAAAGGAGGGTACGACTGAACCCGTCCACCTCTCCTTTTGGTAGACCCGTAACATCGATGCGTTGGACAAGGAAGTCATTTTTTTTAGTTCAAAGGGGCCCATTGGAGACCTGGCCTTGGACATGGAGGCAGGAAGCTGAACTCTTCCATCATGCATTTCAGTAATTCCGTTGGATGTCGAAGGGCTGAGCCTGCTGCACTAATTCGGTTCCAGCTTGCTGAATGGCGCTGCCTTTTATATGTGCCACTTTTTATCTGGCTTCCTCTCACAAATGGTGAAATAATCTATTGCGCAATCAACATTACTCCAGCAGTTTGGTGCCGTCAAACAGCTGGATAGCACGATGGCGCATCTGTCTTTATAGTAATCAGTTACAGTTGCCACAGACCAGTAGCTGGAAGTCAAACACAGTATATGTCAGTCAGCCAGGCAATTAAGATAAATAGTCATCTGTGGGAGAGTAATGTGGAGGATAGGGGTGCCCCTAGGAAGGTCAAAAAAGTCAAGAAGGTGACCACAAGCATATCATTAAAGGCCTATTCCTTTTTACACGTGTGTAATGCCTGTAAAAATGAGCAGGCATTGAGTCTGCAATCATGGCTTCTCTCTTGACATTTTTCACCCTCCTAGGGGTGCTTGGGGTAGAAGGGGGCCATGTAACATTCTTAGTCTAGGTCTGACTTTTTTTTGGCAATTTAAAGGTGAGCATGGGAAAGAGGAAGGAAATGAAAGATATGAGAAGGGAGCAAAAGGATTAGACAAAGAACTAGCCCTATTTGGAAAAGTATTAAGGGTGTAAGGAGAGATAGACCTGGAAGCTACTTGGAATAAAATGGAATATAATAGTAACAGAATAACAGAGTTCAAAGGGACCTTGGAGGTCTTCTAGTCCAACCTTCTCCTCAAGCAGGAGACCCAATACCATTTCAGACAAACGGCTGTGCAGTTGCTGCAATAAGCAGTTGCACTGATGTGATGGGATAAATAAAAACAGAAGTTTGAAGGAATGATGAAGTGAAAGAGACTGTGGATGAGGGAAACAAGGATGACTGCAGCCAAAAAAGGAGTTGATAGAAAGCTGTGCATATAGAGAAAAAACATAGCTGCAAAGAAAGTAATCAGAGAGAGGAAAGAAGTGTTGCAATTTAAAAAGGCAGAAAAAAAGTCAAAATTGAAAGGAAACTTTTGGGAAGTGGCTGAATGGGTTGAAATAAATATTAAGGGAGTTGGATGGAGTGGATGAGATCCTAAAAAAAACAGAAATTACTATTTTAAGGAACAAAACACAGTGTAATAGTGATGGGTCAGCCTGGTTATTTTATTATTCCTTTTCTGTGCTTTGCCTGTTGGATTTATTTAATAATTTCACCCTTTTGTCACACGACAGCTATAACCCAGTGTGTCCTTTCAGATAGTCACACCTGCTGATGGTATATTCCTGATAAGGATGAATGTGCGTAAGTAAAGCTTTCAGCAAAAGAGAAGCAGGAATTTCTTTCAGGGTTTCTATAGAACAAGGCGTAGAGTCCATAACATGGACCAACTTACAAAACTTTTGTTACTGTGCCATCGACGCATTCCCATTTGATATTGAAATTATGCCCGATCCAAAAGTCCTTAGGATGGTTTGCAATTTGTCTTGTTACAAACACCTGCAAACATCAAGAGCACATCACAGTTAGAAATACTTCTTCAGTGATGCTTTCGGCATGCCAAACGTCTACACCTGCCTATCCAAGGTCCTTGGGAAGAACTCAATGCTAAATCTGGTCTAAACACCTAGCTGAATGCGCAGCTAACAAAAACAACAACAACAACAACAACAATCATAATGGTAAACTTGTTTGTCCCAAAGGTGCTTTTTCAAGAGGCAACTGGACTTTGTTTTTCCTTGAAGACGTTTCACTTCTCATCCAAAAAGCTTCTTCAGTTCACTGAAGAAGCTTCTTGGATGACAAATGGAAATATCTCCAAGGAAAAACAGAGAAAGCTCAGTTCCTTTTGAAAAAGCATCTTTGGGACAACCATGACCTGGATGACTGAGAATCGCCATAGACGCAGACTTGTTTGCCAACCTAGCCTCCATGACTGACTGACTCACAACAAGCAAACAAAGAAATCCCTATAAAATCAATAAAATATAAACGTTTGAACTAGGTGCAGGGGTAGGCAGCCTTGGCTCTTTTATGACTCGTGGACTTCAACTCCCAGAATTCCTGAGCCAGCATGGCTCAGCTTGGAAACCTCTCCCTTTCCCCTCAGCATGGCTGGCTCAGGAATTCTGGGAGTTGAAGTCCACGAGTCATAAAAGGGTTATAGGTCCCCACCTCTGGTTTCCTGGGTTGGGAGTAAAAACAGCGGGAATGACGAACTGAGTATGACGCTATAGGCATGTAATAGAGAACTAGCTGGGTCTAGAGGTCAAGGCAACAGACTAGGAGAACATGAGTTCAAATTCCACCTTAGCCATGAAAGCTGGCTGGGTGACTCTGGGCCAATCACCAAGAGACTCTGTGTACTAATCCCGCATTAGGCGTGAAAGCCTGCTGGGTTGCGTCACTTTGGGCCAATCACCAGGAGATGGTGAGTTCTAGTTCCACCTTAGCCATGAAAGCTAACTGGGTGACTTTGGGCCAATCACCAGGAGACTCTGCGCTAGTCCCGCCTTAGGTATACAGCCCGCTGGGTGAATCTGGGCCAATCACTAGGTCAGGTGTAGGCATCCTTGGCTCTTTTATGACTCGTGGACTTCAACTCCCAGAATTCCTGAGCCAGCATGGCTCAGCTTGGAAACCTCTCCCTTTCCCCTCAGCATGGCTGGCTCAGGAATTCTGGGAGTTGAAGTCCACGAGTCCTAAAAGGGCCAAGGTTGCCTACCCCTGAACTAGGGTAAAACATAAAGATAAAGTTGACATTGCTACAACAGGCTCTCTCTCCAAGCTGTATTAAATTTATCTGTTAAAGAGTAAAAAAAAAAAGAGACTTCCATTAAAAAAATGAATAGAAAAAAATGAATTACATTTCTTAGTTAACAAACTCTGTGAGAAATAGAAAGGCTTCTGCGTGATCATTACTCCATTTATTTCCTTTCTCTTGCTATTCTTTTATTCTTTTATTATCTATCTATCTATCTATCTATCTATCTATCTATCTATCTATCTATCTATCTATCTATCTATCTATCTATCTATCATCTATCTATCTATCTATCTATCTATCTATCTATCTATCTATCTATCTATCTATCTATCTATCTATCTATCTATTTATTTATTTATTTATTTGGGGGGGGAGTTGTTTTCTTCTTTTGGAGGATCAGCATCCAAGTCTGGCAGCTTAGATACCAACTTTAAAAAATGAAATTTTGCAAGGATGTCACTAACAGTCGGCATCCCCACATGAAGACACATTCCACAGCTTTTTAGGGTCTGTCAGACTATGTCAGGATGTCCACCAGATTATTATGAAATAACCTAACCAAAAAAACAGCATAATCAGAATGTCCAAGGAGAAGCTCTGCGACAGGAAATCAGAATACAGAATAGCAGAGTTGGAAGGGGCCTTGGAGGTCTTCTAGTCTAACCCCCTTGCTCAAGCAGGAGACCCTATAGCATCCCAGACAAATGGCTGTCCAATCTCATTTTGAAAACCTCCAGTGTTGGACCACCCACAACTTGTGGAAACAAGACATAGTTCCACCGATTGATTGTTCTCACTGTCAGGAAATTTCTCCTTCGTTCTAGGTTAATTTCCATTCTTTGCTTCTTGTTCTGCCTTCCAGTGCTTTGGAGAACAAGTTGATCCCCTCTTCTCTGTGGCGATGCCTCAATTATTGGAAGACTGCTATCAGGTCACCTCTAGTCCTTCTCTTCATTAGAGAGAGACTCCATCTTGCCCAGCATGCTGGTTTCCCTGGTGGCCACCTTGAAGTTACTGGGAATTCCAAAGCAAGGGAGAGGAATTTCCCACCTTTGTCTCCTCAACTTGAAGAATAGTCAGCATAAGAATGTTGTTAAAATTTACATTGTCTCTGTCAGCTTATTGAATAACTTTGATAATTTGCAGGAATTGGGTATGTCTAGTTTAAGGGAAAGAAGGACTAGGGGCAACATGATGGCAGTGTTCCAAGAATAGAATAGAATAGAATAGAATAGAATAGAATAGAATAGAATAGAATAGAATAGAATAGAATAGAATAGAATAGAATAGAATAGAATAGAATAGAATAGAATAGAATAGAATAGAACAGAACAGAATAGAATAGAATAGAACAGAACAGAACAGAACAGAATAGAATAATGATAAGAATAGAGTAGAGTAGAGTAGAGTAGAGTAGAGTAGAGTAGAGTAGAGTAGAGTAGAGTAGAATAGAATAGAATAGAATAGAATATAGAGTAGAGTAGAGTAGAGTAGAGTAGAGTAGAGTAGAGTAGAGTAGAGTAGAGTAGAGTAGAGTAGAGTAGAGTAGATAATGTTGATAATGTTCAGTATTAGTTCATAAAGTGGTAAGAACTGCTTGAAACCACCATGTTGATTCTGTCTGATTCTGATTCTAGCGATTGCAGGAGCTCCAGAAGATTCCAGTATTATTATTATTTTTACTTTTTATTTGTTTGCATCCCACCTTTATTATTTTTACAAATAACTCAAGGCACCGAACATATGCAACACACCTTCCTTCTCCTACTCTTCTACAACCACAAACCTGTGGTGTTGGGCTGAGAGAGAGGGACTAATCCACAGTCACCCAACTGGCTTTCGTGGCTAAGGCAGGACTAGAACTCACCGTCTCTGGCTTTCCAGCCCAGTGCCTTAACCACTAGACCAAAAATCCCTCCAAAGTACTTACTTCTTCCACAGTACTTTCAATACAAACCAAGGTGGATTTTTTAGCCTCACAAAATGTTCTTGCTGAGGTCCAGTTGCTCGCAACGTTGCTGAAGAAATAAAGGGCCCCTTCAAAGGGCACCCAGTTTTTTTTTAGCAGAATAGTAATGACGTCTTTCAGCCCGTGAAGGAAACGTTCCAGGGAGAATTGCAGGAAGAAAGCAAGAGAGAAAGACACAGCATTTAGTAGAAGGTAAGCTGAAGGTGCTGCAGGTGGAAACTGTATACAGGTAGTCCTCGACTTACGACCCCCACGGAGCCCAACATTTATGTTGCTTAAGTGAGACATTTGTTAAGTGAGTTTTGATCCCCTTTTCTTGCCCCACTTGTTAAGCGAATCAGTGCAGCGGTTAAATTAGTAACACGGTTTGTTAAGTGACTCTGCTTTCCTCTTTGACTTTGCTCGTCAAAAGGTCACCAAAGGGGATCCTGTGACAACCCCCCCCCCGGGACACTGCGACGTTCAGAAATACGAGCGTCTGAATTTTGATCATGTGACTACGGGGATGCTGCAACGGTCGTAAGTGTGAAAAAACGGCCCTAAGTCACCTCTTTCCGTGCTATTGTAACTTCGAACGGTCACTAAAGAAACCGTTGTAGGTCAAGGACCAGCTGCCGTTGAAATTCCACCTCCCGGCTTCATTCGTTTCCTTCCTTTCCCTGAAGAGGACTACAGAGATCTACGCTACCAGATCCCGACTAAAGACACAACTTTGACCACGACAAAGTGGTCAAAAGTAGAGGAGGCTGTAGGCAGCTTGGCAGAAGCAGCAGCTCCTGGGAGTGGAATGAGACCCCGTCTGTTTGCTTAATGGAGAGGGGAGGTCTCAATTTATCTTTTGAGTTTTCAGTCAAGTCCTGAGACTCTTCAGGAGGTTTCAGCTGTAGGAAGGACCTGCAGGCAGAAGGTGGCCGGTGATATGGCCCTCCTGTGCCCAGTCTGGAGACCTGCTCCTTCCAGCCTGGATCGGTTTTCCAGACCAGCTTCTTCCATAGGCAGCATCAGGCATGCCTTGCTGAATGTCTACGGAGCTTCTCCATCACCCAGGTCGTGGTTGTCCCAAAGGTGCTTTTTTCAGGAGGCAACTGGACTTCCTTGTTTTTCTTTGAAGACGTTTCGCTTCTCATCCCAGAAGCTTCTTCAGGTCTGACTGGATGGTGGAGGATGGAAGGCTTTATACTCCTTGCAGACAACCGTCGTTTAGAGAGTCGTTGAGGCCACCTGGAGGTTTATCTGTGTCCTCGGGGTCACCTGAGTGGTGCAAACGGGTATGGAGCCTTCTTGGAACTGTTGAAAGGACCGTATTGTAGACGGGAGATAGATGATGTCGTATCCCTCGCCCTCTGTTGAGAGGGGGCTGTTCAGTTTTGACATTGATGGCCTCTTTGACCTCTCTTTCAAACCAGCGGTCCTCTCTGTCGAAAAAAAAGGCTCCACATCCATTTGCACCACTCAGGTGACCCTGAGGACTCAGGTAAACCTCCAAGTGGCCTCAACGACTCTCTAAAGAGAAGGCAAATGGCCAGCTATCTGCAAGGAGTATAAATCCTTCCATTCCCCACCATCCAGTGAGAACTGAAGAAGTTTCTCGGATGAGAAGCGAAACGTCTTCAAAGAAAAACAAGGAAGTCCAGTTGCCTTCTGAAAAAGCACCTGTGGGATAAGCCTTGCTGGTGATTCCAGGAACTGACATATCTGGATGGCCCTACACTGAAAACTTCTCCTTTTCTCTCTTTGATTTTGCTCCTCGTCTTTCTTTTCTGTCAAGACGTTGCTAGCTGTTTCGATAATAATTTGAGATTCTTTTTTAATATTTATTTTTCCTCGTGCTGAATTTGTCTCCAGAAAGCAGCAAAGAAACTGGTGGTGAACCACTTCTGGGTTATTGCCAAGATCACTCTGCGTGGGGAAATTTTCCCATGAAGGCATGGGGAAAGCTCGACTCAGGGAAGCCCTGACTTTAACTTATTTAATTTTATTTCGGTTATTGAACTATTGTTCCATTTTACGGGTTGATTACCCAACTGCAGCGTCTCTGCAATGGAGAAAAACTGGATTGCAAATTTTAGTGCAAATCAGGAAATTAAAAAATGTCGCTGCTCGGCTGGCTTGAGCTTTTTAGCAGGGTGATCAGATGGGCAAGAGAAAGGAAGCGCTCTACCTTCGAGAGCTGAGGCAGATTTTCAACAGGTGCAGTCTCAGGCTGGCTTCCCCCAACCCCTGAATGTTTAGCATCACACCCTCAGACTTACCAATTGCACTTTCCACTTCAATGGTTTTTAAAGTCTCTAGTGCCAATTCTTCTGCTAACCTCTGAGCACCAGAAAATATTTCATATTCTAAAAAAGGTTTGCAAAATTCCAGTCAGACAGAGCTCAACTAGCAAAACTTTCCCATAAAACCTTGTTACCCTCTACAGGAGAGGCACAGAGTCGGGTGGAACAGTTAGATATTAAGTTCTCACTTTGTTTAAGGCAGGAATCTAACAAAAATCAGCCTTAACAGCAAAGAGAAGCCCACCGCCCACCTAGATCCATGGCTATTTTTTTCAGAAGATTTTTCTAACATTCCTATAGGAGCTGAGCAGGCTAATACCGAGGGTGGGATCAAACGTGTCATCAGTCTGGAATTGCTTCACTCAACACATTATGTGACCTGTGGACTTCAACTCCCAGAATATTTGAACCAGCATGGCTGGCTCAGGAATTCTGGGAGTTGAAGTCCACAAGTGGTAAAGGAGCCATAGTTTGCCAACTCTGCTATAGGAGATGGCCAGGCTGAGCCTGAGGGTGGGGTCAAATGCGTCATCAGTCTGGAGTTGTTTCACTAACACAAGAGACCTAAATCCATCTGTTGACTTTTATCTAGCACCAATTTGCCTCGAGTAGTTCAGATTCTTGTGAATAGGTAGCATATAATAAACCTGAAGTGCTCTGAACTAAACTCCTGTCCCTGGGTACTTGCATCTGACATTTTCAGTCATATTTCTATGTTTTCTGTTATTTAGGCAAGGGATTTCTGCCTGTATTACAAAATATACAGAAAAAATTATGAGAGAATAACAGAATAATAGAGTTGGAAGGGACCTTAGAGATCTTCTAGTCCAACCCTCTGCTCAAACAGAGGACCCTATACCATTTCAGACAAATAGTTGTCCAATCTCTTCCTAAAAACGTATTTTATTTTATTTTATTTTATTTTATTTATTTTATTTTATTTTATTTTATTTTATTATTTTATTTTATTTTATTTTATTATTTTATTTTATTTTATTTTATTTTATTTTATTTTATTTTATTTTATTTTATTTTATTTTATTTTATTTTATTTTATTTTATTATTTATTTTATTTTATTATTTATTTTATTTTATTTTATTTTATTTTATTTTATTTTATTTTATTTTATTTTATTTTATTTTATTTTATTTTATGGATGAGGGGATAGATGTGGAATTCATACAATTTGCAGACGACACCAAGCTGGCAGGAATAGCCAACACTCCAGAAGACAGGCTTAAGATACAGGAGGATCTGGGCAGACTTGAACACTGGGCGCTATCTAACAAAATGAAATTCAATGGTGAAAAAAGTAAGGTTCTACATTTAGGCAAGAAAAACCAAATGTACAGGTATAGTATAGGGGGTACCTTGCTCAATAGTAGTAACTGTGAGAGGGATCTCAGAGTCCTAGTGGACAATCACTTAAATATGAGCCAGCAGTGTGCTGCAGCTGCCAAAAAAGCCAACACAATGCTAGGCTGCATTAACAGAGGGATAGAATCAAGATCACGTGAAGGGTTAATACCAATTTAAAAGGCCTTGGTAAGGCCACACTTGGAATACTGCATCCAGTTTTGGTCATCATGATGTACTGGAGGCTAAAACATATAAGGAATGGTTGCTGGAATTGGGTATGTCTAGTTTAATGAAGAGAAGGACGAGGGGGGACATGATAGCCGTGTTCCAGTATCTCAGGGGCTGCCCCAAAGAAGAGGGAGTCAAGCTATTCTCCAAAGCGCCTGAAGGCAGGACAAGAAGCAACGGATGGAAACTAATCAAGGAGAGAAGCAATGTAGAACTAAGGAGAAACTTCCTGACAGTTAGAACAATTAATCAGTGGAACAATCTGCCTCCAGAAGCTGTGAATGAATAAAAAGCTATCCAATGGAGCATGGAGAGAAACACAGAAGATTTTCTTCTTTATCACAACTTAAGGCAGAAAGACCTTTGATAATATCTAGTAAAGAAAAGTTGTGGATTTATTTCAAGTTTAAATCCCAACATTTTTGGCATTGTATTTTCTAGTGCTTTTGAGATTCTTCATACCTCCACAACATGTGCTAACACGTCCCCTCAGTTTCATGGCATTTCCATTATTTATTACTTTATCACTTGTCTATCTTGGATATTAATGATGGAGCCGGGTACCGTCTGCACGGAAATTATTTGAGGGATACTGATACTACCTTGCTTACCACTTTCATTTTTGAGGGATGGATCCCTGCTTATAACAAAGTCCATAACAACCTTAATTGCTGCATTCATGGATGCTGATCTGTTTAGTTCCCAAAGATCTGTTTTTTGTAAAAAAAAGAAAAGAAAAGAAAGAAAGAAAAAAAAGAAGATAAATATAATATTCCAATGCATTATGTTTAAATGTTATAAAACACCTTTTCAGAGTAATTCTGAAGGCTTATTTCTAAGTTCTAATGTATTATGCTAGGAGAGGTTAACTTACACAAACTGATCATCACAACTGTGGCCAAAAACAGGAGCAGGCACAACAGACTTGCAAGATATAAACCAGAGCTGGTCAGGTTGTGGCAAAAATTAGCAAATATCCCTTGAAGGACACAAGAAAGAAAGAAAAATCTACTTTAACCACCATCCCAAGAAGAAAGATCTTTGTTGTTGTCTTGTTCCGGTATTTGGAAATGTCCAGCTAAACTCCTCTCTCACCTCACTTTTCATCTACGAGGGGGGCGTCATAAATAACCATCCCTCCCCATTTCATCCCAGCCCCAGCCACTTTGGAGGCAGGTGGGGCTGAGAGAACGGCTGCCCCAATATCATCCCGTGAGGTCTCATAGCCAGAGAAGAGGATGAGGAAGAACTGGGCTGCCGTTTCTCTAAAGACCAGCTAGAAACGGACTGTGAATTCTTCCCTTTGTGCCTCCAGAAATATTAGGTGGCCACTCCATTCCCTTTCCTCTCCAAGCCCCTCCTGGTCACTCTCGGCCCCTTTGCTCTTCGGGTTCAGTTCCCAAAAGGAAAGGAGAAGGCAGAGCGAGGGCTTTCCTTTCATCTCTGGGGATGATGGAGGGTGAAGGGATGGCTCCTACGGGAATTGCCCCCCTCTTCCCACCCCTGGCTGGCATAGGAAATGGAGCATATGCGCTCGGAGGCTGTGATCTGGGCCTAACTGGGGAATTAATGGAAGAAGATGTAGGTTGAGGTTGATGAGATACGTGTGCCCATACTCCGGATGTACAGGGAGCAGAATTCGGCCTTTGTTAACTGCTATTAAGCCCATTTTAAAGCAAAACCATAGGAACCGAGTCTCAGGAAAGCTGCGTCCCCATCAGCACCCGAGGGAGAGGCTGAGCAGACAACCTCGGTGTTCATCAGCCAGTGCAATGACCGATGGCAGCCAAGGAAGCCCTTTTTTGCCGAAGAGCCAATTCCCCACAAGGAAGCCACTTCCGTGGCCTCGTGTGCTCTGGGGAAGAGTGGTCATGGGGAAGATGACCCCTCTGCACTTCCTTTTCCAGGGCTGGCCTCAGCGCATGGGTCAGTGCAGCGATGGCAGGGAAGTGGCTGGCTCCTGGCCAGAAGCCCTTCCACATCACGCAGGGGGATTTGGGCTGGAAGTCCCCAGGGGGTTACAGAGCATTGAGGGGGGAGGGGGGTTCAGTCTGGCCACATCCCTCCCACGCTTGAGACCTGCCCCATCTGGGTTGGGGTCTGGTAGGCGGGGAGACCCGCCTGCACCTGCCAAGGAGGCTCAGAGATGTCTGCTTTCTGCACAGGCTTGGTGCTTCTCGTAGGGCCACTCGGCTGGGAAGTGTCCCAGCCATTCTCCAGGGAAAGTGCCTCTCAGCCTCCTTCCACAGGCTGAGCTTCAGTCCAGGAAGCGGGGCGTCCTTCGAAGGTTGCTCCAAAGTTCTCCAAGCCCTACCCCTGAATCCCACGCTGACGTCTTCCCCAAACTTCCCAAAAGATGGCCAGCTCTTCCCCTCCCCCTTGGCTGCCTTCCCTTCCCTTCTCTTCAGGTTGTGCTCACCAGGTTGTGAGCTCCCGTTTGTCACTTCAGCACAAGGTGTGCACTTACCTTTGACCCATTCTAGCCACGTCATCACTCAGATGGACTTCCTAACATCTCCGGCCCTCCGACCAAGTGCTACGGGGCTGGAATTAGACCCTCGGAAGGTCAGATAGCTGGAGGAAGCACCTCTTAGTAGCACCGTGGTGTCGGGGACACGCCTGGCGGTGTCTGTTGTCCAAGGTTCCACTTCAGTGAATGGAGAGGTGATTTCTTAGGCATATGAAATGACCACAGCCTGGTTCGAGACCACAGACCGAGATTGGAACGCTCTTGTAACAGTATGAAACCAGGAGTTGGTAAAGTCCAGCCTTGGCTCACTCTCCCTTTGTGGTTTACAGAATTTTCTTCAGTGTTTTTGTCCACTCTGCCATGCTTAGTTTCAGCCTCTCCCTGATTCCTGTAATCTCCCCTTTCATATGTCCTACTCTTTTGTGCAATCACATACGTACAACATGCATACCTCTATTTTGCTGCGTTCGTCTGACATTGGATCTGGAAGCCACGTTGGATCTGGAAGCCACGTTGGATCTGGAAGCCACATTGGATCTAGAAGCCACGTTGGATCTGGAAGCCATGATGGATGTGGAACTCTCTGCTGCTTAATCCGGACCTTAAATAACAAAATTTGTTGAGCAGGAACACAAGACTCAAAGGATCGATTCAGATCAAAGGTGATCTGACTGAATTTCCATTCAGTTGAAGCTCAAAGCATTGAATTAGGCGGTTTTGGAAGATCCTGGATAAGTTTGAAGCCAATATTGGCGACTCAAGCGACTTTTATTTATTTATTGACATTGTTGGGATTGAGCCCAGTTTGTTCTTCCCCATCCACACACGCCCAGCCTCCTGATTATGAGACGTGACATCAGGAGCATCTTTTACAACATTGGGAACCTCCACCTGCAAAGGATATTGCACTGGGAACTGATGGGTGGCTTCCCCCCAGAGATTCCAGGTCGATGTTGAATAGGAGGGGGAGATTGTCCAGCACCCCACAAGTGAGGGGCTGTAGACCCAAACTCTCCCCTACCGACATCGACTGGAAGCACCACAGGGAAAGGAAGGGAACCCCCACAATATGGTGCTCCCCACTCCGAATCCCCAAAGCCTGTCCAGAGGTTGACCAGGGTTGCCAGGATCAAAACCCACTGAGCCATCCAGGAGCGCAAAGATGGAGGCAGCACCAACCCTGGCCCTGCCAAAGGTCATTGACAACACAAACGGCGCCATTTCGGTACGATGTCCCAGGCTGAAGCCGAAGGAGATGGGTCCAGATCACCTCTTCCCTTCGCCACCTTCTCAAGAACCCAGCTAGACAGGAAACGTGGGAGACTGGATGAAGATTGATGAAAAGGATCGGTGGGCCCAGCAATGGCTTCGTGAGGGGAAGGACAGTCTCTTTCTGCAAGAAATTAACACCACTTTCTGGCTTTGCGGATTGTCAGGCGCTATTGGCCAAATGCAAGTGGGGTAGCCGGATCCTCTTTTATCCTTCTCTGTACCTCTGGATCCCCTTGACTGACATGTCCCGTAATTCTCCTCAGCCTCTTCCTTGTTCTGGTCTTGTTCTGACTGAAATAGGCTCTCCTCACGCTTGCTTCTTAACAGAAAAGTGTTGGGGAAGCAGCACAAAAGACACCATCCCCCAAGGCAGCTGAACCTGCCAGAGAGGACATGCCAACCAGCCATGGGTGGCTCTGTGAGGGGGGCAGACCATCTCTAAATTAGATATATAAAGAAATAAAAACAAATGAGCAGGAGAAGCAAATGCTCCATCCATCTCAGAAAGGGATTTTTGCTCTATGGAATTCTTGCTGCACCTTCCCCAGGAAGAATGTCCCTCTTGGTCAGCAAGGATCCTGTAATGTATTGGCCACAACTGTTTTAAATCACTTGCTTAATGTCTGACCTACATTGCTGTATTCTTTAACAGTTGCTGTTACTGAAAGCCAGACTGGCTGTCTCCAAGCTGATAATGAGGTTTGGGGTGGGAAGCTGTTACTTTAAACCTATTGGTTGCCACCTAGAGGCTAACTGTATACATAGCTGTGCAGCAGCCTTTAGGGCTGCTTCTGTTCTGAGTTAATAAACTGGTTTGCTGTTTCAACACTCTGCCTCGTTCAATGCCTAAAGAACCGAAGATATAACAGATCCATTGTAGATTTAGCAGTGTGCAAAGATAACAAAGAAATGCACAGACACAGCAAACCAGGCAGGGGCCCCAAGGTCTCTGCTTGTAGCACATGCTGGCTCTTTGCTCCCTCCTTCCTGTCCTGTTTCATTCTGCCCTTTTGTGCAGCCCTCTGCCGCAGCTCCCCTTGAAGCCCCACAAGGGGATGCTCATCTCTGGGCTGCATGAACCTCTCAGAAGAGGGAAAGAGAGAGAGAGAGGGAGGGAGAGAGGGAGGGAGGGAGAGGTAGAGAGGAGGAATCCTACTGCCCTCTGTGGCCATTTCAAGGTGTACTACTCCACTTTGTCTAAAGGAGGAGGATGTTCAGGCAGCCAAAGGGGAGGGTCCTTTGAGGGCAGGAGGGTCCCCATAAGTGCCCTGTTCCTTCCAATCTGCTTTGCTAAAAGTGAGGGACAAGGGCCCTTATGCCTCTGGGTCCCAAAGGGACTGCCTCCCACCCACCCCCTTGTTATATTTACAGATGGGCTCAGTTCAACCCCGACATTCCCCTTCAACCAGATCACCCGCTGTGAGGCTTTTACTGAGTTATATCCTGCACAGCTGGCCAGTGAGAAAAGCCGATGTTCATCTTACAAGAATAATGTCCGTGCCTCTCCAAAGGAAGACTGTGGATAATGTGGTGGTGCCTCTGTCGGTTTCTTTCCTCTCAGCCTCTCTTCCCTCCTGGCATTGATCCTTCAGTCAACACCTTCAACCATCATTCTAGAATTCCCATTCAGTTTACGTGGTCCCCCGATTGGCTGACTGGCTCGCTTCATCAGCCTTCCATGTGTGGCATCAGTCCTTGAAAATCTGGGCCTCAGATCTAGGCTTTATCAGAGTTAAAGAGCTGTGGAAAAGGTGAGACATTCCCCACTCTCAGAATAACAGAATTGGAAGGGACCTTGGAGGTCTTCTAGTCCAACACCCTGCTCAATACCATTTCAGACAAATGGTTGTCCAGTCTCTTCTTTAAAACCTTCAGTGTTGGAGGACCCACAACTTCTGGTGGTAACTAAAAGAGTTGGAAGGGAGGCCCTATACCATTCCAGTCAAATGGCTCTTCAATCACGCCAGGATTAAGCCCGAATCTGTTCACCCCCATCTAAGTCCACACAATTTCTTGCCATTGTACCAGGACTTTGACATTGTCTGACAGGAGTTACAGGAGAAGTTGGGATCGATGGGAGGACTTTTTCGAACTATCAAATGCAGAATGGCTCTGGAAAACAGCTGTCAGGAACTAGATCAGCCTTAAGTAACACAGAGATGCTGGCAAAGTGTACTTCTGCAGACATATGTTTATGGAGATTCTCCATCATCCAGATCATGGTTGTCCCAAATATGCTGTTTCAGGCAGCTGAACTTTCTTTGAAAACCTTTTGCTTCTCCTCCAAGAAGCTTAGAACTGAAGAAGCGATGTCATGATTCTTGTGCAATTAATTTGGGATCATTGTAGTTTGCTGCACAGACACTCTCTCTTGAAAAAAAAAACCTTCTCACCCTCATGGGTGGTCTGTATCTTCCTCAATTTGAGGTCCTCTACCACAACCCTAGAAGTTTGAGGGTTCTGCACAGGATCTTAGCTGTTCCTAACATTTTACTCTTCTGGACAAAGAGAACTGATATTGTTCCTGGGATCTGTTGGACTACTCTTCCAGGTTAGGAGTCCCAGCCCTGAATGCTCCTACTTTGGCATTGACTTTCCACATCCTCTCACGTTCCTTCTTCAAACCCTGGTTCTTCTCCAGCTTCCCATCCTCCTCATTCCTGATGTGCCTGTCACTTGGCACTGCTATATCTATCAGCACCGCTGTCTTCTAGTCCTTGTCTACCACCATGCTGTCTGGTTGGTTGGACAGTACCTTTCTGCTGTCTGGATCTGGAAGACCCACATGATCTTAGCCTTCTTATTCTCTAGGACCATCTGTGAGAAGACTAGCAGACTACAGGAACCATTTGTGCTTTACTTTGAGGCAGACAACACAGACTCATCCTCAACAGCCTGCACCTGTGTTCAACAGTGAAGGGACACAGGGCAGAAAACATCCTGCAGAAAACACAACTCAACAACATTTGATAAATACGTCAGGGTGACTGAGTAGAGCTCAGTGTTTACTGGCCAGATGCCCTCCCTGACGCCTAACACAGAGTTCACAGCAGACATTTTCCCTTTGTGCTCTGATAGAGCAACATCAGCCACTGTCTAGGATTGAACTTCCGAGTGGGAGAAGAGCATCTTCACCTCTAGGTCACCACACTGCTCAAATGCAGCAATTAGTTAATTAAAATTTAACATAGCAGTCTGGACCTCTTTTCTAAGTTCAAGAAAATAGTTTTCCTTTTAGTCAAAGGATTTTTTAATGTGAAAAAACTAGCATATCCAGCAACCAAACGATAGAGAGCATATTCTGGAAATTCTTGAATACACTTGCAAGTCTAAAAAAAAATACAAACTCGACTGGGAAAGATGGTTGTGTAACCCATAAATTTGCCACTTGTAGAATGTTCTCTAGGATCACTGTTTTCTATTGCTTAATTCTCAGGCTTAATTAATGTTTTTTTACTGTTTGATTTCTTGCTTTCTCATCCATCACATACTGAATGTATGTATTATTTCTTTCTGTACCCTATAAAAAATCTGGACCTCCCCCCCCTAATCTGTGTGTGCATTTGGCTCCATTCCTCCCCATCGTTTTAACTGTAAATTATGCATATTGCAAAGTTTGTTGTTGAAAGGTTTTAATTGCTTTTAAGGTGTTATGATGAGATGAGCAGCAAATATGTCAAATAAACAAATAAATAAATGCTTTTTGCTTTGCCTGAATTACTCGGAGATTCGTATTTTGGGATGGGTGAAAAAGCCTCCTTGCAAACGTCAAAGTGTTTTCTTTCCTGTACATAGAGAATAAGTTCCTTCAGCTTCGCACCACTGGGGCTGCCTGAGTTTATAGGCAGCAATCCAACGAAGGGGCGTTTAGCAGCTCCTGAGCTCCTGGTTCCACCCGAAGATTGCTAGTGTTCTTTGGAAAGTTTTGTTTCGCTTGCTTTCTAGCCTGGAATCTGCTCTCCTGTAGTTTAAGTCTCTTCTGCTCTGACTCTACCCTGGAAGGGTGTTGGGCAGGCCAGAAATAACCGTTCTTGTGTGTGCGATATCCTTTGGAAGCATTCCCACCTTCCCCTTGGTTATCTTTTCCCAAAAAGCTGTTTCTTCTTTCCAAGAAAAGATTGCATTCGGATGGGAGGGGGATTCCCAAAACAGATTCCCTGGGGGTGAAACTCAAACCAGTTTAACTGCTGCCACTCTAGAAATCTTCCTCCATAAAGGCGTGCCGGATTTCCAGACCCAACAGCCTGTTTCCTGAAATAAAGCCAAGCAAGAGTGAGAATGAACAAAGAACGGCTCGGTCTTCCTCAAGCTCTGCAGAGTCCCCACTATGCATCGCTAATAGGTGGGGGAGTCTCTATAGGCTGCTGATTGAGTTCCAGGGACTGGTTTTGACTAGGGTTGGGGGCCCCGCAGGACCCCTTTTGTTGGTCAGACCAGCTAGGGTGGTCCTACCAAGCGGCCACATTCAGCAGGTCTGGGGCACTAAAGCGAGAAAGTTTAGTGCTCCAGTTGTGACAACATTGTGGAATTGCATCCCAGAGGATATTAACTTAGTCTCCTCTTGGTGGACATTTCTGAAATTGTTGGAGACGGAGCTGTGTGGGAGAGACGTCTGCTGGTTTTATGATGTCTCAGTTTTACGCCTTTCCTGTTTGTCTTTTCGTTTAGTGATGCTTTTCTTGTTCTTGTTGAGGCTCTCATGTGGTTTGGTGTATTAAAACACCATGGATGTTGCGAAACCTTATTTTGTATTCTATGTCAGCCAAGGACCTTTTGAAGGCAGCAGAGTAGAGATGTGATGAATCAATAAATCACCTGTGAAAATGGTTACCAGCATCAGATTCCTGGCTATGCAATTAACAAGTAGGCTGGCTTGGTCACTCAACAGCAGGACACTGGTGAAGCGGGCACAGCAGCGCCTGCATTTTCTGCATCGCACGAGAAAAGCACATCTTCCTTCCCCCGTCCTTACCACTTTCTACAGAGGGACGATCGAGAACATCCTGTCATACAGCATCACAGTCTGGTTTAGAAGCATCACTGCTTCAGACAGGAAGGCAGTGCAGAGAGTGGTGAGGATGGCAGAAAAGGTTATTGGCAGTTCCCTCCTTTCCATCCAGGACATACCACATACGCGTTGCTTGAGCAGGGCCTGTAAGATTGTCTGGGACACTACACATCCTCTTCATGACCTGTTTTCCTTGTTACCTTCTGGGAGGAGGGGGCTTCATGGTATCCAAAGCAGAACATCCATATTCAGTCACAGTTTTTTTAAAAAACAAGTTTTATTAATTTTCCATTTTTACAGAGCTTCGGGTATTAAGGAAGCAACATGGTGGTTGGGTAATACATAGTCCAATAATACGCTTATCCATACATATATCCGTATACATCATCAAAAATCTCCTCTCTGTTTCCCTTAGTTATTATACCAAATTCAAATTAATAGATTGCTAGTTATAACTCAATCATTTAAAACATTTATCAACAACTTTTAACTTATATGTCTCCAGATCCTGTTTTTAACTTTTATCTGATTTCAATTACAATATTCCAGTTGGCTTAATGTCCATAGTATTTAAATTTCAGATAACCCACGGTTCCCTTAGTTCATTACAAAATAATTATCATGTCTAAAATACACTTATTATTTATACAAATAAGTTCTTAGTTTATTTCACAATCATATTCTACTTCTCATTCTAATATCATCGCTTACTCATAAAATAATCTTTATCCTCTAAATCCATCTTCTATTTTATAATTCAAAACTATTATTTTAGTAACTAATTTGTTTCCCTTATAGATATAAATCCTGAATTTTAAATCAAATAATGTCTTTAAAATCTCCTTATCTCATTACGTGAAATTTGAAGCTCTTCCATTAAATGTCATATAAAGAAAACCATTTTTTAAGTCTAACTCTGGCCTTCCTTTTGTGCCAAACCAGCTTCCATAAAAGAGCTTTTAGATCCTCAGGTGGATCTCCCTTCATTCCTGCATATCTCATTTGAATCAAGGGAGACCATCCAATCATCAGCCTATCAAGGAAGCTAGTCCCTTCACAATTGTTAAATTGTTGGCCAAATGGTTTAAATCTCCATATTTGACTTAATATATTTGTCATGTGTTCAGGCTGGTCTTCTTCTTCTTCTGGTTTCAGTTGGTTTAGATGAAATGTTCAGTGTTGTAGTTGTTTTTGGGTCATCTGGATTGTCTAGATTCCCAGTGTACGTAAGTCCTCCACAAGTTCCGTCTTAGTATTGCTTTCTTCAGTTTCTGTTGCTGTTGTAGTTGTAGAGTCTTTAAATGAGATCAAAGTTTGGGTGTCGGAGTTCTGAGTAAATTGTAGCTGACGTTCTTTTAAATCCACTTTGTTGTTAATTCCTTCTTCTTCTGTTGCTTTTTGGGTTGTAGATTCATCTATTGAAGTTAAAGCTGCGTTTTGTGGCTTTAAGGTGGCACGTATATCTTTCGTTCTAGAATTCGTTAGCTCAGTAGCCTCTAAGATTTTTTCAAGTATAAGTTTGAAATTAAGCTGTGGGTGGTGTTCCTCCATTTCTGTAATGTTTACGAATAGTCCTTTAGTGGGGGCTATTTTTAATAAAAGTCAATAACTGTCGACCTCCACTATAAAGAGTTATTTTCACCACCCAGCTGTTTCAAGTTCTTATCTTTTTGTTAATGTCAAGGACACGTTTTAGTCTCAGAAGTCTCCCAGTCAGAAAAAATTTTTTTTTCACTTGTTGTACCAAATTCCGCCACAAGATGTCCCCAGTAACCTACAGAGTGGAGCTTTTATCTGGTTCAGAGAAGGAAAAAAGAAATATTCCCTTTTTTCCCAGCTTAGCAAAGAAATAAAACAATAAGTTTTTGTAGAAATGCAGAACTTTTAGGGAGCCCAGGTATCCAGAGATTACAAATCCAGGTATGTGGTCATTTAGTCTTGTTGTCCTTTTTTTTTTTTTTTGGTTTCTTAGCTTTATATTCCCGGAGTAGGCAAAAACTGCAGAATTAAGCTGGGGGAAGAGGGTATTTCCAAGGGTTTTTACAGGAAAATAGTTGGGAAAGAGAAAAGGTAAAATAAAGTCTCACCCAACTCCTCCAGTTGCTTCATCGTGCTTGGTGGTGCTTTGGGCTTTCGGCTGGTGCGACTTAATGAGCGGCCATGTTAATGGCCGCTCTTTTCTTCTTCGGTCCTGAGGAGCTGCCTCAGATCAAACGGAGAGGCTGCCGCCCCTCCGCGATCTAGCGAAGGTCCTCCCCAAGGGTGGTCGCCCCTCCAGGGCGACTTTCGACCCTTTCCAGGGTCTCCCGAAGAAGGAAAACCGGACGGGGGGGGGGGGAGAGCGGTCTCTCCGCACAACCACTAGCGCCACGATACGGAACCGGAAGCCCATATTCAGCCACAGTTTAGTTCCATATAGTATTAACCTTGTGAACTCTAAAGCTTCCTCCTTCCGTTATGTATTTAAGATGGACAATGATTAACATTTATATGTTATTTATATGTAAGGGTGTAGGTCTATACATATGTTGTATGTAGTATGTTTCAATGTGTGTTATGTATGTGTACACTTTGAGAGCAAGCAATTAAATTTCATTTTTAATGTGTGCCATTGTGCCCACAGTAAAAAATGATAATAAAAGGTTATCTATCTAAATCAAACCTCTATAATGACTTGGATGGCAAATCCTGGGATGGTGGGTGGGGTGCACATGGGCCCTAGGGGGGCTTTCGATACTCCCGCATGTAGTTCTATTTATTTATTTATTTTAAAGATTTATATGGCCGCCCACTCACTCTCAGTGACTCTGGGCAGCTTACAAACAATAAAGCTGAACTAAATAGAATGAACACAGAAAAGGCAGTTTCTTTTTTCATTCTTTTTTACTTGCTCTTTAATTTGCTAAATATGACAATGTCTTTAATCTCTGAAAAGGTAGGATGGAAAAGGTGTTTGGAAGTTGATGTCAAAGCCCTGAGTTTTTTCATGTCTCCACACTGGCTGACTGGGGCAACTGTTTTTAAGGGGCAGGTTCACCGAGTGGCATTTCTTTCTCACTGGGTTCATCAAATAGAATTTCGTGCAACGTTCAGCAAAGAGCTAGGTCATCCATTTGCTCACAGGTGCCTCCTTGCAAATGCCTTTGGCTGGAATGCTACATTCCATTGTGTTCCAACAACTCAGTGCGATATTACATCCACCGACAATTCCTGCACACCATTTATAATTAAGTGGTTCTCCATACTTCCAGTAGCTGGAAAGAAGAAACAACCGTCATCAGTCCTCTAGACAAAATAAGTATCATTTATAGACTTTGGAGCAGGAAATAAATGTTCGATCCATTCACCTTCTTCTCTCACATAAGTGGGAGTTTCCAACAAATCCAAATGTTGGTCTGTGGTTGATTTGGCAGAGAAATAGAGGTGGGGTTCACCAAAATCTTGGCGACACATCTCCCCCTCCATCCTCTTGAACAGACCATGGCAAAAGATTATGGAACTGTAGGCAACCGTTTTTTAAAAATGGACCGTGGCACCCTTCTTGGTTGCTTCAGGCATTGAGGCTTGGGGAGAATTCTGGAGTGTTTCTATTCCTCCCTTTGCCGGTGATTTCAGTTGAGGGGTGGTGGGGGAGGAGAAGTCAGGCTGATGGGTACTCATTCGTGGGGCACTATAGAGTTTGGTCCTTTCCCCATTATTATCCCCCTGCAAGAAAGCATTGGGGAAGGTCGTCCATCACTTCAGGGCTCAGTGCCATCCCAATGTGTGATGGAATATGCACCTTTCAGGCTATAAAAAACAAACTTGAATTAGATACTTACTGGTTTGTAAGTACAATTCCAGTAGGAAACCACCTCCACCGTGCTAGCAAGAAACTATAAGTCAATGAGATGAAGTAAGAATCGACCTTGTTTAGAAGTGCTTTTTCTAAGAACGTCTGAAAGAAAAAATCCACACGTCAGTTACAGAGAAAGAGGGAGAGATTCTCACCTTAAGGACCTTCAGAATCAGAGCCTCCCTAGAAGCATCAGGGGAGGAATATGTAGGCGCAGCAGCAATGCAATCCATGCGGTACAATCACAAAGAGTGGGGCAGATCAGGTTCCCGAAACAATGGAACGTCCAGGAGGAACCAAGCAGGCCTTTGGGTGAACCAGCAGAGCCACGGAAGCCACGATCAAACCTAGTCTATGGGCCATTCCACATTTGCACGTAACCATGGTGAGAAATGACCAGGGAGCCGCCTTGTTCCACCCTTCCCCAAGTCCTTGTCTCCTCTCCTCCTCAGCCCAGAACTCCTCCCTCATCCCTCCCTCTGGCCTTAGTTTGTCCCCGTAAAATCAGCGACCACCTGCAGTCCATCCACAATGAACAGAATCCGATGCCCACTCAGGTCACCCCACAGTGGAGGAGGAACTCAGGAGGGCCTATCTGCTCGCCTTCTTTCCTTCTTCTGATCAGCTGCTCACTGCCCCTGCTTGGGGGCTTCCAGGAGGGAGGAGCCCTGCAAGACTACCGGCCAGCAGGAAAGGCCAGCTCTCTCAACACTGGCAACACCTGTCCACACCTGCGCAACGGCTGTACGGAAGCCTCGGTTGCAGCACAGAGTCTTCTTTCAGACTCAGCACAACTGTGGGCCCAAAAGCTCCGTGGCAGCTTGCAGGGAGCTGCCACGCTTTGAGAGGGCAGGCGGAGCTTGGAAACAGCCTGAAACCCATGCTGACAAGGAGCCCTCTGCAGCTCTGTTGAGCACCCATGCAGAGCTGTTGAGTGTTGGCACCGGTGCTTTCCTGCGTTAATCCCCACAGTCAAGCCGTGGGTCCAACCCTGCTGCCCCCACCCCACCCAAGACCCATCTGAGCCCTCTCCTGCACCCCTGGCCGGAAAGCACGAGGGCAGCATTCAAGCCAATATTTCAATTTCCTTCTACTGTTCTCTGGAAGTACCAGGAAGCATGAGAGATATGCTGGGAGTTCCTTCTAAGAGCCTTGTTATATTTGACCCACCTTGATCAAAGGCAGGGCAATTAAAAGCCATGCAACACTTGGGATTCACCAGCAAACTCAAAGTATTTGCCTCTGTCCATCTACAGAAACAAATTCTTGCTTGCGTGAGTTCTACATGACTTTTGATACAGATTGCTGACAAATGATAGTCATGGAGAGGAACATGGGAAGAAACTTTTGGACCGGCCTCTTTAATCATGGCCATCTTGGACAGATGGGTCGACTGCATGAGGCTGAAAGTATAGGCTTTGTTCAGGTGGAACCTCTCTGACGTTCCACGTTAGTTTCACCTCCATAAAAGTTAGGATAGAAATTGATCCAGTTCTTCAGCAATGCCTCCTGATGATGATGTGATGATGAAGTTATCTATTCAGTCGTGTCCCACTCTTGGCGATTCTGTGGGTCAGCTCTCTCACATCTTCCAATCTTGCCCCACTAGTTTGCTCTTTGCTCTGGCTGGTGCCAGCTTTGATGGTGTCCAGCCATCGCGTTCTTTGGCAGCCTGGGTTCCTTTTCCCGCTAGCTCTTCCCAACTGAATTGCTTTCTCCAGTGAACTCCCATGCATGACATGGCCAAAATAAGCGAGACGCAGTTTTGTGGTTTTGCTTTTAGTGACATGTCTGGTGTTATTTGCTCCAGTACTTGCTTGTTAGTCACCTTTGCTGTCCAAGCCTTCTCCAGCACTACAGTTCAGATGAGTTGGTTTTCTTCCTGCTTGTTTAAAGTCCAACTTTCAAAACCATAGGTAGCCTCAGGGAACACAATACAGCAGAATAACCTACACTTGATTAGGCTGATGTCCTTGCTTTTCCATATTTGGCTCATGTTCATTATTGTTGTGCAACCCAGGGCAATCCAATGTTTTATTTCTGGGCTGCATTGTGTGCCTGCTTACTCTCCTAATCCCTTTCTCTCCAAGAATGTAAATACAAATATTAGTTTGCTGCTTGATCATTTTTCCAAGGCTAAGGTGAGCATTTTGAAGTGTGCAGGAGTGTGGAAACAGAATTAAAGATTTGCCTGTGTACCCCGCCTACTTGTGTTTGTGCCTGTGCATCTGTCTGTTTCTCTGTTTGTATATAGTTATAGATATATATAGAAGATATAGATATAGGAAGAGAGAGAGAGAGAGAGAGAGAGAGAGAGAGAGAGAGAGAGAGAGAGAGAGAGAGAGAAGGATGAATGGATAGAAGGAAGGAAGGAAAAAAGGAAATAAGGAAATAAGGAAAGTGCAGAAAGAATAAAAAGGAATAGAAAGGAGCTTCCAATATCCTTTGCAGCACATATAATTACAAATTATTTCTTCCTATTACCCATCTTTTCCTATTATCCATTAGTCCAAAAGACAAAACTCAGTTGCAATTTAATCTTTAAAATATTCTGAATTAATGTATGTATTTGTGTCTAAAATTCTTTGGCTTTCTTTACTTCACATCTGGATGGAATGGCACTTTTCCGGACTGAGCTGATGTGTAATTTCCTACACTCCCAACTCCTGCTCAAGGACCAGGTGGCAGCCACGATGGGGCGGGTCCTTTGCACAGATTCATCCAGGGTGCCAAGTGCAGCCTTTTTTTGGACCAGGATGCTTTACTCAGGGCTGTGAGAGCTGGATCACAAGGAAGGCTGAGCACCGAAGAATTGATGCTTTCGAGTTGAGGTGTTGGAAAAGACTCTTGAGAGTCCCTTGGATGCAAGGCGGTCCCCTGACTGTCCTTTAGATCCTTAAGCAGAAGCTCAAATACTTTGGCCATCTAATGAGAAGAGAGGACTCCTTGAAAAAGACCTGATGTTGGGAAAGATGGAAGGCAAAAGGAGAAGGGGATGGCAGAAGTCCAGATAGTTAGAAATGGTAATCAGTGCAAAGAACATGAATTTGGCAAACTCTGGGAGACAGTGAAGGACAGGGGCGGGTCTGGCGTACTGTTGTCCATGGAGTGGTAAAAGTAGGACACAGCTTAGCGACTGGACAACAACAAGCTTTACTTGTGGTCATGCCTTGGTCACCTCCCCTTTAGATTACTGCAGTGCGCTGCACCTGGGCCTGCCTGTGAAGACTATCCAGAAACTTCAGCTGGCCCTGAATGCAGCAGCACACATAGCAATGGATTTGCTGATGTGTGAGCTGCACTGACCTCTATGTTCTTTCTGGGTACAATGAAAGGTTCCGCTCATCACCTCTAAAGCTTTATATGCCCCAGGGCCAGGTGATCTTCTGGAGCTCCTTTTCCTAAGGACATCTACTCATCCTATCAGATAAGGGGGGCATTCTCCTAGCCCCTTTCCCTAAATAATGCCATCTGATGGGAACTAGGCAGCAGGGAGTCCCTACCCCTATAGAACACTCTGCCCACTAAGGTTCAGGAGGCCTCTGCCCTTCTGGCTTTCCATAAAGCTATTAACAGAATAGCCAAATAACAGAGTTGAAGGGGACCTTGGAGGTCTTCTAGTCCAATCCCCTACTCAGACAGGGGACCCTAGATCATTTCAGACAAATAGCTGTCTAGTCTCTTCTTAAAAACCTCCAGTGATGGAGCACCCACAACTTCCGTTCCACTGATTGATCGTTCTGTCAGGAGAATCCTCCTCGGTTCCAGGTTGCTTCTCTCTGATTAGGTTCCATTCTTTGCTTCTTGTTCTGCCTTAGGTGCCGAGATGAAACGAAGTGACTGCACTCCAGACATTTCACAGGTTTCTGCTTTTAATGTGTTTAGTTTTTATAGTTTTAATATGGCTTTGATGCTCTTTTAACTTTTGATTGTAAGCCACCCACCACTGATGACAAGATGGACAGCTATGTAAAGTTTTAAATAAGTGGATTCATGTAGCAACGGATGTAGATAACAAATATCCATGGCAGCTAATAGATATTTTAATTTCCAACAATTTAACAAACTGTTCTCGTATTTCTGGTGTCTCAGAAGGTGAAAAGCTGCTGCTTCAGACAATGCTGTTAGCAAATGTTGTAAAAGCAAACATTATCGTTTGGTTATATTTGATCGATGATCTTTATCTCTCAACAAGTCTAAAAAACATTCTTCATTATCTGTCAGTTGGTCCAAAAACAATATCCCTGTTTCCACCCAATTTTTCCATATCACTATCATTCTCCCATTTTTTAAAGTTAGATTTCCTGATAAAGTCAGTCTTGTGTGTTTCCCATAGGTGCTTTTTCAAAAGGCAACTGTAGTCTCTGTTCTTCCTTGAATAAGTTTCGCTTCTCATTCAAGATGCTTCTTCAGTTCCTGAAGAGGTTCCTGAACTGAAGAAGCTTCTTGGATGAGAATCAAAACATCTTCAAGGAGAAACAAAGAAAGTCCAGTTGCCTTTTCAAAAAGCAACTTTGGGACAACCATGACCTGGATGACTGAGAATCTCCATAGACATTCAATTTTGGGTGGGGGAAAAAATCCACCAAATATTATAAAATATCCCTTCATGTTGTTCACATTGCCAGTAAAGATTTGAACCATTTTCACACGGTGTTTCTCAGCCTTAGCAACTTTTAAGACAAGTGGACTTCAACTCCCAGAATTCCCCAGCCAGCCACTGTTCTAGACCATTTCTTTGGTGACAAATATAAATGATGCATCATCTTATAAAAAATAAACATTTGGTTTAAGGTTAGAGCATAATGTTAATTTCAGTCCTTTCAATCGGGCATTTTCTCTTGGTTCCATTTGTACATTGTAACCAAAGATTTAGCCCATTTTATCATACATTCTTTCACTTCTTCTTTTGCCTCATACTTCAACAAAAGATGATATGTTTTAGCAATAACGTGTTCACCTTGAGTACATAAATTCTATTTCAAACTCAGTTTTAAAATATATTCAACCTAATAAATGAAATGATATTAATTATTAATCATTTAAATCCTTTACCCGATTTAATTATTGAATATAAATACATAAAAATAATGAAATATTTTATCCACTTTAAATCTTTCTAATCATTGTACATAAGAAAATCTACTTTGCAGAATACTTGGGATACAGCTAAAGCATACATGAGGGGAGTTGCAATCTCATATATGGCCAAGAGAAATAAGGAAAAAAACAACACAGGGTAAGACTGGAAGAAGAATATAAGCAGGCTGAAACACAATATCAAGGTGACCTAAATAATAAAAGTTTGAAAAGTAAAATGGAATTAATTAAACATAAACTTTGTATAGAAGACTCGGAAAAGTTAGCACAACAACTTAAGGCTGCCAAGCAAAATAATTTTGAATACGCGAATAAACCTGGAAGATGGTTGGCGTATAAACTGAGAAGGCAGAAAGAGAAGCAACAGATTGTTAATTTGCAAGATGAGGAAGGAGATATTCAACATGATGAGATAATTAAAAGGGGAATTGCTCAAAGATATTATCAAAACTTATATAAGAGGAGTGAGGGACAAAGTGTAGAAAAGATAATAGACTATTTGGAAAAGACAGATACACCGAAGATACCAGAGGAAAAAAAAATAATGTTAAATGAGGAAATAAGTATGATTGAAATAACTACGGCTATAAGTAAACAAAAAATTAATAAAGCGGCCGGCCCAGATGGAATACCAGCGGAATTATATAAAGAACACCAAAATGTACTTAATCAACACCTATTAGAAGTTTTCAACGACGTTTTAACTGAGGCGAAAATACCTAAATCCTGGTTAGAGGCAAATATAGTATTAATACCAAAAGAAGATGTAGAAAATCGTGGACAAGCATATCCTTCTGTCTTTCCTAGGTTTTATTTTACAATCTCCTTGTCAACGCTGCAAACGAACGTGGCCGAAGTCATTTTTTTCTTCGTTTTCGGTTGCCACAGACTTGGGAGGGGGGGGGATGTGTATCTTTTAGCTTAGTCAAAACAATAAATTGTTCTGTGGGAACCAAGGTCATTGCTGCCTAAGTTTTGGCGGGCTGAAACTCTCGTTAGGAAGCCCGCCAAAGTAGTTTATTGGGGAATGTGATTATGACATATTACTGGGGTGGGAAGTTGAACTTTGTAACCTTTGGGAGGGAACTTCAGTCTTGGTTTCACTTTTGATCGTGCCAATACTATGTAGCCAAATAAATATGTTCTTTAAGGAAACCTTTTGCCTTAAAATTCTGTTTTTACTGGTCTCATCTGTCGGAACCATGACACTCCTTGTGAAAATTCTAGTACATCACGTATTACATTTATGTTTACTTATCCCATACTAGCCACTTATGATTTCTTTATCTTTTCTGGTCTATAAAATGCTTTTTGTGCTGAAAGCCATAATGGTATTTTTCAGGCAGAACTTAAATTTGTATTTGTTCTATACTGTAAGAGTATCTCACCTAAGATAATGCTTTTTAAAATCTACATTCAGCTTAGCTTTATTGTTATCATAGGTATCCATGCCACCCAAACCTCAGATCATGACCTTCTAGCTCCAATAGTCTTCTATTTCTCAGCGAAACCCATTCTTTCATCCAAAGTAAACAGCAAGTAGCGAAAATATTATTCCAAATCTGGTAACCTGTATTCTTTTGGCACCATAAAGCAAAGGAAAGCTGGAGTAAGATTGTAAGCACAGTTGCGATCATGTAATTTTCATTTAGCAACTATCAATTTTGGGAACCATATTTTACTTACCTCTTCTTCCTCACTTATTTCTCTAATAAGTTGAGCATTTTCGTCTTTACAATATTTTATGTAATCATCCTGGGAAAATTTGTGGTCAGTAAATGAATAAATGTGTCCATCATATGCCATCCAGCCATGAGTCAATTTATACTCAGTGTTAGCTTTGAGCCAAATCAGGATTATGACATGGAGAGAGAAGGGGGGAAAAGCACAATTAGATTAATGAATGGTTAGGATCAGGGTATATCCTAGATTGAGCTATATGTTTTTTATTTCTATTTAAAAACTATATAGTTAATTTCCTTATTTGTTTTTTATTGTTGCTTTGCATATTGCTGCTTATCCTGAAGGGGTAATGGCAATCTCTATAGAGTCCTTGGATAGAAGATAAATTTCAGAATAATAAACAAACAAAGGCAATTTCTGTCTACGAGCGTATTTACTCATCCATTGGAGAAGTTATTCTGTTGCCTTCTTCCTGTGCCTGTTCATTAATCAATAGAGGACGCGTTCAGGACATCCTAAATTTTTCTTCCTTAACTCTTAATTTTAAATACATTTCATCGTTTGCGTGATGCATTCTCCTAAGGAGAAGGTTGTTTGACCATTAAAGTTAGACAGAGAAGATCAAGAATTACATCCTCAAGAGACATGCTCTAAACCGTCAGTTTTGGAGTTTTTTCCATTGTGGAAAATGGAGGTGATGATTTGGAACAGACCCATGGAAATCCTTGAGAGATTAGCCACACGACTTCCTTTGAGCCGGCAAATGGACAAAGTAGTCCTTGCTTACCGACTGCCTCATTTTGGTCCAAGCCACAACATCATAAAAGCTGGCTTTGTAACCAATCCTTGTACCTACAATCATCTCGGCATTCCTCCGTCGCATGAGTTGCAACGGGCTTGCCACAAGCAGGATTAATAGAAAAAGCAGAAGTAAAACACTGAATCGTGGTCCTGAATGACCACAGGAGAAGTGAGGTTGTAAGCCCATCCCGCTCATGTGATTTTCCTGCTCAGTGACCGCTGTGTTTGGTGGTGGGGTTGCCGCTCCCAATTTGGGTTGCTAAGTGAGGACTACTTGCAGATTTTGTCTGCCCAAATCCCCTCCCCCTTTACAGATGCAGGTGGAGTTGAGGTCTGCACAAGATTTTGATCATAGAGCCACAATTGGAAAGCTCCCCGCCTCACATATCTACATCATCAGGGAGTTGGAAGGGACCTTGGAGGTCTTCTAGTCCAACCCCCTGCTCAGGCAGGAGACCCTCCCATCGACACCACTGCCATGAGACTGGTGATGCTGCCTTTGAATGGGACTTCCACAGACCCACCCCAGAGACCAACCCACCTCCACCACCCCAGTTTCAGGGCAGGCTCTCCTTCCCTTCACATACTGTACTTATCTGTCAAAACCTGTGAGAAACATACTAATCTCAGCTTCAATTTCATTGAGTTTTGTAGACCATGGCAACAGTTGTGCTGCAAGCTTTTCAGCTTCCAGGATTATATCAACATCTGAAACAAATGAGGCGAGAAAATTTACTTAGATCTGAACGGCTTTCTGCATCTATCCAAAGAGCCCATCTTCAAGCAGCAGACCATCACAAAACAAGCATCTGAAGACATATATAGGATTATACAGCTAGGAAAAGACCTTCGGTTAAAGGAGAGTATTTCTAGCTCAGGGTTGAAATGAGGGGGACCTTGGTGCTCTCTGAGCTTGGTGATTTTTCTTGCAGACATTTCATTATCCAAGCTTGGTAACGTCATTGGCATGCACATGCCAGCACTGATGTTGTTACTCAGTTTGAGTCATGAAACGTCTGCAAGAAAACCACCAAACTCCAGAGAGCACCAAGGACCCCTCAAAAGCTCCTTTTCCCCAAGGGAAAATGTGTTTCTGTTTGTCCTACATAGTGGCTGTTGCAGTCTTTACACTGCGTAGATGACTCCTGTTTTTTCTTCTGGGGCTGCTGGGTCTTTTGGTTTAGTTAGGAAGTTTTGGAGGGCCTTAGTTGGTTTGTGTGCTAGGATGATGTCCTGTGTCTGTTGTCGCCTGTTAGTTGTTTCTGAGATGTTTTTTTGATCTATGGCAGTGCTGTACTTGATTGTGCTGTAGTGGGTTGAGTGGTTAGGCACTTTTGGCAGAGCTGCGTGGGCATCCATTATCCTTTTACCTGTGAGATGGGTCCAGATTACAATCTACATTCTGGAAGAACTTCTACAATAACTGTGAGTTAATGTCTTGAGGATGTCTGGAATAAAAATAATTTTGTATGACTTATCCACCGAGTGTATTCTGCCTGATTCAAGTGAAATCTAGCAACCTTCTTTGCTTGAGCCAGGAAAGTTAAAGGATAATGGATTTCCCCATTCTACATAAATCTTACATGCTGCTGCTACAGAGCTCCTAGCCTCTAGCCTTGTGGCTAGGATTCATGCAGAGAGATAATAAAACCTGGCACGTAACAGGATGTCTGGTAATAAAGACACAAGACCCTCCCAGTGGCCAATTAGAACACAGATATAACCATGTAACAACTAAACTACATTTCCCAGCAGGCCACCCTTAAGAGGGCAGCATTTTAACCCTTAAAATGCTACTTGCTGTACACACAATTCTCAGTTCCTAAGCTAGCTATATACTGGACCAGATGGCTATATACTGGGCCAGCACACTCGTGCTTCTAGTTTGCCATCATTGTCTCTGCTGATAAGGATATCGAGGAAGGGTGTTGTCGTTTTCTTCTTCCCTTGTGAATTTTCTTCCTTTGAGGTTTTTAGATAGAGATTGGACAATTATTTGTCTGGAATGGTCTAGGGATCTCCTGCTTGAACAGAGGTTGGACTTGGAGACCTCCAAGGTCCTTTCCAACACTGTTATACTGTTGAGTTGTTGGTTCGTGGTTCTCTGGATCTCCAGTCTGGCATCTTCCTGACTCTAGGCAATACATGTGGACAGTATTCTGAAACTGAAGGGGTACATGGGGAAGGTCTGTGGCAGCAGGCAAACGTTTAATCTTTCCATTCTGCTGTAGCCCACTAACCTAGCTGGGAGGGATGGAAATAAAGGCTACTGGACAGTCCACTACTTTTAATATTGTGAGCTACTCAGAGTTACCATGCGGTAAAATGGGCAGCTAATAAATTTTACAAATTTTATTTTATTTATTTGTTTAATAAATAAATAAGTCCAATGACTCTGGGCAGCTTACAACATAAAAGCATAAAAAAAATATTAAAGCCATCAATTATAAAACAACACAGCAGATTATCGCAAGATGGCAAAGGAGGGACTTGGATACACGGGGGAGGGAGGAGGAGCCGGGATTGGGTCTTAATTAGTCAACCACATCCAGGGAGAAGCTCCCCTACTGGGTCCCCAAGCCCTCTGCCAGAGCCAGGTCTTAAAGCTCTGATGAAAGTCAGGAGGGTGGGAGCCGATCTCGCCTCAGGGGGTGCGATGTTTCAAGGGACAGGAGCCCTGGCAGAGAAGGCTACTCTTCTGGAGCCCGCCGTCCAAAATTCCTCAGCTGACAGGATCCGCAGGAGGCCCCACTCTGCCAGCCTGGGTGGGGAGGGCTACTCTCCTCAGGGTGAAATGGGTCCTCAGGTAGCCTGGACCCATGCCATGCAGGGCTTAAAAGGTAACAGTCAACATCCTGAATTGCACCTGGAAGCAAAGTGAAGCTCACAAGGCAGTGGGGCAACATGGGCCACTCCAGGAGCCCAAAGAACTGCCCACGCTGCTGGACTCGGCGCCAGCTGTAGCTTCCAAAGGCTCTTCAAGGGCAGCCCCATGCAGAGCACGTTGCCGTAGTCCAGACACGTGATGACGAGGGCTTGAGTGGCTGAGCGCAGGGACTCCCAGTCCGGGAAAGGCTGCACCCGGAGCATGAGACGGAGTCGTGCAAAGGCTCTCCCAACCCAGCCGACTGCCACCTGCTCTTTGAGCAGCAGAGGCGAGTGGGAGACTGGGTCTGTCTGGGGTAGCGCTACCCCCCCCATCCAGAACTAAAGATGGCAAAGTTCCCGATCTTGAAGCTCCGTGCACCCAAAGTCACTCGGTCCTGCCAGGGCTCAGCCGAAGCCTGTTGTCCCCCATCCAGGATGAGAGGACAGCAACGGCATCGCTTGGCTCACCAGCAGTGGAAATATAGAGCTGGGGATCGTCAGCGTACTGCAGGAACCTCAACCCATGGAGACGGATGGTCTCACCCGGTGGTTTCAGGTGGACGTTACAAAGGGGTGAAGGGAGTGCCGGGCTCTGTGGCACACCACAAGATAGCGGCTGAGGGCTGGACCTCTTGCTCCCTATTAGTACCGATTGGGCCAGCCATGGAAAAAGGAGCCGAACCAGCACAATCCCTGTAGCCGACACAAAAGGATACCATGGTCGAGGGTTTTGAAGCCCACTGAAAGGCCAAGGAGAGCAAGGAGGTTGCAGTAGCCCCATCCTGCTATCACGGGATGAGAGATAGAGATAGAGATAGAGATAGAGATAGAGATAGAGATAGAGATAGAGATAGAGACAGAGGAAGGAAGGAAGGAAGGAAGGAAGGAAGGAAGGAAGGAAGGAAGGAAGGAAGGAAGGAAGGAAGGAAGAAAGGAAGGAAGGAAGGAAGGAAGGAAGGAAGGAAGAGAAAGAAAGAAAGAAAGGAAGAGAAAGAAAGAAAGAAAGAAAGGAAGGAAGAGAAAGAAAGGAAGGAAGAAAGGAAGGAAGAGAAAGAAAGAAAGAAAGAAAGAAAGAAAGAAAGAAAGAAAGAAAGAAAGAAAGAAAGAAAGAAAGAAAGAAAGAAAGAAAGAAAGAAAGATGGATGCCAGGTGGCCTCAGGAATAGGATTGTATATTTAAACTGTAACATTACTTACCACTAAGTACCTTAAAGTCAGGATTGTATGAAATCATGTATTTCCTAATGTTCTTTATTGCCTTTCGAAGAGGCTCATATTTTTCTCTTGCTTGCCACACTGAAAGAGAAGTTTATTAATCGTGGATTTTAGCTGTGAGACAATCCTGCGACACATGCACGCCCAAGATAAATATCAGTTCATCTTAAATTGTAACCAACGGGCTTGCGTGATTCATTTGGGCGTCCTTGAACTGGGAACAAATACATTGCCTTTTGGTTCTTCAATCTCCTTCTGGTTACCCTGAAAATGATTTTTTGAAGGAAGGGAACACTTTTTAATGCCAAACCCTGTTGTTGTTAAAGTACTGTTTTATACCAAAGTTGCATTCGTGTTTTTTTTCCAATGTAGAGTCACCATCATTATCGTCCTAAAGGTGCTTTTTCAAGAGGCAACTGGATTTTCTTCGTTTTTCCTTGAAAACATTTTGCTTCTCATGCAGGGACAATCGTGACCTGGATGACTGAGAAACTCCATAGACAGTCACCATCGTCGCCCTCTTATAATATCTGGAAATTTATTAGTGATCTTTAAAAAAAAATCCTTCCATGGTGATTATGGACACCTGTCGCCGCCTGATCAAGATCAATTTTGATTACATAGATTTTGTTTTCACTGCTGAATTGGACATCAGAAAATCTGCAGTGCTTCTCATGCGATAAATTTCTTCATGGAAGCATAAAGCCAAGAAAGCAAGAGGAGATCCTTCCATCTGTTTGTCCTGAGAAGGCACTGGGTGCTGCTACAGGGATTATTTTGTGAGAAAGTGGCTCAGTTTGGAAAGGCTAGCAATTAGTTAGTCTGCCCTAACATAAAACCTTCGCTTGACAGTTCCTAAACACTTACTGTCCACATTGGGAAGCAAAAGAAACTACACACAACTAGAGAAACTTTGGTCAAACCGTGTTCTGGAAACAATGATCCTGGTTTGTGGCATGGAACAAAGGAATAATAGAATAGCAGAGTTGGAATGGATCTTGGAGGTCACCTGCTTGAGCAGAAGAGCCGATACCATTCGGACCAAGGGCTGTCCAGTCTCTTCTGGAAAACCTCCAGTGTTGGAGCACCCACAACTTCTGGAGGCAACAAGCTGTTTCACTGTTTAATCGTTCTCACTGTCAGGAAGTTTCTCCTTAGTTCTAGGTTGCTTCTCTCCTTGTTTAGTATCCATCCAGCTCCATTTCCATCCAGGAAAAATGAAGCAGGGGGTACATTTTTCCAGCTCCTGAATGACTGCCGTTTCATCTAATATTTTGAATAAATTCTTGGAGGTAACAATGCTTTTCCCCCCATAAGGGCAATCTCCCATCCTCTCCTACTCCAGAGAGGTTCCAAGGAACCAGCCTACTCATTGGTCCTTCGATCTTTGCCTCCATCACCGTCTCTGCTCACCGTCTTTCGAGGCCATGCTTCCACCGGCAGCGCAAAGCACTATTCATTCTTGTAGCAATTTCTGCCACTTGGATGGGGAAATGGGCTCAGAGCCTAACCCTTTGGTGCATGAGAAGTGGCTGACACCTGTTTTAATGGACCAGACAGACTTCAACCTGTCTGCTTTTGCCCTGGCCAGATCTAGCCCTCCATCCATGTGATTAAAGGAGGGGACAGAGGTTCCTGTGCTACACTGTCAGCTTTTGGTACCTGGGGAATTCCAGAGAGATGGTGGGAACATCACTGGTACCAATTTTGGCTGAGGTTCTCTTTTGCTGTTATTTTATGTTGCACACATGGCATAAAGAGCTACGTGCCATAAAGACATCCCAGCCATTCTTTCCAAATTGCCAACTCTGCCTGTTTTTGTTCTGAGTAGAAATGATCCTGGGTGAAACCCGCTGAGTATAATTAGAAACTTACACAGAATGACCATCCACACAGTGGCGATAATGAGGAAGAAGAGAATGATAAGGCATATCGTGGCGCAGTCATGTCCAATGAGGAATTGTATTATCACAGTTTTGGTACCTGGTTTTGGAGAAAACAAACACAGGAAGAAAATTATATTCAGTATTACCGCCAAGGAATTCACTGTTTATGATGCATCTGGATTCTCTCTGTGAACTTTATCTACAAAACGAAGCATTTTTCAACTGCTCCAGACCAAAGCACAATGCAGGTGGTCTCTCTTATTTTCTTGACATGAAGGCTTCTCTTTCCTTCCAGCCCTTCCCACCTTTTTCTCATTTTTCCTTTCTGTTCCTTTCCTTTCTCTTCTCTCTTCAGTTCATTCCCTTATTTGATAAAGGGAATGTAACACGCAGCCACTCAGTGGCTTCTTCCAGGTTACTACAAGTGAGTTGCGGTGCCTTTCCATCAGTATCCAAGGAAGGGATATTTTATTGATTTATTAAACAAATTTATACAGCTGCCCAGCTCACGCATAGGTGACTCCAGGCAGCTTACAAAATTTTAAAATCCATCATATAATAAAACCCACAGCCACAACTTGCCCAACCTCCATTACAGCAACGACACAGTCGTCCCATCCGGGGTCCCCAGGCCCACTGACAAAACCACATTTGTAGGGCCTTACAGAAAAGCAGAAGGGTGGGGGCCAACTTGGGGGAAATGATGTTCCAGAGAGAAGGGGCCACCACCAAGAAGGCCCTTCAGATGACAATCCTTAATCAATGAGACCCACAATGTTGAGACTCTAGAAAGAGTGCAGAGAAGGGCAACAAAGATGATTAGGGGACTGGAGGCTAAAGCATATCAGGAACGTTTGCTGGAATTGGGTAGGTCTAGTTTAATGAAGAGAAGGACGAGGGGGGACAGGATAGCAGCCTTCCAATATCTCAGGGGCTGTCCCAAAGAAGAGGGAGTCAAGCTATTCTCCAAAGCGCCTGAAGGCAGGACGAGAAGCAACGGATGGAAACTAACCAAGGAGAGAAGCAACCTGGAACTGAGGAGAAACTTCCTGACAGTTAGAACAATTAACCAGTGGAACCACCTGCCTCCAGAAGCGGTGAATGCTCCAACACTGGAAGTTTTTAAGAAGAGACTGGACAGCCATTTGTCCGAAATGGTATAGGGTTTCCTGCCTGAGCAGGGGGTTGGACTAGAAGACCTCCAAGGTCCCTTCCAACTTTTTATTATTATTATTATTATTATTATTATTATTATTATTATTATTATTATTATTATTATTATTATTATTATTATTATTATTATTATTATTATTATTATTATTATTATTATTATTATTATTATTATTACCTACTCTGCCTTCCTGTCCTGGCTGGTCAAGTAGATGCAGGAGGGGAGAGGTGGGCCTTCAAGTACCATGCAGGTCATCTCTTAGATTTATACCCTGCTATCCTTTAATAATTCTCTCACTCTCCCCATACTGGAATTTCCACATTTTTTATTTCCACTGAAGGGTCAACAGCACCCAGACCAAGAAGGAACTGATAGATTTGGGCCTTGGACCTAATTGCTCCTCGACTCTCTTGGGTTAGCACAGCCTCACGTGCCCTTCCCTTCCCTTCCCTTCTACCAGGGAGTCTCCGTGGCCGAGGACGGACTTCCATCTCTCTAATAACTACCCCACCCCTTCACCACTAGCCCATCCTGCGTGCTGCCGCTCAAGAGCCCAAAGCAGCCAGTTTAACGTAGCACCACCGCTGGGACCAACTCTGCTCACCCTCGGCAGACCAATGGCTGGCCTTGGGCAACAAACATTCTTAGGCATGCCTGAAGCCCACCGCAGAAAGACAATTAACCGTAGCCAAATTGGCAAGGGGGCTTCTTCCCTTCTCTGTCTCTCCCTTGTAATGGAACACTCTCAGTGTTTGCTCCTTCCGCCTGAAATGGCTTCCCCAGCTCCCCCCTGCTACTAAGGGCCTTAAAGGTTTTGGTGGGCCGTGTTGGGGGTCCTCCTCTGAGAAGACCCTCCTCCCCCTGTGCTTCCTCTGGCAGCATCCCAGGATGAGCAGGGGGTCTCCATTCCTCCTCTGCCTGGAGAGGGTCCTGGTCCTCCCTTCCCTCGGACCTCTCCTCTCTCGGAAGGGCCTCCCTGCCACTGCTTGGCACGCGTCCCCACAACCATCTGGGTGATGGAAGGCTGTGGGGAGGGTGAATCTGCACCAGGGCTAGGAAGACGCTCAGAGGGGCAAATACATCTAATTACAAGCTTTTGATCAGTTAAAGCAATTTCATATGAAAGGATTGGTTCCAAAATTCACTTACTGGGTGGTGGTGGTGGAGGAGGAGGAGGAGGAGGAGGAGGAGCATGTTTTGATGCTTTGTGACCTAGAAAACAACACAGTGTATTTTTACATCCAATTTACAGCTATCATGTTTCATATGCCATCAAGAGGTGCAAGTCATTTGTTCCTAACTAAATACAGTAGTCCTTGACTTACAACAGTTCCTTTAGTGACTGTTCAAAATTACAAGGGCATTGAAAAAAGTGAGTTATGACCATTTTGCACACTTACAACCGTTGAAGCATCCAAATGGGGACATGATCAAAATTCAGATGCTCGCATTTATGACAGTTGCCGGGTCCTGGGGTCGTGTGATCACCTTTTGTGAAGCTACTGACAAGCCAAATCAATGGGGAAGCCAGCTTCATTTAACAATCATGTCACTAACTTTACATCTGCGGGGATCCAGTAACTAAGGTCCCCAATCATTTTTGGAATTTGTGAGTTTTTAAAACTTCTTTAAAGATAGGGCCGAGGATGCACATCTTATGTCTGGTGGAAAGGCATTCAACGAGAAGCTCGGTCCTGTAGGGACTGGCTGCCTGGGACCCCTCCTCCCCCAGAAACCTTGGGGAGATTGAGCCCCGAACAAGCATCTTCCTTAGGCAAAAGGATGGGTAGATTCTCTTGGGAGTAGGTGGTCTCAGAGAGAGACAGCCCTCTCTCTCTCTCCCTCTCTCTCCCTCTCTCTCTCTCTCTCTCTCTCTCTCTCTCTCTCTCTCTCTCTCTCTCTCTCTCTCTCTCTCTCTCTCTCTCTCTCTCTCTCTCTCGGTTGTGTATAGATTTGTGGTTATTGATTAGGGTGTTGATGGCAGGCCATTAAGTCGTTAATTGTTGTTTCTTTGTGCCGTCATGCCCTCTACATACCCGATAGGCTGGTGGTAAATCAGCTCTCTTATTGACCGGCAAGGGGCGCATTTCCCAGGCTTCAATCCTTTCTCTGGCTATTTATGTCCCTGCTCGGCCAACAATCTTAGTAGCTGTGAAATTGAATGCATGTCTTTGTTCATTGCAATGTGAGGCGACCAATGACTTTGGGTCTCCTTGTCTGACCACTCGCTGGTGTTCTCGCAGTCTGGCGGTTAGCTTCCTCCCCATCCGCCTTAAAGAGTCACAGAGGCAACCCATGCAGGGAATCTGGTAAATTACATTAGAAGTTTCTCCCACCTCCAAATGATCTTTGTAGCGCATGAAATGTTCATCTTAGGAGTAGATTAAACTCCCTCCATTCTTTGATGGACTTATGATGCTGGACAGAAGACTCATCCCAGGTTTCACCAAGGAGGAGACCACACTTTGGACCCCAGACACACTGAGTGGTCAACAGCATTCAGTCTGCTCTGGACGTAAAGAATACTTCAGCCTCTTTTGCCTTGGAAACAGTTCCTACCTACCTCCTTCAAGGAGACTTGCTTACTATCTGCAGATCTGCCCCTCGACCACCTCTGTTTCCTACAAAGAAGCCCAAAGTGCCCGTGCAGATAATTACGTTTTAAACCATAAGATCCCCCCTCCCCCCCCCAAATGTTAAAGTAATATTAGTCGCATTCTGCCAAAAGAGCTGTCTGGTTACAAAAGCTTACATACTTTTTGATGGTTTTTCTGATTTTGGTTTTTCTGAAGCATCATGAGCTAGAAAGCAACAGAGAACATTGGGTTTCATTTAGTATTCCAATTTCAAGACTGCCCACTCTGGAACAACTGTGGATAGTCTTGTCAGGACTGGGTTGGAGCCTGTTTCCCCCCAGCCTGGCTTGCATAGCCTCCAGTCCTGTATCATGACTTTAAGCATGTCACTGGTCCCAGGGTTCAGATGCGGAACTGGGTATGATCAGCAAACGTGCCCAAGGTAAGCACAAGGCCATATCACAGGTACCTCATGAGGACACTCTGAGCTGATCTAAGCAACGTTATCTGCCAGATATCAGGAATATTTCTCACAGCAGCCTGGCAGATAGTCCTGTGACTTGTGTTTCCCCAGGGACTGGGTCACCTTAAACAGGGCCTTGAGCAGGGGGCTGCTGGGAGATGTGATAAGGGCAGAGAAACAATGCCGTTTTGTCCCCATGATTGCCGTGATGTAAACTCTTAATATGGGTTATTAAAAGAGCCAGTTTGCTCTAGTGGTGAAGACATCAGACCAGAAGCTGCCTTGGATTGTTTGTAAAAATAATAAAGGCAGAATATAAACAAACAAATAAATATGCCAGCTTAAACCATACGATCCAAAACCGTTGAAGTAATAGCCTTCTGGTTAAAATGGCTAGCTATTATAAACACATTTACATACCTTTTCGTGTTTTTTCTTTGTCTTTGTCTTTGTCTTTGTCTTTTCCTTTTCCTTTTCCTTTCACTTTCTCTTCTTCACCAGGAATTGGAACTAAAGCACGAGAGAATATGTTTTGTTTAATTTAGGGTTCCAGGCTGCTCATTTGGGAACAACTCTCAGTGGCTTACAGGGAAGTAACACTGAGAAGCGACATATGTCAGAGAAAAGAAAAGAGGAGAGAGTTGACTGGAAGAACAATCCATAATGGATGTCCACGGAGATTCTCAGTCATCCAGGTCATGGTTATCCTGGAGGTCTTTTTCCCAAAAGGCAACTGGATTTTCTTGGGTTTTTTTGAAAATGTTTTGCTTCTCATCTAAGAAGTTTCTTCAGTTTCCTCTGGCCTTGGTTTCAAACAAACCAAGAAAGTCCAGTTGCCTTTTGGAAAAGCACCTTTGGGAAACCCATAATGAGGAAAGCGAAAAACAGAAGAAAATCCAGAAGTGGTCAACCGGTCATTCTGCCCCCAGAGCCAGATTTTCAGAAATACACATAATATCAATAAAGTGCCAGCAATATGGATCTCTGTGTCCAAATGCTTCCTTCGTCAATAGAATAGAATAGAATAGAATAGAATAGAATAGAATAGGATAGAATAGGATAGGATAGGATAGGATAGGATAGGATAGGATAGGATAGGATAGGATACGATACGATACGATACGATAGAATAATGATAAGACTGGAAATTTCTAAGAATAGAATAGAATAGAATAGAATAGAATAGAATAGAATAGAATAGAATAGAATAGGATAGGATAGGATAGGATAGGATAGGATACGATACGATACGATACGATACGATAGAATAATGATAAGACTGGAAATGATAAGAATAGAATAGAATAGAATAGAATAGAATAGAATAGAATAGAATAGAATAGAATAGGATAGGATAGGATAGGATAGGATAGGATAGGATAGGATAGGATAGAATAGAATAGAATAGAATAGAATAGAATAGAATAGAATAGAATAGAATAGAATAATGATAAGACTGGAAATGATAAGAATAGAATAGAATAGAATAGAATAGAATAGAATAGAATAGAATAGAATAGAATAGAATAGAATAGAATAGAATAGAATAGAATAGAATAGAATAGAATAGAATAGAATAGGATAGGATAGGATAGGATAGGATAGGATACAATACGATATGATACGATACGATACGATACGATACGATAGAATAATGATAAGACTGGAAATGATAAGAATAGACTAGACTAGACTAGACTAGACTAGACTAGACTAGACTAGACTAGACTAGACTAGACTAGACTAGACTAGAATAGAATAGAATAGAATAGAATAGAATAGAATAGAATAGAATAGAATAATGATAAGACTGGAAATGATAAGAATAGAATAGAATAGAATAGAATAGAATAGAATAGAATAGAATAGAATAGAATAGAATAGAATAGAATAGGAGCTGGAAGGGACCTTGGAGGTCTTCTACTCCAGCCCTCTGCTCAAGCATGACATTACTTAGTTGACAAGACCCAGAGCATACTGACTGATTGCTCCAGGCAGGCTGAAACATAGGGAGATATGCAATTTCCACTGGTAATTGGGATGTAGGCCACGAAGAGCTTTATCGGAGATAACCAGCATCTTGAATTACACCCAGAAGCCAACTGGCAACTAGCACAACTTGTGAAGTGAGGGAGACGCACGAACACATCATGATACATCCAGTACTGCCTGCGCCACTACATTCTGTAGCATCTAAGAGGTCTTCCAACACAGCCCTGACATTAACAGAGGGATTGCATCAAGAGCACGTGAAGTGTTAGTAAAAAAAAAAAAAAGTTAAAGGTTTCCCCTGTCCAACTCTAGGGCACGGTGCCCATCTCCGTTTCTTGGCCAAGGGGACCAGCATTGTCTGAAGACATTTTCGGTGGTCATGTGGCCAGTATGGCTGTATGCTAAAGGTGCACGGAATGCTGTTACCTTCCCACAGAAGTGGTACCTGTTAATCACTCTCCGTTTCCATGCTTCCGAACTGCTGGGGTGGGCAGGAGTTGGATCAAGGAACGGGAGCTCACCCCGTTGCACTGCACCCAGGTCTCGAACCGGGGCTCTTAACTTCCCAGCTGACAAGCTCAGCGTCTTTAACCGCTGAGCCATCACGCCCCATGTAAGTCTTAGTACCACTTTATAATGCTTGTTCAGACCAAACCTGGAATACTGCGTCCAGTTTTGGTTGTCACGGTTTTAAGAAGACGTTGAGACTCTGGAAAGAGTGCAGAGAAGAGCAACAAAGAGGATTTTAGGGGACTGGAGGCTAAAACATATAAGGAACGGTGGCTGGAATTGGGGATGTCTAGTTTAACGAAGAGAAGGACGAGGGGGGACAGGATAGCAGTCTTCCAGTATCTCAGGGGCTGCCCCAAAGAAGAGGGAGTCAAGCTCTTCTCCAAGGCGCCTGAAGGCAAGACAAAAAGCAATGGATTGAAACTAACCAAAGAGAGAAGCAACCTAGAACTAGGGAGAAACTCCCTAACAGTGAGGACAATTAACCAGTGGAACGACCTGCCTCCAGAAGTTGTGGATGCTTCATCACTGGAGGTTTTAAAGAAGAGATTGGACAGCCACTTGTCTGAAATGGTATTGAGTCTCCTGCTTGGGCAGGGGGTTGGACTAGAAGACCGCCAAGGTCCCTTCCAACTCTGTTATTCTGTAAATTCCAGGGCAGCCTCATGTAAACCACACTAAAGTAGTCCAGTTGCAAGGTAAACAAGGCATCAGTGACAACCTGAGCGGTCTCCTGGTCCTGGAACAGATGCATCTGGCACATCTGTAGAAAGAATCTCCTGGCCAAGGCTTCCACCTATTCTGGGGTGGAAGGAGCAGAAACTCTAAATCCAGGAGGACCAACGTTTCTCATACCACACCTTGCAAACTCATTAAAGACCAAAGATGGAATTTCTCTAGAGTTGGGGGGGGAGGGGCAAAGAAACCCTTTTGATGTTGTCATGATGTAGAGCTGAATGTTGATGGGATTGTTATTTCTTATGTTGCTTTTCTATAGGAATTCTCACCTTTTTCTAAAAGATCCATAATATTTATCCCATTCACCGAGAACTGCTTCCCAGCAGCTCCCTTCCGACACTCAGTACTCTTATATTGTATGCTATACCAATAAAACCATTTTATTTATTGCTTAATAAATGTATTTGTCGCCCATATCGTGGCTGGAGGTAATTCTCAGTGGCTATTAATAGCAGCATTCTGCAGATAATATTAGGTGCTCTGCTAGAGCTTACATACTTGGTGGTCGATGTTTCTTTGCTTCAGCATGTTTCTTTGAGCCTACGGAAATGAGAGAAAAAATTTTTTACGTTAAGTTTAAAGCCTTCATGATTAATATCTTAAAAAGACTGTGCAGACCATCGGTCCCCAAGAAATGGCAACTGGTAAAACCCCTTTCTCCAATTGCACAGCATAGAAGGTGATGCGTGACTGCCAAGGGATGAATCCAATCCGGGTTTGGATTCTTTTCATCTTACTGAGATTTTAGAGGAGGATTGCTTTCCAGCCTAATTCCACCCAGTACCCCTCGTCCAATTAATCCCTTTCAGAATAAACAAAATGATAAAAAAATACAGAAACTGAGGCAAAATAAGCCAGTGCGGTTGGAAACATTAGGAGAAATGACTAAAGAAAAATAAATATACAGGTAGTCCTTGACTTACGACTACAATTGAGTCCAAAATTTCTGTTCCTAAGCGAGACTCTCATTAAGTGAATTTTGCCCCATTTTACTGCCATTCTTGTCACAGTTGTTAAGTTAGCAACCCAGTTGTTACAGCTTCCTCAGATGGATACATGTTTAGGAGTAGCCATGTTTGTGAACATTTCTTAAATTGCAGAAGGAGGCATTTCTTATTTCTGGGAGAAGAACATTCTGTTACACACCCAGCCCCTGGACCATATCCAGCCCTTTCACTGTCCCTGTCCAACCCACCTGAGATCAATTAGAAATTAGGAATCAAATACAAATAAGTACGCCATGCACCCAATAGAACTGCATGGCTTTAACTTTGAAGGCACCTGCCATTTTCCAATTTACATATGTGTGCGTGTGTGTGTGTGTGCCTACTCACCTTCACAGCCTTACTGGTTCAGCCCTCCACAACAGTCCCAGTTTCTCAAATTTATTGTTCACCCCGGTTCTATAAAAAGAGGGCTCCCAATTGAAAAGAAGGTCCACCATAACTGAAGGTCAAGGTTTTTCCCTGTCCAAACTTTCCATCTCTGAGGGTGCTGCTCATCTCCGTTTCTTAGCCTGGGGAGCCAGCGTTGTCCTAAGACCCTTTTCATGGTCGTGTGGCCAGCAGGACTATATGCCGAAGCGTACAGATCCCTGTTACTTTCCCACCTATAGTGGTACCTATTTATCTACTTGCGTTCGCGTGCTATCAAACTGGGGCAGGAAACGAGAGCTCACCCCATCGTGCAGTGCTCGGGTCTTGAACCCGGGCTGTCAACTTCCCAGCTCAGCCTCTTTAGCCGCTGTGCCACTGTGCCCCCATCACAACTAAACTAGTACGAATAGTATTCCGCGTAGGATAGAAGGTGAGCTGCAAATGCTTACACACCTGGTTCATGTCGCTTCTTTTCATCCTTTTTCGAGCCTGTGAGAAGACAAAATGCTTTTGCTTACATCCAGTTTAAGTATTACAGGCAAATAATGGAGCTGACCTGGTGTTGGAGTTCAAACGAGGATTCATTTCAAGAGGGCTTTCTATCTACGGGGATTCTCAGTCATCCAGGTCTCAAAGATGCTTTTTCATGAGGCAACTGGACTTTCTTGTTTTTCTTTTGAAGACGTTTCGCTTCTCAACCAAGCAGCAGCTTCTTGGATGAGAAGCAAAAAGTCTTCGAAGGAGAAACAAGAAAGTCCAGTTGCCTCGTGAAAAAGCATCTTTGTGGGCTTTCTATCCTTGATTCAAAATATTCCTACATGAGCACCTCGTATGCTATTCCTTTTTGAGGAGGCCAACATTGTTATACACACAGGATTAGGAACAAGGAATAGAAGAGCAAAAATGGTTGGGTTGTTGTAAGTGTTTGGATTATCTGAATTTAATAATCTGGATAAGCCTGAAGGGAGGGGGGAAACAGGAAAATGAAAGACGAAAACAAAATTATATCCAATCTAAAATTGTAAGAAACGTGAATAGTATATGTTCTTCATGTGTTCCATCACTCCAGATACTTAACAGCTGCCTCAAATCCTGTTCGGAATAGCAGCGTTTTTAAAGCTTTCTTAAACTGCAAGGAGAATGCATATTTTCTTTCTGTTGGAAGAGCATGCCACAAGAAGAGAGCACCAGATTAAACCGTAAGGTGCCAATTAGTTAAAGGAGTAATATGGAATTGCACGTCAAAATAAATGCTTGGCTGTAAAAGCATACGTACCTTCTGGTTTCTCCCCACCATGATGTTTCTTTCCATCTGGAAAATGACAGAATGCATTTTTACATCCGGCCTAAAGCCATTATTTCCAATGTGTTACTAAGACTTTGCAAGGCACGTGCCCCTAAATAAATCTGGATAAGTGAAACAGCCATTCTCTACTTGCACTGAGGACAAGGTGATGCTTTGCTACTAAGTGATGGATGCAGCCTTTTGAATTGCTGGTCTGCTAATGTTGGATTCCTGCTGAGATGTAAGTTGTACATCTGCCATTTAGTGAATAAGATGCTATTGCAGCCTCTCCACAACGTTCTCTGCAGGCTGCCTTGGGCAGGGAGATTTGATTTGGAATAAGAGGTATCAAAGATATCTAGCTAAAGCCATCACCTTTAGAGCTGATACCAGCACCGGCTGCATTTGGTAGTAGTTGCAGCTTCCAGATAGTTGTCCAGGGCAAGCCCATTTACAGTCCATTACAGTAGTCAAAACATGAGATGACAAGGGCATGCTACCAGCAATTCTTGCTACACAAAGGGGTACAGCAGATACAGCAGCCAATGCTGGACAAAGTCTAGGGCCTGTTCTAGCAGGGGCTCATTCTCAGATTGCCATGGTCAGCTCTGGACACGGCCTCAGTATGTTCCTCCAGTGCTGTTTGTGGCTCTGGTCCATCATCTTTTTGGAAAAAAAATGCGTTACTAGTCTTACTCACACCAGTCCACGTGTAACATTCCCCAGTAACATTAAGCACCACATCCTTTGGCCAGACTGGCAGAAACACAGTCACAGCCCTGTTTACATCAAATATTCCCACACGAATTTATGCAAGCTAAAATCTCCAATCAAGCAACAAAATTGCAAAGCTAACATACTTCAAGCTGGAGCCCACCAGAGTGCCTTCTGATGGGAACTTAGTCAGTTTGGGAAGTAATTAATTTATAGATGAAGGGAGATTTCCTCTGTTGCAAAGATAAGACTCTTGGTTGTGAGTTAAATCTTCATTTGAGATTATAAAAACTAAAAAACAAAAGAGATTTTGATTTAAATGTTTAAGAATTATTTGGAAAAAGTTTAAAAAAAGATGTAAGAAAGTTTTAAAATGGAACAGGGGCAGTTTTTTCTTATTTTTCCATTTTTATTTTTCTTATTTTTACCTTTGATGGATGTCTTTTTGGCATAATTTTGCACTAAGCTAATTAAAGAGACTAGCTGTGGTGGGAATATTTGTTATTTTTCCTTAAAAAGTATGTGAAATTGGCTGAATTTGCATAAGGCAAAGAATTAGAGTATGATGTTTACTTGCCATGGAGACTGTTGTTGCTGAAATAACCAGGATCTACTAATAAGTAAAAGAGAGAGAGCATAGATTGCTTTTTTATTTTGCCTGGCTGAAATGTTATTTTTGGATTAGAATGGCTACTGGAAAAATGGCAAAAGAAGGAGGAGCAGCCTGCAGAAAAAATAATTACACAATACATGCTTCAGAAATATTTGAACAGATGAGAAATGAATTTGGCCAAATGGAGAATAAAATGGATGGTTTTTGGGGGGCAAAGAATGGATGCAAAATATGTAAAGATAAGAGCGGAGACAAGATGTTAAAAAGGTTGAAAGTTCTGTAAAACAAATATTTGGAGAGAGAGAAGAAATTAATGACAGAATGGAAATTTTAGAAAGTAAGAACAGAGGTTCACAGCAAAGAGTTGGAAACAGAATTGGATAACTTGGCTTTACTGTAATGGAGAGAGAAAGAATTCTCCTTGAGATTTAGAGCTGTTCCTGAGGCTTTAGAGGAAAAGCCTTTTTACGGCAAATGTTTTGGATATGGAGAAGGAACATATGGAGGCAAAAAATGATAAGATTTATCGAAAAATATCCTGATTTGCCAGAATTAGGAATATCCCCAGGGATATTTTGGTGCATTTTTTTTGTTTGTTTTTTGTTTTTGTTTTTTAAGATGAGGAAGCCCCACGTCAGCATTTTAACACAAAATTGAAACTAGATAATATTGACATAATTGTTCTGAAAGAGATTCGTACTAGAATTCTGTGTCAGAGAAAACAATAACATTTATTTATTTGTTTGTTTGTTTGTTTATTTATTTTATTTATTAAACTTGCATGCTATTAAATGGGTTTTAAGTTAAAATAATTGGGCAAAACTGTAAAAAATCTGAATGGTATGATGTTTGAAAATGAAGAGATGGAATGAAGTTAGAAAAGATATGTCAAAATGGGGCAAACTACAAATGTTGGGTACCCTACATATTTGGGTAGAATTTCTCTGATTAAATATTTTTTTGTTTCAGACAATACCTTTTTTGACAATTAAACAATGGCAGAAATATATATATATATGTAAATTTTATGGTGGGGAAGGAACCATGAATTGAATAAGAAGTTCTACAAGATGCAAAAGAAAAAAGGAGGAGTGGATCTGTATGATTTGAAATTATATGTTGCTGCCTGTTTGGTTTTGATGAAAGAGTGAGAGAAATAAAAGACTATTGGACGTAGAAGAGCATCATCTGAGATTTGGGTGGCATAGATACACGTGATATAATAACGCTAAGATGAATGTAGATTTTAAAAACCATTATGTTAGGCGAGCTATTTTTAAGAGTATCTGATAAATTCATTTTTAGGTTCTTCCAGCACAAGAAGCATTTTATAGACAAGAAATAAGTAAGCACAAAAGGTTAACCTACCATAATGTACTAGAATTTTCTCAAAGGGATTGTAAACTAAAATCGAGAAAAAAATTGATAACAGAACCTGCCAGTGGTTTTCTTATGTACAATTATCAGAAAGTTTGAAGTGGATAAAAGATATTATAGTTTTGAACAAAGGAAGTCTGAATTTGCAATAGAATTATGTACTAATAATGAACATGTTATTAAAAATGTATAAACATTGGCTTAAATAGGAGGCAAAAAAAGAACAAGTGAAAGAGTGCATGACCAAATGGGCTAAACAATTAGCTACAATATACAAATGGGAAATATGTGGTTGCAACTGACATTGCGTGGAAAGATCTGGCAGTAATTCACAATGGAGGAATAGTTGGTGAAGAACATAGACTTTGTTGAGATGAATGTTTTTGATCAGAGAAAAGACAATATCTACCTTTCTGGCTGACTAGAAACTCCTGATTGCATTAAATGGGGGGAAAATGCACATGCTTTGAATAATTGGATAATAGAAAAAGGTTAGCTTTTTTTGCAATCATACAATGAGAGATAATTTTGTAATTATATTTTCTACAAAGGAAATCAGAAACATTGTTCTATTTTTCTTTCTTTCTTTCTTTCTTTCTTTCTTTCTTTCTTTCTTTCTTTCTTTCTCTTTTTTGTTAGTTTGGGTAATTCTTTTATGTTCTGTTTTAAACTTTTACTAACATTTATGAAATAAATGAGCGGTAGCCCACCAACCCACGTATTCTTTAGCAGAGAAAAAGATGGCAGACACAACTTACGATGTGCAGGTGGCTTTTTGTGAGCCATTTGATTTCTTCAGTGTATTTAACAGTTCATCCTGAATGGTGAAGAAGATGATGATGGAGCAGACGATGGAAAACTAATGTTACAAGACAGAGACCCCAACTCCAGCCCAAACTTTTGAATTAAAATCAGAAGGAGGAAACTAGGAGGACATCAGAAATAAACATTTAATGAAAGGTTTTGGACCCCATGACTGTAGTTTGGATCCTGATTCTATCCTGATTGGTTATATTGATATCTCACTTTTGTGTGAGAGTTGCACATTGTGTGTGTGTGTGTATAATACACACACACACACAAACACATATATACATATCGCAGTACATATACATATACATCACCATCATTTTAGCCATTATCTAACCAGCCATTATCTAACCATTATCTAACTCTTTTGCATGTTTCCAACCCATACGGTCCTGAGCTTTCTTTTGCCAGTTGGGCCTGCAATATTTGCTGATGTCATATACATATACATGTACGTATACATATACATATACATGTACATATACATATACACACATACATGCACATACACATATACATATACACATATCGACTCCAATTTAATTCCCACATAGAGTTACCTGCCACAGGAGTAAACAACTGTGTGTGCATACATGTGGTAGAATCCCTGGCTAGGCTGGACAGAGGAGTTAAGAGGAGCCCAAATGTGGAGTGTGAGCACAGCAGAAAGCACCAAAGTCTTGACCTCGCCTGCAGTCCTTGAAGACCGATCTGACCATTCCCAAGGAAATGCAGTCAGTCTGGTGAGATTCTTGTAATGTAGTTGTCTAGCAATGAACTACAGTTGAGACTGTTCACAAGTGGCTCTGGTTGTTTGCACCCCACAATACACACAAAGAGCTGCTTTCAATCAGCAGGTGGTCTGGGCTCTGATCTATAAGGATCACTCCTTCCGTTAATCTACCGTAAGGATTCTATGACCTCTCTTGATGGTTGTCTTGTCTTGCATCTATCCTTATTCTTCCTGAGTCCTCCACTCTCTTTCCCCCATATTCTCTCTCCCTGGGCTTCAATTGATATGGTCAAGGGGCAGAGGGGGAAAATCAGGCAGAGGACAATTGGCCTGAGAGGCCTTCTCTGCATCGGCCTCTCTCAGCTGGGCTTCCTGACCTTCCTTGGTCCTCCTGACATTTATAAAAATCTTTGCAGTGACTCTCCTGGATCCGGCATTCTCAGCTTCTCCATACACTCAGATCCTCTACACTATGCTACTCAAAATGTTACTCTTCTTTTAGCTTGATCACAACCACACATTCCTCACTCTGCTTCCACCCACATACACAACTTTTCCTGACTGACTACCCAAGGCCCTGTTAAAAATGTAGCAAGGAAGAGCGCAGGCCAGCGTAGAGCAACGTCACAAGAACAAGGCCCTGTATCCAAGGTAGTGGACATCTGGGGGCAGAGGGCAGGGGAGACACATAATTGAAGAAATTAACACAATAACAGAGTTGGAAGGGACGTTGGAAGTCTTCTAGCTCAACCTCCTGCCCAAGTAGGAGACTTTGCACTCTTCTGGAGAAATGGTTGTCCAATCTCTTCTTGAAAACCTCCAGTGATTGAGCACCCACAACCTCTGGAGGCACGTCATCCACTGGTTAATTGTTCTGACTGTCAGCAGCCCTTCTTTGTGGAAGCCCCTTAAGGACTATCCCAGTAGCCAGTGCAACCCATAAGCACAATTCTGTGTGATAAAGTGGACCAGGAGTGATTGGTTCCAGGTCACTTGTGGAGTCTATGGCCGGGCACAGCTTCGCCCTGCTCTCTCTTTTCCCACTCTAATACGTGAACTACTAGGCCACCTTGGCAGAGGATTCCTGTCTTCTCTGTGGAACACAGGCCAACTAAAGTCTTCCAGAACATCTTACACACAGCTACAGATCCATCACCTGTAAACAGCGTGAGCACAGACACAAAGACAGCAAGGGGCAAAAGTCATCCTGCCGAACAACAGCACATCTCTGGGAAAACTTTCCCTCCCAAATGGTTCTCCCAGGGATCTGTAGCTCCAGAGTGCTGACCCGGTGAAGAAAATGTGCTGTTCAGGTCTCTGGACACTTGCACCTTCCAATGCCCCAATTTCCTGGGCCCAATAGAAACATTTATCTCTCTTTCTCCTTGAATCCGGGCCCAATCCTCCTCCCCCAGTCACATAAGGCTCAGAGGCAGGATGCTAAGGGTCTCTAGCCAACCTGCAGACCCCGGAGCCACTCCTGGTCTTGAGCAGGTGAGCAGAAACACCTTACCACTAGAGCCCTAATCAATTTTTCCTCTTCCCCTCTCTTTCTACCTACAGCTGGAGCTTCGTTCCGCAGCTTCAGACAGTTTGTTTTCTTTATGATGTAGAATATTCAGCTTCTGCCGCTCTCCGATTGGCTGGCTGCTGTGCCCAATCAGCATTCAGCGCTTAGCCCCCAGTTTCCTCCTCCTGGGTCTCTCTTTGATAAGGTTCCATCCTTTACTTCCTGTTCTGCCTTCAGGTGCTTTGGATAATCCGTTGATCCCCCTCTTCTTTGTGGCAGCCCCCTCAGATATTGGAAGACTAATTGACATTTTGAGAATATGTCATGACAGCGTATCATAGGAGGATAGTGATCAATCAATAATTAGTCAGAATAGAGCTGGAAGGGACTGTGGAAGTCATCTTCTAGTTCAACCCTCTGCTCAATCAGGAGGCCCTATAGCATCCCAGACAAGTTGCTGTCCAGTCTCTTCCTAAACACCTCCAGTGATGGAGCACCCACAACCTCTGGAGGCAAAGCTGTTTCACTGGCTAATTGTCCTCGCTGTTAGGAAGTTTCTCCTTAATTCCAGGTTGCTTCTCTCCTTGATTAGTTTCCATCCATTGCTTCTTGTTCTGTCTTCAGGGGCTTTGGAGAATAGCTTGACCCCCTCCTCTTCTTTGGGGCAGCCCCTGAGATATTGGAAGACTGCTATGATGTCACCCCTAGTCACCTCCTTCCTTTTGTCAAACTAGGCATACCCAATTCCCGCAACCATTCTTGTCTTCTTGATCACACAGCCATAAAGAAAACAACTTAGGCATACCCCTTTCACTATTAACAGCACAGGTTGTTCTCCAGTTATGTATTTCCCACATTCGTTTGTCATCGTAGAGGAGGAGGCTTTCTTGTTCCAGCAATGTGAGCAAACCCCAAATGAGTCCAGCTTTGGGGGCAGATTCAGAAGACATAGGACTTCAAGGAACCCTCCCTCAAAGCAGTCTGCATTTCTTCCTCTGCTGCTCAGCCTGAAAAGTAAATCCCAAAGGAGGGAGATGGATTTAGCAATCAGTATACTTACAGTTTGGTCAAGTTAGAATTTTTCTGTGATTTTCACGCCAAAGGAGAAGATGCTGAATGCAAAGCAAAGCTAGTTCCAGAGATCTGTGTGAAGCCCAGACTTGTGTGGTTTAATCCACTGCATGCCTGTTTCAGAAAGTAGTTATCGTGCTTCAAGGCCACAAGGCTTATATGCAGAGCTCTGGGTACCTTACTTTGGCGTCGTTCTCACGGAGGGGAAGGGAAGAGGCTTGGTGTATTGCAGCAAGGAGGAACTTACAAGAGACGGATCAGCATCCGGCTGGAAGTGAAAGAGGACTCTTATCTCAGTGTGGCTGCCCTTTATAAAAGCAATTCGTAGCCTGCCAGTGTTTTGCAAGTTGCAACAATTTAACAGCAGCTTAAGGGAAACTGATTTAAGACAAAGGGTTGGAAAGCTCACTTTCATCTTTCCTGATCCTGGTGAGAAAGCCTGGCTGTTTTCAAAATAAATCTCAGGAATTATGAAAATCACAACAACAGAAATGGTAGAGGGTCTCCTGCTTGAGTAGGGGGTTGGACTAGAAGACCTCCAAGGTCTCTTCCAGTTCTGCTATTCTGTTCTATAAACAGCCATTAGACTTCACTTCATATCATGAGGATACTGATGAAATTATCTAGCCCTCTTCTCAAACATCTGCAAGAAGGAAACCAACCTCAGAGAACGCCAAAAGCCCAACAAGTACCAGTTAACGTATTTTATTCCCTTTAGTTGAGACCCAAACACAGGGTTGTCTGCAGCTAGCCAGGTTTTAGTCAAAGATGTCAACATGTGAATCCTGCATCATGAGGCAAGTTCTGTCCCTGATGCACTGATGTGAGGAGTGGCAATGAAGGTAGAACAGGGGCTGAGTTCGTTGTGAATGTGGAGAGAAAGACCTGGGCACAAATAGGCAAGCAGCTAGGCAAAGAAAAATAAAGAAAGAAAGAAATGCACAAAGAAGCAGTGGAGAAACACACACACACACAAGTCGAACTATAGCCAAGCCAGTTTCCAGCCTTTCCTGAGGGGACCCATCATGGCTGCCTTCCCTCCCCAAAGACACCTCAGCTCTTCCCGCCAAAACCTGACAGACCCAGCTTCCTTTTTTTTATTGGCCCTCGGGGGTCAGGTGACTCTGGACGGGCCTCTTGATGGTTTGTTGGCCCTCAGACTGTCATCTGTCATGGAAGGACCGCCTCCTTGAGCAGGTGATAGGCCTTGTGCTCCTTCTTCCCTCCCTTTGTGGTTGCCCTCAGATTGATCCAACTGCCAATCGAACAGCAGTGGCCAATCAAAGAACTGTTGCTAGGCAGGAGGCGAGAAGGAGAGAAGACAAGACAGCTGCCTGAAGCTCTGCCACCACAGGCCTCATGAGGAAGAAGCTGAATAAACAGAGCCAAAGCTCAGGAGTCGAATGAAGATTGAAACTAAAAGATAGAAGGCAGCAGCCAATCAAAGGGCTGTTACTAGGCAGGAGGTGAGAAGGGGGGAAGACAAGATGGCTGCCTGGAGCTCTGCCACCACAGGCCTCATGAGGAAGAAGCTGAATAAACAGAGCCAAAGCTCAGGAGTCGAAGTGAAGACTGGAACTAAAAGATAGACTGCCCTGATGAGGGAAAAGTTCTCTCAGCCGTTTCCCTCAGTTGGAGCAAAGATTTGGGAGAAGAGAAGGAAAAAGGAGCCAGGAAGCCCAGCCAGGAGCAAACAAGGGGGAAAACGTGGAATAAAAGCAAAGACTTGGACAGAGCAGAAATAGAAATCAGGAATTAAAAAAGAGAAAAGAAGATCCAGATCTGTAGGAAAATGGCACAGTAGAAATAACCAGGGACTAAGACCGCAAAAATAGAGAAGCCAGCAAATAAACAAATTAATGGAGATATAGAATAGAGAAAATAGAGTGAAGTTGGACTTTTAAAATATAGCATAGCTAGATCCCATGGAAAATAGTTACAGTTTTATTAAGATTCATTTCCACATCAGTCTTCAACTTCCTTTCTTTAATTTTTAAGCTTCCCTTTCTTGGCAAAATAAAAGAACACCCACTCCCCAACCATTGAGGGGAGATACAAAATCCCAATCAATTGTCCAAATTTTCATGTCTTTGTTGTCTCCTTCGAGCAGCATAAATGCAGACATTGGCATGATGAGGTCAAAAAGAGTGAATCCAGTCAACAATTTTGTCATAAATAAAAAGTGGAAAAGTATCACAGAGAAACTTCCAGGAACAGATTGGGGAGCAGTCCATGCTGTCAAATGTAGGTTAAAGCTGAAAGATTAGAATAAGGACATCAGCAATATTTTATTTGGGTGAAGTCCATTGTTTCTGAATCCCCAAGAGGAACAAAGTCCGGATATCTCCCCAAATTGACCGGTACTCGGACAATTTAGTTCTCAGCCTCTCGTGTCATCCTGTTTTGAAAATCATATCATGCAGGAGACATTTTATTTATTTAGCCAACTTGTATGGCTACCCATTTCAGCCAGTGACTCTGGGCAGCGAACAATCTTAATATAAATTAAAAATAGCTTTCCATCATAAGTACATACATTAAAATAGCACAGCAGCCAAGGAGAATTTTACAGTCCATGGTGGTTCACACCACCAGTAAAAAAGGCCAGCAGGATCAGGGCCATCCTAATCTCTGGAGGAAGGATGGATGTTATGGCAGAAAACTAACTATTGCTTGCTCGGCAAACTAGCTGTCATTCCAGAAGAAGAGATCTCGCAGGGGCAAGGAGGTCTAATCCATCTCCCACTTGAAAATACAACGTGGGCTTTCCTCTGAGGACACTACTCTTCCCTTAAGAGGGAGAACCAACCTCGTGAATCCTAGCCCAATTCACAAAGCCCAGAGAAACGGAGGCAGAAGAAGCCTCTCTGGGTTGCAAGACCAATGGGTGCCCCCAGCTGTGAAAATGCTCAGGGAATGGGCTCCCCAAATATTCTGCAGCCACCGAGGTTGGCGAGAGAAAGGGAAGAGCCTCCTCCTCCTCCTCCTCCTCCTCCTCCTCCTCCTCCTCCTCCTCCGTCGTGCAAAATATTCCTTCCACCTCCTCCTTGCTCCGTTCAGAATGCAGCTGCACATCTGTGGCATTCGCTGCACCTTCCCCAGGAAGGATGTCCCTCTCGGCCGCATGGAAATCGCTCTGCCTCAGGCACATCCTGTCTGTGATGCGCAAAATGGGATGAGGTGAGCCAGCAAGGATCCATTGTATTGATTGGGGTATTGTTTACTTCTTGATTGTTGGTCTGATAATATTAATCCTGGAGTTAATCTATGCTCATCTGGGTGCTGATTGCTGATGAGGAAGTGTTTTGGTCTTTTGGTTCCCTTTCTGGCTTGCTGATTGTCTCTTTTGCACAGGATGAAGGTATTGTTTGTGTGTCTATTGATGGCCAATTTGCCAGAGTGCCCGGCTTCTAGAAATTCCCCACTGATTTGGGACTTGGCTTGACCTAGGATGGTCACCATTTCCCAGTTGAAACTATGGTGAAGTCTGTCCATATGCTATGAAATCAAAGAGTTTTCATCGTGTCTTCTGTCATGCCCAGTGAATAGTTGTCAGTTTTCTTATTTTTGGGTTCAAATTGTCCAGTTCAGCTTGTGTCCAGTTAATATTTCCAGCAGTCTATTGTATCACAGGGTTGGCCCAGTTATTGATGGTGTTTTCACTGTTCGGTTTTGTCTTCTCAAGTCTTCAGATGAATTCTTCACTAATCAGATTTTTAACTTTTCCACGCGTGATGTTATCCAAAAGTGTAAAATTCCTAGATACTTGTAGGCTTCTTCCTGAGGGCTCCTGATGGGTTCTTGGACCATTTGGCATTTCCCTTCCGTTACCGGTCATGAGCTCAGGCGGCCTTATTGCTACTGAAGCACATTGCTCTAGGCCAAACTCCATTGCTACATCTGCACCACAAACATTTTTGGTGTTTGTCAGTGATGGGATTTTGAGTTCTGATTTTTCCATAAAGCTTCAGGTCATCCACGTAAAGCAAATAGTTTTTATTCAATTTTTTTTTGCTGCTCGATAGCCAAGATCTGTTTTTTCTTCAGCATCACAAAGTTGTTGGCCCATTCTATTGTGAGGAACGACAATTCTTAGATGAATAGGAGTGTGTCAGCAGACTAGAAAGACAGAAAGAATGTGTCTGAGTCAAGTAGACACATAGAGAAAGGGTGGCCTTGACATGTCTAGCTCAGAGTAAACCTGGTCAAAAGTTTCTATGGCAACCTACTGACATGGCTCTTTTTCTAAGACAATGATTAAGACACAGAGGGAGGAGCCACCACAGGGAAGGCCCTTCTTCTTGGTCCCACCAGATGGACCTCCTTAAGAGAGAGGACCCATAACATTCTCTGCCTCCCTGCTCTGGTGGTCGGGTGGACGTAACTGGGAACAGACAGTCCCTCAAATAACCTGGTCCCAGGCCATGTGGGGTTTTAAAGACAACAACCAGCATCCTGAATTGGACCCAGAAGCAAATCGGCAACCAATACAGTCCCTGCAAGAGGAGTGACACAGGTGCAAATCTAGACTTGCTAAAAACCACGTGGGCCAGCGTATTTTGGACCAATAGAATAGAAGCTTCTGGAAGCCTTTCAAGGGCAGCCCCATGTAGAGGGCCTTGCGGTAGTGGGTGACTGTGAGCAGGGCTTGTTGGTCCAGGAATGGGTGTGACTGATGCACAACTTGTAGTTGTTTAAAGGGTTAAGGTTTCTATATGCTTCAGAGGGAGTCTTTCCAGTGAACCCTGAATAATAAAAGCTGCAATGAGCCTTGATTATCTGTTCTGGGTTTTCATTCCGGACCAGTAATTCAGCAAACCTCCACTTATCACATCTCAATAAACTTTTTCAGACAGTGTAAGATAAGTTTTGTCAGGATGATAAGGACGAGTAGGAAGCCGGCAGAGAAAAGGAAGTTGGCAAAATTTGGTTCCCACCATGCATTTATTAGCGCCAATGGTGCTGGGTTTGGAGATCTCCTACTCAGATTCCACCGTCTTGAATTAGCTAGTAGAACCAGTCGTCACTTGGCCTCATCTTACAACAAAAGTATCTTTTCTCTTCACAAGGAGAGTCATGCCAACAGTTCTTAATTGTGCAGGGAGGTAAGGTAACAACGCAGTTTTCTTTATTTCCACCATCGGGTTGCTTGTCAGTCCAGTACCTGGGGGAAAAAAACAATACTTATCAGTCTCTATCTAGATCTAGATATGTAGATCTAGAGACATAAATGTAGAGATCTAGGTCTACATCTAGATTTAGTCTGGATCTAGATCTTTGCTTGCTGCCAAATCACAATCACAATGGGTTATTGTTAGATTAGCGTTTTCTGTCGATATGAAATACAAAACCTGTTACTGGCCAATTTACAGCAGGGCATTGGGATGGGGGGGAGGGGATGTTGGAAACTCAGCATGAGGTCCACGGGGACTTCCAGTGGTCAAGGGTAAGGGGAGATGTTAGGGGTTATATTTCATCTTGACACATCTGCGGCAGAAGAAGTTCTGGGGGTTGAAATGAGGGGTCCTTGGTGCTCTCTGATCTTGGTGGTTTTCTTGCAGATGTTTCATTGCCCAGCTAGCTAACCTCATCAGGGCTAGTGCCAGCACTGAAGATGTTACCTCGTTTGGGTAACGAAACGTCTGCAAGAAAACCACCAAGCGCAGAGAGCACCAAGGACCCCTCAGAAGAAGATCTGTTCCCAGAAAGCAAGTGACCTGCTGCAGCCTCTGGAAACAATTTCAGGACGAGGGCCACCGTATCACTGGATTTTATTGCCAATCTTCCCCAAGGGCAGGGATCTATCAGCGTTCGGTTCCTGGTGGATTCATTTACCAAATCAGCCTTGCAAAGGCTTCCCAACAGCTGGGGAAACAGCCCAGTTCTTTTGGGACAATGCTTGTAGATGCAAAGGGTTGGCCAATCATGTCCTTTTGGACCAAGGCTAGACTTTGGGGGGTTAGGACCATGGATGATTGATTCGTGCTGCTGTCAGCAGACCCCCGGAATTACTAGGGAAACTGACTCCCCTTCTTTCAGCCCCATAATTATTTCCTTATCTCCAACAAAAGCCCGTTAGCTATAGTGCTGAAGGTGCTGGCCTAGAAACCAGGAGATGGTGAGTTCTACTCCCATCTTACGCACGAAAACCGATTGGGTGACTTTGCGCCAGTCACTCTCTTCCAATGCAGCCCACCTCACAGGGCGGTTGTGGGGAAAATAGGAGGAGCAAGCAGTATTAGGTATGTCTGCCGCCTTGAGTTATTTATAAAGGTAAAAAAGGAGGGATAAAAATAAAATAAGTAAACTTGGATTCTATTCCTCAACCACCATGATTCTGAAATGGCTCTTGGGTGCTTCTGACGCTGTTGATTGATGTGGCTTGTCAGACTTCCTGCCTTTGTGTGACCATCTGTGATTGATCACTTGAGACTGCAGTTTGCCCTTGCCGAAGGCACTGAAAATCACGGTTAGCAGCTCTACTGGTGCGTAAATTCCTGTTGCTTGTTTTGGGGTACATAAATTCCTGTTGCTTGGTTTAGTGTGTCCCTCAATCTGAGCTCCACTTTACCACTCACTTATCATGATGTGTAAATTCAACAACTGGTCTGCCAGGACTGAGCCAGGTTTTGGGGGGAGGGTGCTAGACATGAAGTCCTCATGCACAGCTTGTCACATAATTTGAATCTGTTTGAAAACTTACACAGTTCCTGCACTTAATCCATTTAGCCACAACAGCCCACCGCTAACACTACTGTTCTTGTAGAGTCCAATCCAATAGTCGCGGTTCTTTTTAAGTGCCATATTATCTATAAAGCCCTTGAGGAGGGAAAATTAGATTAGATTACATTAGATTAGATACAGTACATAGATAGATAGATAGATGATAGATAGATAGATAGATAGATAGATAGATAGATAGATAGATAGATAGATAGATAGATAGATAGATAGATAGATAGATAGATAGATAGATAGATAGATAGATAGATAGATAGATGATGATGGATGGATGGATGGATGGATGGATGGATGGATGGATGGATGGATGGATGGATGGATGGATGGATGGATGGATGGATGGATGGATGGATGGATGGGAGAGGGAGGGCGGGAGGGAGGGAGGGAGGGAGATAGACAGGGGAGGGTGAGAGGGAAGGCAATGGGGGGGAGGGAGAGAGACAGTGAGAGAGAGAGATGATATAAAGTTTATTGGAAATTAAGGTTTAAGGGAGGAACATATGTGGTCCATGATTTCTCCCCCCCCCCCCCATCCCACTAAGGACTGACTGAGCCGCTCCCCTTCCCAACCATCAGTCTTTGTGAACCTTCAGGGTTTTTGAGCATCATGAGTATAAAGCAACTGTACACAGGGGATCTACGACAATTCGTCATAGATAATGTTTTTAATTTTTTTTAAAAAACAATTAAACTGAATTGTTGAATTGTCCTGCAGCAATTTTTCCCATGGCAAGTTGGCCGTGGCGAGTTGTCCTGTGGCAAATTGGCTGTGAATTGGCAAATTGTCCCATTCCAGAACAGGGGACGGTCCTTGGGTGGAAGAGGAACTCTTCCTGGGTTTCCAGATCACAACGCCAAGGATTAAGATATGAGGAAGGGGTTTCAGTCGGTTCCTTCTCCCTTCCCTTCCTTTCCCTTCCCTTTCTCGCTCTTTATCTCTCCTCCCTCCTTCCTTCCTTCCTTCCTCTCCCCTTTTCTCCCTTTCTCCTCCCTCTATCTCTCTCTTCCTTCTTTCTTTCTTTCTTTCTTTCTTTCTTTCTTTCTTTCTTTCTTTCTTTCTTTCTTTCTTTCTTTCTTTCTTTCTTTCTTTCTTTCTCCTCCCTCACTTCCTCTCCCTTTCACCTTCCTCCCTCCCTCCCTCCTTTCCCCCCTCCCTATATTTTCTTTTCTTCTGCACAATATGCAGCGCAGCTCCCCTTTTCCTGTGCACCCCAGGAGGAAGGTGCGGGCTCTTCTCATCAATCCTGATCAAGGATGTCCCCCCCCGCCCACTTTCTCTCTTGCCCTTATCGCTCGGCCTGCCAACACAGAGAAGTGGCTCCAGAAACATTCAGCATCTATTCCTCCCTTCTGCGTCTCTTACTCTCACTTGCTCTCCTCCTGTTGTGTTGGGAATCCAGGCAGCTTCCCAGCTGCAGCCATTTTCAGCCACCAGCCACTGATTTTCATTTTGGAAAAATAATTGAGGCTTTTTCATGAAACACCCATTTTAGAAAAATGGTGACATATATGATTGTACTCACTTGTTCTTCACCATATCTACAAGAAACCAAATCTGCAGTATGCTTTTCTAGACAGTCTTCACGAGCCTCCTTCCAAGATTTCCTTTCATTAGAAAAGTAATAGAGATTTTTTTCGAAAGCATGCCAGCCTGGAACCATTTCAATAAGAATTTCTTTGAATCCATAGAGAAAACAAAAAGATGACATTAGTTAGTGCAAAAATTTTATCAGCATATTCTAATCTTTAAAATTGATTCACCATTCAAAGTTAGTTGTATAGTTAGGTTGAAGTACAGTGTTCTTCCTAAAATTTCAGGAAGTATTTCAAAACAGTTCTCTGTATTTTTTTATTTTTTTTTATTTATTAAATTTATTTGCTGCCCATCTCGTGGCTCCAAGTGACTCTGAGTGGTTATATGTTTCATTGTCCTTCCATGAGGCACTGTTCAGTTATTTTTTTAAATTATTTTAAATAATAAGAACAACTGATTATTGTTATTCTTGAACACCATCGGCATTGACAAAATGCCCATCGGTCAATTGCAAAAGGCAGCTTGGCCTGCACCGATTCTTTTCACACCACCAAACAATCAGATCTGCCTATCCCAAGTCCTTGGGAAGGACTCAATAGGAGGATAAAAATGCCAAATCTAGTGTGAACGTCTGGCCGACTGTCCAATAAACCAATACCAATAATATGTTTTTCTCCTCCTGAACAATCCTTCAGGATTATTAAATATTTGCGAATGCTGCCTCTGTTCACTCCATTTTTCAACAAAATGTTTAAATTTAGGGGTTACTTTCATGGAAAAGTCAGATATTTAGGACTTCTCTCATAAAGCTTTGACTGTCACATGATAATGGGATCTTCATCAACTTCACTAATGTCTCAGAATAAAAATTAAACCAAGTATAGATAGTCCTCGACTTACAACAGTTTGCTTAGTGACCGTTCGAAGTTGCAACAGTACTGAAAAAAGTGACTTATGACCATTTTTCACACTTATGACTGTTGCAGCATCCTCATGGTCATGTGATTCACATTTGGATGCTTGACAACTGGTTCATATTTATGACAGTTGTAGTGCCTCAGGATCATGTGATCTCTTTTTGCGACCTTCTGACCAGCAAAGTGAATGGGGAAGCCAAATTCACTTCACAACCAAATTACTAACTTAACAACTGCAGTGTTTCACTTAACAACTGTGGCAAGAAAGATCACAAAATAGGGCAAAGCTCACTTAACAAATTTCTCACTCAGCAAGATAAATTTTGGGCTCAATTGTGGTCATAAATCGAGGATTACCTCTATATACTATTGCAGGCTCAATAGAAGGGTTACTATTGGGCACTCTTGAATGTTACTGTGTTGTTAATTATATCCCAGAGGTCTTGTCTATATCTGTGCAAAAGGAACTTTGGGTATAGAGACCAAATTTACTAGCTATTTGGAACCAACAGATATCATAAGCGTTGGTCAGATGTTTGAAATTAAAGATTATAGAGCACTTTGAGATTCCAGAAATGCTTCAGGAAAGGGAATTTCAGATTGCTTATTCAACAGTCTTAGGCTTCCGGATTGCAGACTTGATTAACTTACTAAGTTCTTTTTCAAGCTCTTCATTCTTTATGGTCCAGTTCAACAGCTTCAATGTAAAGTGATGAACCGCAGCAAGGACCTCCATGTCTAAGAGATGTGAAGTAAAAATCTACAATAAGTATCAAATCATATCCCAATTCTTTTAAATTCTGGGGGATTAAGGAGACTGTGAGAGAATATGGTGAAATCCTGGAAGATTTTGAATGAACAACAGTCAACCTACATGAGATTTATGAAGTCCTCATCCATAATTATCTATAAAAATTTAGACATTTGAGGATGTTCTGTTCAACAGGAAGATTAGGGTGGGAGCTGACCTCAGAAAACGTTGAATTTATTATGTTGCCAGCTCATACAACGGAGGGGCCTTGCTTCTGTGCGTTCCTGCATCCTCTCTTGAGCCAGGGCCACGTGCCACAGGAGGTTGCCTTGCTAGGAAGTCTGTCAACTGGACATCTCAACATGCCCAGGATATCCTAAGCAGGCTTGAAGTAAAGTGGCCCCGGTTTGCTCTTTTGGCAGACTAGCAAGCGTTTGCCCAAACTTGAGTGCTGTTGCTGACCCCACTAATAGGGAAACCTGCATGTGGCACAGGTGCTCTTAAGACTGGGAACCTAGTTGCACCTTCTCCAGCCTGATCTTAAAAGCTGTCCCGTTTTATTGCAGCCAAGCAGCTGTTTCTGAACCTGCTGGCTCCTTGCTTACCAGTTTTGCCTCCTAAACTTGGATCGTATTCCAAAGCAAATTGCCGAATTGAAGCCACTGCTTTTTTAAGCCCCTCACCCTTATTCACTTCAGCTTTGTCTATAGAAGAGAAAGGAGAAGAAGTAGAGTGTTAAGTTCCCCTCCCAATAGTCATAATTAAATATACTATTATTTTGATTATTGTTATCTGCAGTCAAAGCCTCACTGGCTGCCCTGAAAAATAGGGTGGCCCCGACATGTGCACCACCTTCCCTCAGTTGGGCTTTTTCCAGAGGTATAAACAACAACAAAAAACCTCTTGAAGAGAATAATTCTGTGGACTTGCCCCATCATTGCCCAATGTCGGTTTGATTATGTACTATAGATAGTCCTCAACTTACGAGCCCAACATTTCTGTTGATAAGTGAGACATTGGTTACGTGAGTTTTGCCCCATTTTACGACCTTCTTTGCCACATTTCTTAAGTGAATCACTGCAGTTGTGAAGTTAGCCACTTGGTTGTTAAGTGAATCTGGCTTCTCCTTTGACTTTGCTTGTCAGAAGGTAATCATATGACCCGGGGACACAGCAACCGTCATAAATATGAGTCAGTTGCCAAGTATTTTGATCACGTGACCATGGGGCTTCTGCAATTGTCATAAGTGTGAAAGCCTGCTATTGTAACTTCAAATAGTCACCAAATGAGCTGTTGTAAGTGGAGGACTACGTGCATTTTATCTAATACATTTGTATCCAACATTCAGGGTGGTTTACAGCTCTTGAAAAGTCAAATGATGAAACATAAGAATAAAAGTAGTACAATTAAAACCCAGTCCCAAAGGTGCTTTCTCCAAAAGACTTTCTTGGTGTTTCTTTGAAGACATTTATCATTAACATCATTAACATTTTCAGCTATCAAAAGAGGGTCCCCGGCATTCCCCCAGTTTGAAAACCACATCCATCTTCTTCCCATCCAGTGTCCCTTCAGACGTATTCAGTAGATAGCTTGAAGAAAAAAGGAGATTGCCACCCTCCTTTGCCGGTCTGGAGGCAGTCTGAACATTGACTCCCAATGTCCTGTGGCTTCCTGGCCGTGTGCTGGTTTTGTGTGGGGACCATGAGATCTTCCAGAAGATATTCTTATGTCTCCAAGCACAGGCTGACATGATGAACACACGCAAAGGCCTTGGCTTCCTCAGCGATCCAGCACGGATCAGAAAAGGGTCTCCCGTTCCTTGGACTTTTCTGAAGGCACCTGAAATATCGTCTGTCCCAGGAAAGGCTCTAATCGGTGCTGGATGGTCATAAGCACGATGGTAGCATGGAATATTAGAGATGTTGCATGATGGCTGCATGATCAGCTGTGTTTCCTTTCTTTGGGGTCGGCATGTATGTTGACCTCTCCCAGTCTGATGACCGCTGCCTCGTTCTCGGGATTGGCCAGCATCCTTTACAAATTCTTGTTCTGCTGCCTGCAATATTTCTGTGGGAATTCCCTCTGATTTAACTTCCTTCTTGTACTAGAGATGCTTGTAAGGCGGGAACAGCTTCTTCAGCATCTTGGATGTTGACCTCTCCAGTCCACAGACTCTCCGTGTATTCTTTCCTTCTTTGTTTGATCTCTGTGGCATCAGTTATTATTATTATTATTATTATTTATCTATTTATTTCATCAATTTATTTATTTATTTGCCGCCCACCTCACCACAATCGCAACAAATCAGTTATGATTTGGAGTTTGAAACATCCTTCCAGGTTGAAATAACTTTGGAAGACTTTCTTTTTCTATGTTTCTTTCCATCTTCAGTGTCTTTACAGATGTCATTAGAATACTGCTTTTGGTCTCCTGAAATTCCTTGCTAAGTTCCTTCTGGATATTTTTATATTTCTTGGCTTTGGCTTCTCTTCTTGGCAATTCCCACCATTTGGGTTTACATTCAGTTTGCTTTCGTTTGTCTCTTGATCTTTGTCAGTCTCTTTTCACATTCAGCTTAACTTGATACCTACACCTGAGCTGCCTATGGAGATTCTCAGTCATCCAGGTCATCGTTGTCCCAAAGGTGCTTTTCCCAAAAGGCAACTGGACTTTCTTGGTGTTTTCTTCGAAAATGTTTCGCTTCTCGTTCTCTTTTTCAGAACTGAAGAAGCTCCTTGCTCTTCTGGTGGCCTCAACCATCATTTCTTTATGCTGATGTCGTGTCTCTTTGATGTTGTCTCTCCATCTTCTTTGGGGTCTCCACTGTGTTCTTTGACCTTCTCCTCTTTTTGTATATGTCTCATACAGTATGGACTTACATGACATCCTCTCCAAGTGAGCAAGCCACTTTATTTCCTGTTTTTATGTAGTTTAAGATTGGTTCTATGCCAATTCTTTCTCTTATGATATTATTAGTCACCTGAGTTGGGATGCCTTTCAAAAGAGAAATTGTGTCATTCTAGTTGGTACAAGCATCAAGAACTTACTAAAATATCACCAAAGCTATTTTCCCTAAGCAGGCAAAGCAGAGCCAATGAAGGTTTCCTGATTGTGAAAGAGAGAAACTGAATTGTTCCCTGGCCAAAATTCGTTGAAATCTGTGGGTGGTGACAATAAAGGGGAATATTTGTAGCTCAGGGTTGAAATGAGGGGTCCTTGGTGCTCTCTGAGCTGGGTTGTTTCCTTGCAGACATTTCATGACCTAACTAGGGAACTTCATCAGTGCTAGTAAGGAATTGGGTCTGCTCTCAGTTTATACTCAAGCCACTAGAATACAGAGTCTTTTGCGTGTGGGGAGAGAAATAGTGGTCCTGTTGAAGCAAATTCCACAGGACCTTCAAATAAAGCCTTTATTAATCTCTTGTAAGAAGACAACTTACACAGATAGGTCATCAGCGCAGCAAGAATGAAGGAGAGGAAAACCAGTATTTTAGTTCTTCGTTTGCCTTGATCTGAATCCAGGTAGTCACTGAATCGCTGGAAAACGTTCTTTGGTGCTGGAAGAAGACAAATGGGTAGCTTAATCAATTGTGAGGCTGACCATTCCTTTTCCCCGACCCCTGCTCTTTCCTGGAAGGTGGTCTCATGCATTCCAGGCAAAGGACCCCTCCCTTTGCCTAATGGCCCAAGAACAGTTTTGCATTCCTCAACAGAGACGGAAATGTTGAGCAACTTTCTAAGCCCACGCGGGGAGAACTCTACGTTTGCCACAGTTCATATCGGCAGCCTTAGAAGGGAAGACATCCCATTTGGAATTTTTTTTTAACTTAAGTCAGGTTAAAGGGAGGGAGGAGCTGCTCTAGGCAGCTTCAGAAGGTCAAAAGAACGTGCTCCTTAAAAGAGCTCTCCACCAATAAGTCAATAGACACATTGACATCAACCCAATTTACCAACTGCTGAGAATGAAGGAACTATTTCAACCGCAATCCCGAAGGCAGCGTTTAAAATGAACAAACAGGCACCCCACCACACAGCAAAAATCACAATCCCCCACAAGAATCCAGACCACATCCCGACAACAAGAGCCAGCCAAACAACCCAAAATCAAACCCGAAACCAGACCATGACTCAGAGGCAACAAAATGAGCAAACTCCATTTGCACCACACAGATGATACTTAAACACCAAGGACCATGGCCCTGCAACAACAAGCAGCCAACCAAACAGCCCAAAACCAGACCATGACTAAGAAATGTCCGGACAAACAACACCCACATTAATTTAAAGGAAAGTGCTCCGACAGAGCACAATTCAAAGCAGAAGAGGTCCCCCAAAATGGAGACAAAACGTTTGCAGCCAAATCGCCAAGCTCGGAGATCAAACCTATAGCCCAGGTCTCCTTTTGACTGGACTCCTCTATGTTTTCCTTTCACCTGTCTCTAACAGCACCCATTGCAGCTCCTCCGTCTCTATCTGTAAATGCCCCCTCCCCCTTCCTAGATCTTTTCCTTTCTCTTTTTGTTCCAGTTATTTGTGTGTGGCAGATGTCTGTGATACATGCAATTCCAAGAGGAGCCTGTGTTGCCAGTCCAGGACAAGAAAATGAATATATAGCAGGCAAAAAGTGAAAATGTATGCAGGGTGATGTACAAAACATTTTAAAGTGGGAAGAAGAGAGAGAGGAGGAGGAGGGAGAGGAGGAGAGGAGGAGAAAGAAGAAAGAATCTTCAGTTTGCAATGCAGGTAGAGCTGCTTTTCAGAAATAAGCATCCAGTAATATCCCGTAACATGACTCAGAAGCTCTGGATAGCACAGAAGGCAGCAGATGGAACATCACCATTAATCGAACACCAGGCAAAGCCGACAACCTTCATCATCAGCACCCAGAAGACACTATCCAAAGGACCGCCAGGTTCTTGCACTTAGATCCCTGAAAAAATCTTTTTATGGGATTGAGTAGTTTGGGAGTACACATCCTCTAGGACTTAAGTTCGATGGAGATGTTATGGAAAAGGAGGCAGCATTTGCAACGCTTTGTAGAAAGAGGTGGGAAATAAGAAGAGCTTAAACAACATACGTGCAGGTTTGGGAGGTGCTTTGGGTGCCATTTTATCTTCTTAGTCCAAATGATCATTCATCCTGTATTGGAGTTTATGGAATATGACACAGGTTATTTATTTATTTAAAAAAAAAACTATATTCAGAAATATAATATACTTCTTCCTCTGGAGTTTAATCTTTTATGTCATTAAACACCCAGAATCCAGACCTCTGCATGGACCACCCAACCTTTGACAGCTAGGTCCTCAGTCTGCAAAGTATCTTAACTGGCCTTGTAGTGATTCTTGGGCTAGTTCACTCTGGCTGATTTCTGACCGTAGAGCCTTTCCTGCAAAACCGTAACTTTCCCTCCCGTTATCTGGGATGTGAAAAAGAGAATGACTGCTAGGACCTCCATCTTCCTTCTCCTTGATCCAAACGGGAGAAAATGTGCAGGATCCTTAGACCACTACAAGGAAATTGAGCCCTGAAACCTTCGTAGAAATCAGCGGAAGGATTCTCGAACGAAGTGAGGGTTAGTAAACCACATCTGAAGCGTTTTCACAATTCGTCTGCGATATCCCCACCCGTCTTGCAAGTTCTCTCAGGAGCCTACATGACCTCTGCACGCACCCAGAGGCCCAATCAACAGGGCAACTTTTAGATGTTCTTACTAGTTCAGAATAAAGGAAGGAGATGACACCGAGGACATCCTTGTTGCTACCCAAAGATTGAAATCAGACTGCCACTTGTCCAGTGCAATGACCAAGTGGAGCTTTGTGAGTCAGAGCAAGACCTCTGACCTCAGTTATTGTATCATATTACATCACAATGGCTTAGTCAATCAATAATGTCAGCCCAGCAGCCACACGTGAAGAAGAGTGCCCCAGGGAGGCCGGTAGCTCAACCGGTTTGACGTCACCCCACCTCATTTGTATCTTCCTGGATCACCTCAGAATTTCTCTCAGCCAAACTGGCAGCTGTTTTTCTGATGGTGTCAAACGTTCCAAAATCCCTATTCCAGTTCCCTCCTCGGCCTTCTTTGAGTTGATGATGTTCCTGTCTGGCTGCAATGACGGCAGTTGCTCTTGGAGTCTTTGTTACGTGGGGAATCCAGCTGTCATGGTTCCGATAGACGAGACCAAACAAATCAGAACTCCGAGGGAGGCTAGAGATTTCCTCAAAGAACGTGTTTATTGGTTACATAGTATCAGCACGGTCAAAAGTGAAACCAAGTCTGAAATCCCCTTCCAAAAAGAAACACTACTACAAAGTTAAATCTCCCACCCCATGGCTATGCAATCAGCTACTTTTCCCAATAGAATAGCTTGGCGGGCTTTCTAACCAAATGCTCAAACGCCCCACCTAATCGACAGAAATGAACCTGGTTCCCATGGGATAGTGAATTGTTTAGACTAGCAAAAATCCTCAGAAACCCCTCCCATTCTTGTGGGAACCTAGAATGAGCAAGATGGCTGCCGCCAGGTTCATTGTAGAGTTGACACCAGCAGCAGGTAGAAGCGATTCTATGAGTTTCTCTAGAGGTGCCGCAAAGGACAGCGATGGGGGATGGCTGTCATGTAAGAACCAGCTCTATGGAACCATGGATGAATTTTGCTTGAAGGATGAGCTTCTGAGAGTTGCCCACATGTTGACTTTGACCACACCAGTCTACCGTTGCTTGGATGTACCAGCAGTAGTATTGTCTGCATCTACTTCTGCTTTTCTCCTTGACAGTTTCCTATCAAGAGTTCTGAATTGAACTCTAACAAAAGCAAATTCTGCTGTTTGAAGTGATTAATGGTTTTGATCATCATGGAATTCTTCATCAAAATCTGTATTATTTTAAAGAAAAGATATACAGTATATATGAACCTGAAAGAGAAGCCTGATCTGCTGAGATAAGACGTTCATAGCATTGCTTAATTTGCCAGGGGCGGAGTTGTACAATTAGATGACATACTTCACACCACAACAATGGATGATTTCACCCAACAGCCTCATGTAGATGTTGAATAGGAGTGAAGGGAGGACCAAATTCTGTGGTATCCCACATAGCAGTTGCTGGGGGTGGGATCTCTCCTCTCCAAACACCACTGACTCTTATCAGGACTAGAACAGGCTACCTGATGAGGTGACGATTTTATCCATGCAATCCTTTCCGACTCTTGGCGTTTCTCTGGACCCGGCCTCTCCATATCTTCCAATCTTGCACTACTTCTTTGAGCTGTTCTGTGCTCTGGCTGGTGTCAGCTTTGAGGGTGTCCACCACCGTGTTCTTTGGTGGCCTGGTTTCCTTTTACTGCTAACTCTCCCAACGATAATTGCTTTCTCCGGTGAATTCCCATTCACGGCACAGCCAGAGTAGGTGAGATGCCATTTTGTGACTTTGGGGCTACCTGACACTACACCATACGCCTAGCTGCAAGCAAGAGGTTGGGTGTATTGCAAAGTGCATCAGAAAAAAGACCCATGTCTTGTCTTCTTAGTTGCTCATAGCTGCTCCGAACTTCAAGGGGTTCACCTACGTCACCTAAATTATGCTGCAGCTCTGGAACCCCAGAAGCAAACACCACCAAGGATATTGTTCCAGACTCCCAGGAAGAGAGCAGAAGAGAAAAGATAAAGGTTGATTACAAAATCTGAAGAGCTCCGAAGAGAAATTTTAATAGACTTTGAGGCAGTGGGCCACATAGCAGTTTAATTTTGCTGTTTAGGCTCCTGCAAGTTTACAATATGTTTTGTTTTACTGTATTCTTATTCCTTCTTTACTTTCTGTCTTCCAGAAAAGCACTGGCTTAGGAAAAATCGGTGTTTATGCTTGACAATGTGGTCTGTTTGCAATTGCCCAGGTGTGGGATGCAACAGGCAGTGGACTGGCTGCCTATCAACAGCTCTTATTTAACCTTAATCCATTTCATAATTCCACCTGAGCAATCTTCATGTGTACCACAGGAATGAATTAAATTCAGTGTTCAAAATATGTTTTGTAGGAGTGCCTGGCCAACTTTTGGAGGTGCCAGACTATTTCTCAGCTGCCCCCAATGCATTAATTCTCTAAGGTAAACCCTTTTCTATGTTGAGTCCATTCCCAACAATCACCCCCAACCAAGCATTTTACAGGAAACCAAGGGCAATCTTTCTTTTGCATATCCAGTGTAACGTGTCTTTTCCAAATGATTCTCTTGGCCTGTAGTTCTACATCCTGCATTTTGTCTTGTCAGATAAAATTTGTTCTACATCCCATAATTTCTTCATTAACATCATTCAGACTTAGTCAATCCATAGAAGCAGGCTTCATTTCTGACAACATTGATAGTTACGAACTTCAGTCTTCATTCTTCAAAGATCTCCTTTAATATTTCCAATGTTATAACATTTTGTATTGTGGGAAGTCAGCCCCCCCCCCCAGAGAAGGAAATATTAAAAGGGCAAAATATTATATTTCCTCAAAGGATCTTAAAGAGGCAGAAAAGCATGCCCAGTTTTTTTTTCTTAATATCCCCAAGTCTCCCTTCCCCCAAGCAGAAACCAGCTCTGTAGAAATGCAGATATAAACCATTCAGGAAGGTTGAAGCTAGAAGCTTAGGAAGACAAAGACACCTAAAATCTACATACCCCACCCAAACTCTAAGACAGGATATAATAGGATTAACACAGAGATGCCACGGGGGCACACTCAGACTCAGGTCAAAATACATGACACAGGAAATACAAAGCCTCAAACTGGAACAGGAAACAACCTCAAGAGCCCTAGAGGGTATAAAAACACACTCCCTACACGTGCTCTTTCTTTTTTCTTCCAGAGTCATCTTTCTGTCTGGCTCCCCTCTTCCATAAACTGCAACCTTCTTTCTAAAGCAGTCGCCATTTTGTTTATTCCCGGCTTGGACTGAACCATGATGAAGACTTTTCCTTCAACAGTATCATTCTGTAAATCCCAGTATTAACGGATGTCAGGCTGGTATTTTTTTTACTGCTTAATATGTTTAGTAATACAAAATCTTATAACAAAAATCAGTATTCCAAATTCAACAGGACACTTAATCTGTTTATACCTTTTTTAGATCTTACTTTAGTTCTTAATTTTTTGCAATTTGTTTTCATTTCTTTAAGTCCTTGTTGTAATCAGTTTTTCTTTTGTTCCGAGTTGAAGATAAACTCACCCAATGAAGACTGAAGACCTCTAGTAGCTTTGTCATGGTTAATAAGCAATTTCCCAAAATGATTAGAAAGCGAGGTTTGTGAACTTAGTATCCTGTAAAAGGGTCCATTGAGGTTGCAAGAAAGAGGAATATAACATTTTATTGGCTTAATTTGCGTTGCCATTAAATCCACATAAACTCTTGGTGATTTACATATTTTGTTTTCTTAAAGTGATGCAGTTCCTCTAACAATTTTTGCGTTATTTTAATTACTTTAACCATCTTACGAGAAAGGCATGAACACGGACCTACCGACGTACGTCAGAGACACAGAGAATCAAAGGAACTCTCCTCCAATCTCAGAAGCTTGGAAGTGATGCCCGCAAGGCGGTAGACAGTACTCAGATGGCATCAGATGGTTCTGGCCTCCCCCTTTTTTTAAGGGACGTCACACGTATTACATGCGTGCAACAAGGACGGGAATTTTAATCACCCTGATTGCACTACCATTTGATATTTACTTAATTAACACATGGCATAACGTATATGGGCCTTATATACAGGTAGTCCCTGACGTACGTCCACAATTGAGACCCAAATATCTGCTGCTAAGCGAGACAGTTGTTAAGTGAGTTTTGCCCCATTTTACAACCTTTCTTGCCACAGTTGTTCAGTGAATCACTGCAGTTGTTAAGTTAGCAACCCGGTCGTTAAGTGAATCTGGCTTTCCCATGAACTTTGCTTGTCAGAAGGCTGCAAATGGTGATCACGTGACCCCAGGAGGTGGCAACCGTCGTAAGTATGAACCAGTTCCCTTTTTTCAGTGCCATTGTAACTTCAAATGGTCACTTAATGAGCTGTTGTAAGTCGAGAACTACCTGTATTAACATTTCACCTAAACGAAAAACACAATAAAATATGAATGTTAAAAAGATCTATATTAAGATACCAACGTCTAGGCCATCTAACCACTGAAGCTCAGCATCATTTATATCAGTGGTGTCAAACTGCTGGTCCGCGGGCCGGACGCGTCATGTGGAAGCCGCGCCTACCCCATTGCCGGCAATGGCAAAACGGTCCCGATACGTTGCGTGACGTCGTGAGTTTGACATGTCTGATTTATATGAAAGAAATCAGAATCTGGACCAGTGTTGAAATGACCAGATGATTGTGGCCTCCCCTTTTTTAAAAGGGGTGTCACACATATTACATGCATGCAACAAGGACCGGGGTTTTAATCACCCTGATTGCAGTACCACTCAATGTCTCTCAACTTTTCTTGCTGGCTTCTTCGAATAAAACCTGATCTAGATGTCTTCAAAGGTCTATGGGGTGGTCTTTCCTGTCTCCTTGTGGATTCGTGGCCTGGGAGGGTGACAATCCTTCCCGCCTTCATCAGTCATGGATGCCGAACCTTGTTGTCTTTGCTCTGGCCCATCCATGATGTCACAATCCCACTCCTCCTGCAAGTGTGCTGGAGATTGTGGATGTCTGGTTAGGGACCATGGTGAGCCAGTCAGTAAGCAGCAGAAGTCACAGGATGCAATAAACTGGGAGGCAGCGAAACTGAGTTGACCGCAAGGAAAGAAGGAGTCGTGAGGCAGAAAAGAGGAATTCCATGACCATTGAGAAGACCAACGAGGTTGGCCAGAAACAGAGTTTAGCAGAATAATAATTGAATAACAGAGTTGGAAGGGATTTTAAAAGTCTTCTAGTCCAACCCCCTGCTCAAGCAGGAGATCCTATACCATCCCAGTTAAATGGCTGTCCAACTTCTTCTTAAAAACCTCCAGTGTTAGAGCATGCACAGCTCCTGGAGCCAAGTCATTCCACTGGCTGATTGTTCTCACTGTTAGGATATTTCTTCTTTATTCTAGGTTGCTTCTCTCTTTGATTAGTTTCAATCCATTGCTTCTGGTCCTGTCTTCCGGTGCTTTGGAGAATAGGTTGACCCTCTCTTCTCTGTGGCAGCCCTTCAAATATTGGAAGACTGCTATCCTGTCACTACTAGTACTTCTCTTCATTAAACTACTAGAGTCTCCGGGGTAGGCAACTTTGGCTCTTTTATGACTCGTGGACTTCAACTCCCAGAATTCCTGAGCCAGTCATGCTGGCTCAGGAATTCTGGGAGTTGAAGTCCACGAGTCATAAAAGAGCCAAGGTTGCCTACCCCTGAACTAGACCTACCCAATTCCTGCAACCGTTCTTTATATGTTTTAGCCTCCAGTTCCCTAACCATCTTGGTTGCTCTTTTCCGCCCGCTTTCCAGAGTCTCAACTTTTTTACACTGCGGCAACCAAAACTGGATGCAATATTCCAAGTGTGGTCTTAATAAGGCATTATAAAGCGGCACTCACATGTGATTTTGATTCTATCCCTCCGTTAATGCAGCCTAAGATTGTGTTGGCTTTTTTGGCAGCGGCCACACACGGCCGGCTCGTACTTAAGGGATTGTCCACTCAGGACTCCAAGTGGACAATCTCTCGCAGTTACTAGAAGAACTCTGAGATCATTTCAAACCCTGTGGTTCTGTTAAGAAGAAGCTCCCTCTCCCTTGGGGCTGTGGCCCAAACGGTCAAGAGGGCCGCTGCAGTGGGAGGATCGAAGGCCCGTCCCTTCTTTTAGGCGCCTCGGGACACTTCCAAAAGAGAGCAGAGCTTCGATCGTTCCATTGCAACTCTTTGGCTTGACCGTTCTGAGCTCCCCCTTTGAACCCGCCGCTCTCCATCCTGGCCCGGTGCCCAAACGCAGCAAGGGCTCTCGCTCCTTTCGTTTCAGAGCCATGGCAGCCAAGAAACAGTCTCCAAAACCTGCCTCCAAAGACCGCAAGATTGCGATGGATGCCTTTTGGGGGGAAATCAAGTGGCCACTTCTGTGCTTGTTTCTCTTAAGCTCTTTCATCATGTTGGCCGTTATGATCTTTCTATGTAAGTACAATTCCGGCCCGTGACGTGTTTTTAACTGAAAAACGCTTAGTGTGATGTGGATATGGGTTGCATATCAGGGATCTTACTTCCTCTGTTTCAGTGCCCGGGTAAGCACCATGATATGCCTCTAATGGATCCATTGATCCATTAATTTCTATCTGTTTTCTTCCATCATTTTAAATTTCTCTTAACAGAATAGCAGAATTGGAAGAGACCTTTTAGTTCAACCCCCTGTTCAGGCAGGAAACCCTATACCAGGGGTCCCTAACCTATGGTCCACCGCCCACTGCCGGGCCGTGGCCTACTGGTCAGCGGGCCACGGGACAGGCTGGCCAGTGCGCGCATTCACCCCCACTTGTGTTAGAGCCCGCAGACCCATTTGCACATACGTGTGGGGCTAGCAGTGGCGGTGGCTAGCGCCTGTGCACATACGCAAATGGGCCACTAGCACCGTGTGGGTTGCATGGCCCGTTCACGCATAAGTGCAGCACTAGCAGAGGCGGCAGCTAGTGCCTGCACACATGTGCAAACGGGGCCGTGCGGGTGGGCGCGGCCCTGTTCCCACATGTGTGTGCGTGCTTATGTGTGTGCAAATTTCCCACCTGCTCCCCCTCCAGGCCACCAGCATGAAAAGGTTGGTGACCTTTGCCCTATACCACTCTGGACAAATGGCTGTCCAATTTCTTCTTGAAAACCTCCACAACTTCTGGAGGCAACTTCTGGTTAATTGTTCTAACTGTTAGGGAATTTCTCCTCAACTCCAGGTTGCTTCTCTCCTTGATTGGTTTCCACCCATTGCTTTTTGTCCTGCCTTCAGAGGCCTTGGAGAATAGGTTGACCCTCTCTTCTTTGTGGCAACCCCTCAAGTACCAGAAAACTATTATGTCATCCCTATTCTTTCTCTTCTGAACTTTTACAGAATACAGAATGACAGAGTTGGGAGGACCCTTGGAGGTCTTCTAGTCCAACCCCCTGCTCAGGCAGGAAACCCTATACCATTTCAGACAAATGCTTGTCCAATCTCTGCTGGTTTTGAACCTCCTTGGTTGCAACGGTGGTTTCTGAGATGGCTTTGGGGAGGGAAAGGGCCTCGGATGCTGCTGCAAAATAAGATGCTCATCTTTCTTTCTGGTGTGTACCTTGGGAGGTGTGCGAGTGTGCACAAACAGAGCTAGTAAACAGGTGGCCAAACTACTAGTCTGCCTTAGCCTTATAGTCTCCTGGCGAACATAACATCAGCATAAACTAAACAAATAAAATAAACTGGAAGCTTCAGCATTTATTCCTTCCTTCTCAATCACTTTAGGTAAACAGTTATTCGTGGATAAAAGTAAACCCCACATTGAGGAGCCACTGAAACATCTGGGCAAAAGGTTACAAAAAGTTCTCAAAGATCCTCAGCTCAAACTAGAAAAACGTAAGTATGGAAGGGGGCAGAGCTGAGAAAAGGAAAACCAGATGCCTGAGTTTACTAGTCAAGTGCAGCATGATTGAACTAACCGAATAACAGAGGTGGGAGGGACCTTGAAGGTCTTCTAGTCCAACTTCCTATTCAAGCAGGAAACCCTATACCATTTCAGACAAATGGCTGTCCAGTCTCTTCTTAAAAGCCTCCAATGTTGGGGCACCCACAACTTCTGGAGGCAAGCAGTTCCACTGGTTAATTGTTCTGTCAGGAAGTTTCTCCTTAGTTCTAGCTTGCTTCTCTACCTGATTAGTTTCCGTCCATTGTTTCTTGTATTCCCTTCTGGTGGTTCTGAAAATAAGTTGACCCCTTCCTCTTCTTTGTGGCAGCCCCTCAAATACTGGAATGCTGCTATCATGTCCCCCCTAGTCCTTCTTTTCTCTAGACTAGCCAAACCCAATTCCTGCAACCGTTCTTCGTATGTTTTAGTCTGCAGGCCTTTAATCATCCTAGTTGCTCTTCTCTGCACTTTCCCCAAAGTCTCCACATGTTTTTTTGTAACATGGTGAATCACCAAAGCCTTATCTGACTGTTCCCATGGGAAGGCAGTCAGTCTGGTGAGATTCTTGTAACCTAGGTGGTCAACAATAAAGCTTCTGCTTAAAACTATTCACAAGTGGTTCTGGCTGCCGGTGCTTGACAATAACGCTGTCTTGTTGGCCGCTGCTGTACTTTTAAATTCCTGAGAGTGATGGTTTGGGATTGGGGGGAGGGGGGCTTCTCAAATCGACCATTTCTCACCACTGACCTAAGCTGACTTGGGTGCCCTATTTGGCGAGAGAGGATTTAAACGTCTGAACCAGCAGCTTGGCTGGATATGTGCAAAGAAATCTTTTCAGTCTCTCCGGTAATGTTTTCAGCCCAGAAGATAGCAGAGGAAGCTATAAAGTTGCCTGCATACATCAAACATGCTCACAAGAAACTCCAGGATTACAAGAAAAGCTATTGTGAGTATCGAGATCTTGAAGCATCAGGCTTGGCACGTCGTGTCAATGTTGTGAGTGATCTAGGTGAGAAAAGGCACTCAGATCTGTAAGGGCCAATTTCATTGGATCCCACGGTCCCCTTGTGGAAAGGAAAACGTTTTAGCCTCCAGTCGCCCGATCCTCTTTGTTGCTCTTCTCTGCACTCCTTCCAGAGTCTCAACACTTTTTTTTTGTATTGCGGTGGATGCCGTATTCCACGTGTGGTCTTACCCAAAGCATTATAAAGCAATACTAACGCTTCATGCTATTCTTACTCCTGCAAGAAAGTAACAAAGTTCAGAGAATACCAAGGAGCACACAGTCCTCCTCCTCCTCCTCTCATTTCCCTCCTCTTCCTCCTCTCCACAGTCCCCACTCCCTTCTGATGATGTTACCTAGTTGGGTCAAATCTAGAAGAAAATAACCAAGTTCAGACAACATCAAGGCTCCCTCATTTCAACCCCGAGCTACACATACTTTAAAAAAAAAAAAAAATCAGAGATTCATCTAGAAGACAGAGTAGAAATTGGCAACCATCCTGCCTCCTAAAAGAATATCGGCTAGTTTTGACATTTCCCTTCACACCTGTTCTTTTTAGATGATCTCTTCCAAAAAACTGGGACGTCTGCAAAGGGCTGGAATCTTTCTGGGATGAATCTATACTACATTTCAAAAGGAAAAAATACCTGGTACGACGCTGAGAACTTTTGTGTGTCCAGAGACAGCCATTTGGCCTCCGTCCTAAGTCATGAAGAGCAGGTGTTAATTTGTTGTTATTACTATTATTATGGTTGGTCGCAGTCAGCCAGATGGTCAGACTGGATTTGGCATTTTTATCCACTTCTCCAGCCCTTCCCAAGGACCCTGGGATAGGCAGATGTTGTTGTTTGATGGGCTTAGAAGTATCATTGCAGGATGTAAGTTGTTCCGAATCAAGCTGCCTTTTGCAATTGACTGATAGTGAATTTGTCAATGCCGATAGTGTTCAAGTGCTCTAGTTGTTTTGGAGGCTCCTATTACTATAGGTATTATCTTCTGTTTCTTTTACCACAGTTGTTCTATTTCTATTTGCAGGTCTTTGTATTTTGTGATTTTTCTCTAGTTCTTTTTCTTTTATCCCGCTATCTCCAAGTACTGCCACGTCCACTATCCGGACTTTTTTTTTCTTAGTGACTATTGTTAAAGCTGGGACGTTATGTGGCAGGTGCCTGTCTGTTCAATTCTTATTATTATGGTTTATTGCACAGTCAGCCAAATGTTCAGACTGGATTACTATTATTATTTTCTTTCTGATGGTTGGTTCAACAATGTGCTCTTTCTTTACTATTTTTTTTTTTATTTGCAATGCACTTCTTTTTTTAAGTTACCCATGCTCCATGGAATATCTATACGATCTGTGCTCTACATTCAATGGAATTGGAGAAGGAATCCTTCAAGGTGAACCCCCAAAAGCAGCATTTCTGCTTTTCTGAATTTCTGAGCTCTTATTGTCCATTTCTCCCCCTAATAGTTGTAAGGGTTTGAATATTCACCCCAGTATCTGGCCTAGTCCCGTTAACGATAGAATCATAGGACCTGTGTGTATCGTATGAATTAGAAAATAAATCAAGTAAAATTTAGCATCATCCAAATTTTCACATGTGCTCCATTGTAAAGGTCTCCCTAAAATGCTGTGTTTTGCATATTTTTTCCAGAATTACCTCACCACCCAGCTCACTGAGCCATCTTGGATTGGCCTTTCAGCTGCAAATAAAGGTGATAATTGGGAATGGTCAGATGGATCCAAATTAATTACCGAGTGCGTCTGCAAAGCTGAAGTCCAGAGGTAGTCCTTGAGTTACAACAGTTCATTTAGTGTCCGTTCAAAGTTACAACGGCACTGGAAAAAAATGACTTAGGACCATTTTTCAAACTTACAATCGTTGCAGCATTTCCCCCCCCCCCCCGTGATCACGTGATCAAAATTCGGACACTTGGCAACTGACTCATATTTACAACGGTTGCAGCGTCCCAGGGTCACGTGATCCACTTTTGCGACCTTCTGACAAGCAAAGTCAGTGGGGGAAGCCGGATGTACTTAACCATTTTACTAACTTAAGAACTGCAGTGTTTCACTTAACAATGGTGGCAAGAAAGGCCATAAAATGGGCCAAAATTCACAACACTTAGCAATAAAAAAATTGGGCTCAGTTGTGGTCGTAGGTTGAGGACTACCTGTATCTGGACAAAATCTTAAAATAGATTTTAAGTGGAATCACTCTGTTGAAGCACCCTCAAATAGTCCGGCTATTTCTGGTGGGCCAGGACCACACCCACACCCACACCCAGAATCACCGAAGCCTTATCTGACCGTTCCCAAGGGAATGCAGTCAGTCTGGTAAGATTCTTGTAATGTAGGCGATCATATTTAGAATAGAATAGAGCTGGAAGGGACCTTGGAGGTCTTCTAGTCGAACCCCCAGCTCAAGCAGGAGACCCTATACCATTTGAGATAATTGACTGTCCGGTCTCTTTTTAAAAACCTCCAGTGATGGAGCACCCACAACTTCTGGTGCCAACCTGTTCTACTGGTTAATTGTTCTCACCGTCAGGAAATTTCTCCTTAATTCCAGGTTGTTTCTCTCCTTGATTAGTTTCCATCCGTTGTTTCTTGTCTTGTCTTCTGGTGCTTTGGAAAATAAGTGGACCCCTCCTCTTCTTTGTGGCAGCCCCTCAAATACTGGAATACTGCTATCATGTCACCCCTAATCCTTCTTTTCTCTAGACTGGCCCTACCCAATTCCTGCAACCGATCTTCATATGTTTTCGTCTCCAGGCCTTTAATCATCTTTGTTGCTCTTCTCTATCAAAAACATATACCTATCAACAATAAAGCTTCTGCTTGAAACTATAGTCACAAGTAGTTCTGGTTGCTTGTGCTTGACAATAATGCTGTCTTGTTGACCACTGTTGGATTTTTAAATTCCAGAGAGCTTTAGTTTGATGGGATGGGGTGGGGAGGGGGGAGCTCCTCACACTGACTATTTCTCACCACAGGGCTAACCTGCCTTGGATACCCAACAAAATAATGCTGTTGACACATGGCTGAAAAAGATGGGTGGAGATTGCCTTCCTGGTAGGCCAGGGGTGGCAATAGGATCTGCCTGTTTCTGCCTCTGTACTTACTCTGGGGCAAGTTCACCCCAAGGATCAGCCCTCGCTCTCTCCCACTCATGTATCTAAGAAACTTTGGAAGCATCTATCACAGTGATGGCGAACCTTTTAGAGACCGAGTGCCCAAACTGCAACCCAAAACCCACTTATTTATCGCCGGGTGCCAGGTGGGCGTGGCCCACTGGGTGGGTGTGGCTGTGGTGGTCATGGCAGAATGGGTGGGTGTGGCCAAGGTGGGCGTGGTCACCTCAATGTTCCTCCTGTGGGGGCCGGACAGGGTTGGGGGAGATCCAGGGGGTCTCTGGCAGGTGGGGCGGTGAGCAGGAGGCTCCTCCTGCGGGGCGAGGCCAGGCAAGGCAGGGCAGGGCGGGGGTGCCATTGTCACAGGACAAGGCGATGCAGGGGCCAGGGCGGCTGCTGCCTGACACCATCGGCCCCCGCACACAGAGGCCAGCGAGTGCATGGGGGCCAACGGTGTCTGTCAGCAGCCACAGCCTGCTGGCCCCTGAAGCGGCGCACTCTAGGGCTCCGCAGCCCACTGCCAGCAGTTCAGAGAAGCCGCCTCTGAGCTCGACGGCCGGCCAACAGCTGAGGAGGCGATGCAGTGGGTCGTGCCCAGGAAAAGGAGAGCATGCGAGGCCAGGAGGGATGGGATGGGGGGAGGGAAACCAGCTGTGCTGGGATGCATCTGGCCATGTGGGACCTCGGCGAGTTAGCGGGCAGCTGCTTGAAGAGGGATGGTTGCCATCTCCGGGGCATGGCACAAGTGCCCACAGAGAGGGCTCTGAGTGCCGCCTCTGGCACCAGTGCCATAGGTTCGCCACCACTGATCTATCACATAGGCAGGCAAAAATCTCAGCTTCTCACCCAAGGTTGCCTAGCTGCTTCCTCAGATGCTTGAAGGGTCTTCTGGGCCAGGGATGCAGGCAATCTGGGAAGATTTTAGAACTTCAAATGCCATCTTCAATGGAAACAAAAAGTTATTTATTTTTATCTCTTTTAATGCCAAGACGTTGGATCAAAAGGATAGGGTGGTCTTTGGAGAAGGAGAATGCGGGGAAACCAATGTTAATAATCTGAGTCCATCTCTGGCACCAATCTCTGGCAACAGAACATGGGTTTTTACTGACGCCTTTGTGCTCGTGAGGTCTTCTCTGTTCTGCTTCCCCGATTCCCACAGAAATCTCTTTTCTAGCATGGAAGAAGCTGGTTGGAAAAGCATCAAAGCCACAGGATGGCACTCTCTTTTTGGCAATGGCAAAGCTCTTGGTTTTGTGAAGAAATAAAGCTTCATGGGTGTGGCTTTGGCGTGGCGATTGGGACAACCACACCTGAAGATATCCAACGTGGATTTGCAGCCAGTCTACAAAGGGCATGTTTGGTTTCGTCGCAAGAGATGCTATTCCAGCAATGTCCTTTATTGGCACAATGTTTTTCAATTTCGACACACAACATCTTGCTTTTTGGTGCTCCTCGTTTCCAGAAACTACAGAAGAGAGACAAGAAAAATACACGAGTGATCAGTCCAGGCTACCAAGCAACGCTTCCCTCACTCGGTAAAAGCTGTAAGGGAACTGCCATTGAACCCTTACACATCAACAGAATGTTGACCTTCTGGGTGCTAGTTACGACAAACCCTCGATGGGACGGGCCTTACTTGGGCAGACTTTAGATACAAGGGGTAAATGTGACATGGGACACTGTGTACCTGTGCACCATCGTCGTCGCAGGCCATTCAGTCGGATCCAACCCTCGGCCGCTCTGTGGATCAGCACTCTCCATGCCCCTTTGTCTCGCACCATCTCTTCAGACCCGCCATGATCATCCTGGTGTCATCCTTTATAGCAGGGGTCTCCAAACTTGGCAGTTTGAAGACTTGTGCACTTCAACTCCCAGAATTCCCCAGCATGGCTGGCTGGAGAATTCTGCGAATTGACACCCATAAGTTGCAAAATTTGGAGACCCTGGCTTTATAGTGTCCAGCCAACAGGTACTAGGCCGGTCCCTTTTTTTCCCATTGATCACTCCCAGCATGACTGACTCTTCAAGGCTGTCCACTCGCAAGACGTGGCCAAAGTATGGTAGCCTTTGTTTGGTGATCTTGGCTTCGAGTGATATTTTGGGTGAGGTTCGGTCTAGGACTTCTTTGTTTGTGGTTTTTTTGCAGTCCGTGAATGAATAGTTGTCATTTCCAAAACCACCATTCAAAGGCTTCTTCTATCTGCCTTGTGTGCACTATAAAAATGTAAAATATATGTGGATAAAATCCCACACATATTTCATGGAGATTCTCCTCTAAGGCCACCTCTTTTGATCACTACTCAGTTAAATCAGGGGCTGTTTGTTTCATTAACTGGCCACTTGTGGTGTCCTTCACTGTTCGTTTCATTGTGTGCGTTTTACATGAAGTCCAGCTAAGTTGCATGATAATTACTGTCTATCTTGGCCTCTGTTTCATCCCAAAGCCATTTAGCCCTTTCCTCGCTACTAAGGGCTTTTTTTTTTTGGCCCCACCTCCTGTCTTTCTGATACACGTTTTCCATCCCATAACTGGGTCGCCATGAGAGTTAGCTGTGATGCGGTACCATCTCGACTTTAAAAGCACTCTCACGCAGAAATGTCTCTGCCCACCGTATTGAAGGAAGCTGAATCAATCGGCCACATTCATTTTGAATAAGAACATGTCATCATGTTGATGTCAACTCCTTCTTGTTGTTCAGTCGCTAAGTTGTGTCGGACTCTTTGCAACCCCATGGACCGCAGCAACCGGGCCCTCCTGTCCTCCACTGTCTCCCGGAGTTTGCCAAATGCATGTTCACTGCGTCGGTGGCCCTATCCAGCCCTCTCATCCTCCGCCGTCCCCTTCTCCTTTGGCCTTCCATGTCCCCAGGGTGCTTTTTCAAAAGGCAACTGGGCTTTGTTTTTCCTTGAAGACCTTTCGCTTCTCATCCAAGAGGCTTCTTCCGTTCTAACTGACTCCTACTGGAGCAGTGTCATCAGTCTATTGATGTTTCTTCTTCCAATATTTAAAATCACGACCATCTTCTTCCAAACCAGCTTCCCTTAATATATATTCAGCATATAGGTTGAATAGATAAGGGGGGGGGGGAATGTATATTACCCAAAGTGTCTTTTTCCAAGAACAGACTTGCCTTGTTTTCAAAGTTGAGTTGTCATGAACCCAGGTCCAGCTTTTCTCCTGCCGAAGTCCAATCCACACACCAATTCTTGAGAATTTAGTCATAAATTCTGCAAAGTGCTGTAAAAAAAAGAGAAAGCTACTTTATTTGCTTACTTAGGGGTTTAAATCACAATGAAGCCACGGAACGGAAGTTGCCTTTAGAGGTTGTGCGTCGCTCCATCACTGGAGGCTTTTAAAAAGAGACCGGACAGCTACTTGCCCGAAATGGTCAAGGGTCTCCTGCTCGAGCAGGGGGCTGGACTACAAGGCCTCCGAGGTCCCTTCCGGCTCTCTTCTGATGCATTGATGGATCACCATCATCATACGGTGTGCTCTCGTGACCTATTCTCAAAATGTCAAATTATGCTGGGAAAGAGCGGGAAACCTTCTACTTACTTCTGTCTCGAGGTCAAGTATAGGAGCCAAAATGGAGTTCAGGTCTTCACATTCCAGGATGGCTTCCGGAAATATCATGGTTGATTCAGAAATATAATAGAGGTGGCCTTGAAAACCTTTCCACCCTGATTCTTTCCTCTCCTTTATCATTTCTTTCAGCCATGCGAAGGGTGACCCCGGAAGGGGAAAAAAATAAGTGAAAAAAGGGATTTATCAGGTGCAGCTTCTTCTTCTTCTTCTTCTTTTCATTTTCCGTATTGACATAAATCCAAAGGAATAAACTTGGCAATGTGGTAGAAAGCATTTAGGTTAAAATAACAGAAAGAAGAAATGGAGCTAATGTTCGACTTATAACCAGAGGGGGAGGGGAGAGGGGGAGAGGAGGGGGAGGGAGAAGAGAAGGGGGAGAAGGGGGAGGGGAGAGAGATGGAAAAGGGGGAAGGGAGAGAGTGGGGAGGAAGAAGGAGAGAGGGGGAAGAGAAAGGGAGAAGGGGAGGGGGAGAGGAGAGAGAGGGAGAAAGGGAAGGGGAGAGAAGGAAAGGGAAGAGGGGAGGGGAAGGAAGAGGAGAGGAAGAAGGGGAGAGGAGGGGAGGGGAGAGGGAGGAAAGGGAGGGGAGAGGGGGAGGAAGAAGAGAGAGGGGGAAGAGGGAGAGGAAGAAGGGAGGGGAAGAGGGAGAGGAAGAAGGGGAGGGGGAGAGGGAGGGAAAGGAGGAGGGGAGGGGGGAAGGGAGAGGAGATGAAGAAGGGGAGGGGAGGGGAAAGGGAGAAAGGGAACGGGAGAAGGAGGAAAAGGAGGGGAGAGGGGGAGGAAGAAGAGGAGAGAGGGGGAAAAGGGAGAGGAAGAAGGGGAGGGGGAGAGGGAGGGAAAGGAGGAGGGGAGAGGAGAGGAGAGGAAGAAGGGGAGGGGTAGAGAGAAGGACTGAGTGAGAGAAGCTAGGTGAGAATAGCAATTTACTCAGGGCTGAACAGCAGACCAGAGAAGGGACGTAAATCAAACAAAGTCTTTTCCCAGCTTCCCCCTTGACTCCAGTTGTTCTGCACACAGGAGTAGCCTACTCCTGCAAGTTACTCGTAGTAACATACCCATGCTCTCTTCTATCTCTTCCATTTCCTTGAGAGAGAATTCCAGCTCTTTTACCAAGGCAATAGCTAGACTCAGTACGGCTGTATCTAAACCGTTGGGAAAAAGTTCAGGTTAGGAGGCCTCTCTGTCAACCTTTGGGTTTCCCACCCTCGTCCATTTATACTTATATTCATACTACATTTATACTATTTAAACTATATTTATAGTTTGGATTACAAACTATAAAGACTACAACATTTTTAAAGGAAAGAACCTCTTTAAGTCTAATTACAAACTACCGTTTTTCTAGAATCTTTTACACCAGCTACGGTACAGGCTGATATTTCTTTCTTTCTTTTTTACTCTCAGTTCAGACAGTATTTTTTTCTTTTCAGCTGAGGTTTTACTTTTCTTTTCATCTTTTATTCATCTGTCATTTTTCATGCATCTGGGGATTACAAACTGTATCCAGAGGGCAACCTCACTTGCATTTAACTTCTGCATCCACATTAGCCACAGGAGGGACTAAAAGGAGAGCTAAGAACTAAGGAGAAATTTCCCGACAGTGAGAACAATTGATCAGTGAAACGGCTTTTGCCTCCAGAAGTTGTGGGTTGTTCCATCACTGGAGGTTTTTAGGAAGAGACTGGACAGCCATTTGTCCCGAATGACAGGGTCCCTGCTTGAGCAGGGGGTTGGACTAAGGTCCCTTCCAAATCTGTTATTCTGTTATTCTATCAAAGGTGCTTCCTTGGATTTATGTTAAGATAGTCCCCTGATACTGCTTGAAAAATAAATAATAATAAAGCTCTTTCCAAAGAGGGTGACATTCTGCCTGCAATTCATCACTTACCATTCATTTCTTCCTTGGTTTGATTTTGAGCAGTCAGAAATGATCGAATTGCCTCCATAGCACGAATTGTTTGAGTGATTCTATTTAAGTGAACATAATCTAATGCAGAAAAGGGAGGGAGGGAGAGAGAGAGAGAGAGAGAGAGAGAGGAGAGAGAGAGAGAGAGAGAGAGAGAGAGAGACGGTTGAGCAACTCTGCTATTTTATACACTTCATCCCAACTACCCCCCCCCCCTCAAAGCCTGCAAGTTGTGCCTCATATTCTCAAACCTGTCTGGAACCAGCAGAATACAATTAAGCGAGGTGGTGCCTTGAGGACATGTGCAAAACTCCAGCGCCTGACCACTTCATCCAAATCCAAGGTCAGAATGAAGACTTTTATTTCTCAGCTGGGACCAGGAGTTGATACGTGGATAAAATTGGACCTCTTGGTGAATAAGCAAGGTTTTTCTGCTTCCTGCATGCAGCATGTGATTCTTAGTAAGCTTCACAGCAGGGTTAGGTTTGACTGCCGTTGATAACTTTTCTGGGCACCTACAATTGAGTAACAGAGTTGCAAGGGGCTTGGAGGTCTTCCAGTCCAATCCCCTGATCATGGAGGGCCTAATCAATTCTGGACAAATGGCTGTCCAGTCTCATCTTGAAAACCTCCAGTGATGGAGCACCTACAACTTCTGAAGGCAAGCTGTTCCATTGATTAACTGTTCTAACTGTCAGGAAGTTTCTCCTCAGTTCCAGGTTGCTTCTCTCCTTGACTAGTTTCCATCCGTTGCTTCTTGTCCTGCCTTCTGGTGGAGAAGAGGTTGATCCCCTCCTCTTTTTTGTGGCAGCCCCTCAAATACTGGAATATTGCTATCATGTCACTCCAAGCCCTTCTTTTCATTAAACTACACATTCCCAATTCCTGCAACCATTCTTGGTATGTTTTAGCCTCCAGTCCCCTGATCCTCTTTGTTGCTCTTCTCTGCACTCTTTCCAGAGGCTCAGCGTCTTTTTTATATCGTGGTGGTGACCCAAACGGGACTCAGTATTCCAAGTGTGGCCTTACCAAGGCGTTATAAAGTGGTATTAACACTTCGCATGATCTTGATTTTATCCCTCTGTTAATGCTGCCTAGGACTGCGTTGGCTTTTTTGGCTACTGCAGCAACATGGCTGGCTCCTAGTTAACTGATTGTCCACTGGGACTCCCAAGATCCCTCTCACAGTTACTGCTGTTGATCCAGATACCACCAATTCTATATCTAATGCATATATTTGGTTTTTCTTGCCTAAATGTAGAGCCTTACTTTTCTCATCATTGAATTTTGTTGAGAAGCTCACAGGGATATTTGTTGAGAAGCTTTCCAATGTCTCTTCCAACTGTTAGAATCTATGTTTTGTGAGGCTAAAGGGTGGGGAATTCGTAGACATATATAAGTAAATGAAGAAAGAAATGAACAAGTCCTTTAGAAATTGTTCCACGAGGTTAGCGTAGCATTTCTAAACACCAAAGTGATTGTTTGGAGCAACTGTGGAGGGCCATTCAGGTCAGCAGAACATATGAAATGACTGCTTAAATCAGTAACGAGTCATAATTCCTACTCAACGCAGGCAAGGCAATGTCTGGAATGGTCTAGGCCAGGGGTGGGCAACCTTGGCTCTTTTATGACCCATGGACTTCAACTCCCAGAATTCCTGAGCCAGCCATGCTGAGGGGAAAGGGAGAGGTTTCCAAGCTGAGCCATGCCGGCTCAGGAATTCTGGGAGTTGAAGTCCACAAGTCATGCAGGGGCCATAGTTCCCCCATGCTGGCTCAGGAATTCTGGGAGTTGAAGTCCACAAGTCATGCAGGGGCCATAGTTCCCCCATGCTGGCTCAGGAATTCTGGGAGTTGAAGTCCACGAGTCATAAAAGAGCCAAGGTTCCCCACCCCCGGTCTAGGGTCTCCTGTTTGAGCAGGGGGTCAGACCAGAAGACCTCCAAGGTCCCTTCCAACTCTGTTATTCTGTTATTCTGACTCAAAGGACTTTACCTCGACTGGTCCTTTCTCACACTGAAGAAAAGATTGGCCAAACTACTCTGAAGTTGCCTGCCCCAGGTTGGGGATGATGGAGAACAATATTCCAAGAGGCCGAAAGACAGTTGGTTAGGAAAAGCTGCTCGGACGTGTTTTGTTTTCCTGCCACAGTGTTGAACTTACACAGAATACACAAGATGACCGAAGAAATGAACATGAGTGTGGAAGCCCAGAGAATAACAGCTGTTTTGGTATCAAAGGTTGATTTACCTAGAAGCATAAGAAGGAAAGAGTACTTTCAGGCAAACAAGCAAAACGACAACCCCACCAGCATCTCAGTCTGCCCCCACCTCACCTCACCCCAGTGACGGTTCACAAAGCCGTAGAACAAAAACCAAAGCCTCATAAATGCGGTCATGTGATCACTGCAAATGAGGGCTGGTTGCTGAGCAATTTAGAAGCGAGTGTCAATTTAGAAGCAGCTTTGGGGTGATTTTTTGTAACGTCAAATGGTCACTAAATGACCAATCGTAAGTCGAGAACTCCCTGTAGTCATTTTCTTTACACTCCTGGAATTTGCACGAATTGCTCTGTGTCACAATGAGCAGCAGACAGCGACACCCTTTTTTTTTAAAAAAAGGAAGCAGCTCCATCTCCTGGCCACCATTCCAATCCCCCCCCCCCCGTTTCACTCTGTCAAAGGATGACGGGAGGGGTCTTCTTTGGAGCAAAGGAATGGTTTAGGGATTCGAACCAGCACGGCAACTTCTTGGCTTCCAATAAAGCAAAATATTTGCAGCTCAGGGTTGAAATGAGGGTGCTCTCTGAGCTTGGTAGTTTTTCTTGCAGACGTTTCATGACCCAACTAGGTAACTTCATCAGTGCTAGAAGGGAGTGGGGTTCATGGAATGGAGGAGGAGCAGGAGGAGGAAAAGGAGAAGGGGAGGATGACGACTGAAGGGTTCTTGATTCTCTCTGAGCTTGATGGTTTTCTGAGAGATGTTTCATTACCCAACTAGGTAACGCCATCAATTCTAGAAGGGAGTGGGGTTTGTGGAGAGGAGGAGGAGCAGGAGGACGACTGTGGGATCCTTGGAGCTCCCTGAACTTGCTTGTTTTCTTGCAGACATTTCATTACCCAACTAGGTAAAATCATCAGTGCTGATGAAAATATTTGTAGCTCAGGGCTGAACTGTGGGGTCCTTGGTGCTCTCTCAGCTCAATAGTTTTCTTGCAGACGTTTCATTACCCAACTAGGTAATATCATCAGTGATAGAAGGGAGTGGTGGTGGTGGTGGTGGAGGAGGAGGAGGAGGAGGAGGAGGAAGCAGCTTAAACATGCTTGGGATAAACACATGCCCACCATTCAACAAAGTGGAAAAAAAATTAAAAAATGAAAATAACAATTACAAAATAATAATGAATTAATTAAAAAGAACACAAAAACAAGCAAACTCAATGGACCACCAGGTCTTTTTCTGACATCACTTTTGTTTCTTTAAGAACAGGTTGCCCCCCCCCCCCAAACTGGATTTACTGCACGGATTTTCGGATGCATCCTTACCTGCTGGGCCATTCTCTGGAGCTAGAAAAAAACAGAAAACAAACTGACCTCCAATATGTCAAATAGGGCCCTCCCCAGGCTAGTGCATCACCCCAGAATCCTTCCCCCAAAAGGCCAATGTCTGCCTAAAGGCTCATCAAGCAGCATCAGTGCTAGAATGAGGGGTTGGAGAAGAGGAGGAAGAGGAAGCAGAGGAAGCTTAAGCACTATTTGTTGCCTTCTACAGATAAGTAATTGAATTTAAAGATGCTTCGATTGTCTGCTGCTTTGGGTCAGAACAGAGAATATTTGTTGCTCAGGGTTGAAATACTTGGGTCTTTAGTGCTCTCTGAGCTTAATAGTTTTCTCGCAGACATTTCGGTACCCAACTAGGTATCATTGTCAGTACTAGAAGGGAGTGCGATTTGAGGAGGAGGAGGAGAAGGAAGCTTAAACATGCTTGGGATAAACACATGCCCACCATTCAACAAAGTGAAAAAAAATTTAAAAATGAAAATAACAATTACAAAATAATAATGAATTAATTAAAAAGAACACAAAAACAAGCAAACTCAAAGGACAGACCACCAGGTCTTTTTTTGACATCACTTTTCTATGTTTCTTTAAGAAGAGGTTGCCCCCCCCCTCCAAACTGGATTTACTGGATGGATTTTCGGATGCATCCTTACCTGCTGGGCCATTCTCTGGAGCTAGAAAAAAACAGAAAACAAACTGACCTCCAATATGTCAAATAGGACCCTCCCCAGGCTAGTGCATCACCCCAGAATCCTTCCCCCAAAAGGCCAATGTCTGCCTAAAGGCTCATCAAGCAGCATCAGTGCTAGAATGAGGGGTTGGAGAAGAGGAGGAAGAGGAAGCAGAGGAAGCTTAAGCACTATTTGTTGCCTTCTACAGATAAGTAATTGAATTTAAAGATGCTTCGATTGTCTGCTGCTTTGAGTCAGAACAGAGAATATTTGTTGCTCAGGGTTGAAATACTTGGGTCTTTAGTGCTCTCTGAGCTTAATAGTTTTCTCGCAGACATTTCGGTACCCAACTAGGTATCATTGTCAGTACTAGAAGGGAGTGCGATTTGAGGAGGAGGAGGAGGAGGAGGAGGAGGAAGCTTAAACATGCTTGGGATAAACACATGCCCACCATTCAACAAAGTGAAAAAAAATTTTAAAAATGAAAATAACAATTACAAAATAATAATGAATTAATTAAAAAGAACACAAAAACAAGCAAACTCAAAGGACAGACCACCAGGTCTTTTTTTGACATCACTTTTCTATGTTTCTTTAAGAAGAGGTTGCCCCCCCCCCTCCAAACTGGATTTACTGCACGGATTTTCGGATGCATCCTTACCTGCTGGGCCATTCTCTGGAGCTAGAAAAAAACAGAAAACAAACTGACCTCCAATATGTCAAATATGTCAAATAGGGCCCTCCCCAGGCTAGTGCATCACCCCAGAATCCTTCCCCCAAAAGGCCAATGTCTGCCTAAAGGCTCATCAAGCAGCATCAGTGCTAGAATGAGGGGTTGGAGAAGAGGAACAAAAGGAGCAGAGGAAGCTTAAGCACTATTTGTTGCCTTCTACAGATAAGTAATTGAATTTAAAGATGCTTCAATTGTCTGCTGCTTTGGGTCAGAACAGAGAGAATATTTGTTGCTCGGGGTTGAAATACTTGGTCTTTAGTGCTCTCTGAGCTCAATGGTTTTCTTGCAGACATTTCGGTACCCAACTAGGTAACAGCATCAGTACTAGAAGGGAGTGCGATTTGAGGAGGAGGAGGAGGAGGAGGAGGAGGAGGAGGACAACTGTTAGAACCTTGAAACTCTCTGGGTTTGCTTGTTTTCTTGTAGACATTTCAGGACCCAACTAGGTAACATCATCAGTGCTAATAGGGAGTGGGTTTGTTCTCAATTTATATTCTAGAGTAGTGGTTTTCAACCTTTTCTCACCACGGACCCCTTTAAATACCTTTTGTGGCCACGGACCATGGCAACAGACCCCAGGACTCAAAAGTTAAATCATAACATTTCTTCAAGTCTTTTCAGACCCCCGTGATGACATCACGGACCACAGATTGGGAACCACCGCTCCAGAGGATTTCCTTGTCAATGTTGGTGGGACTAGCAAGTCACTAGTATAGAAATTGAGAGCAAACCCCAGTCCCTACTGGCACCGATGATGTTATGTAGTTGGGTAATGAAACATCTGCAAGAAAAGAACCAAGCTCAGAGAGCACCAAGGACCCCTCACTTGTTCATTTCCCAGGCTGGCAGGGACCTCTGCACATGTTCAGAGAGGAGACATTAAAGCACAGTAATACTTTGAGACACATTAGCCTTTGATCTTCACTGAGAACTGAAAACCCAAGACGTTGTTTTTTCTTTCCTCTCTCCCCACCCTCTTTATTCTTCCTTTATGCAACAACAAGTTGAGCAACGACACACCTTTGGTTTCAACGTCTTCGTCCGACTCCTCACCGTCTTCCATTGTACCATTTTATTTCCTCTGCACAAAGACAAAATATCTGAAAGCATTGAAATGCACCTGACAAAGATCACATTCTCATGTCTTTCTTTGATGAATTTATAAGGTCTTCATTGCATTGGACTAGAAGACCTCCAAGGTCCCAACTCTGCCATTCTGTTATTGACTTGTGCTTCAAATGGCAACTCTTCTTGAACGGACCATAGGACAGTAGTTTCCCATAGAATTGGGTGCTAGGAGCCAAAGGAAACCATCATGCTCTCAACTGCAGTGGACTCTTTTAGAAGACTTGAGTTTGCCAACCGCACTTTCGAATAACTCAGAAATTGCATATTTAACTATCTTAAAGGCATTAGAGATCTTCAAAACAACAAGTTTAAAAAGCTACCTGGTGAGTTAATCTTTGTTCTTGAATAAAAGAAAAATCAGCTATGAGCTCAAGAACTTGAAGAATTAGAAATGAATGATAAAAAAGCTAAATAAGAATTTAATAAAGTTATAAATGAATTAAGGGACTACACAATATGGAATATTAGGTTTTTGCCTTAACATTTTGGAAGCAATTATATAAATAAACAGCACCTTCATGGGAATTATTTTTTTAGAATAGCCCAAGTCAAAGCAAAATAGAGAGAGAGAGAATTTATGGTTTCAGAAATTGAACACTAGAGGAGACTAAACATTCCAGGCATAAAGAGAAATGGGAGAAAAAGTAAAAAGTCAGCATCTTGTCTTTGGTCAGGAATGAATCTTGTGAAATGATGGGAAATGCTATGATGTTTAAAATACTTCAGGAGATTTTTGAAGAATGGGAGCCAAGAACAGCAGCTTCAGCAACAGCAATGATGCCTGCTTCTATAAATAGATTGTGTTCAGAGGATACTTTAAAAAGAAATCACTGAAAGAGAACATTCTAGAAGATTTACAAGGTAAAGAAATGAATCAAATTTCTGATGTAGAAACATCAGAACACAAAGAATTTACAGAAATACTGGAAAATAAAAAAAAATGAGACAGAGAAAACAAAGTGTAAATGACAAGCCGGGTGTCAATTCTCCTGGCTTAACTAGATAGGAAACATGGCTAGATGATCTAATTCTAGTTTATTTGAAGGCTAAATTACTACAAGGTACAAAGTTTCTGCCACCACTTTTTCCTGCCTGAGAAATTACGGAGGGCCCTTCCTAAGTTTCTTCCTCTGCCCGTAAAGCAACCTGGGGTTCCTGTGTCTCTTCTCTGATTGTTTCCTAGGCAGCATTTCTTCCCCTCGTCCCCCAACTTCATGCACATATTCCATTGCACCAAGAGATAGATCTGGATCTGGATCTGGATTTTCTTTTATAGGACTTAGAAAAGAAAGGGTTAAGCCCTGAAGAAAGCTTTGAGATGGAAATAAAGAAGACGTGAAGGGAGATCAAATCCAATGACATCACCTGAATGAACTAAAGATTAATATTGCTAGGAACACAAGAAAAGAATACAGAGTTAGTTTACTTGATCGAGGTGAAAATAAGACAGGTCAGTATAAATCTGGAGCCCCTTATGGTTTTCTTTTTGATTTGAATCTCTGATCAAACAGGGCGGTGTGAGTTAAATGCCATCTCCTAGAAGACACCCAGGCTGCCTCCTAAGGCTCACAAGTGGGGCAAAGCTATTTCCTTCCTGTATGTCATGGGAAGAGAACTAAAGGTCTTTGTACGAAACTCGGCTTCCCCATCCACCGGGGCCTATGAGGATACGTTAGTGGTGAATGTAGCTTAACTCAGTTTCTTCACCTTCCTGCTGCAGCATCCCTCTGACAGGTGCCACCCACTTCCCCTTTGATGCCAAACCTTCCAGAACCCTCCCACTCAACCATTGTTTGATTGGCTGCTTACCATTCTCTCTGTCAGCATTCCACACATGAAACAACTTTAGGCAAACACTCCTTTTGGTGTATGTATGTATGTATGTATATTATATATAAAACCCTCTTTATTTCATGTCAGGTTTCCGTTTTTAATCATGCTTCCATGGGAATCAAGAAGTAAGGGTCACCCTAATGTTTCTAAGCTCTGCAGAGGGCAGCTGATGGGAGGGACATAAATATACAGGCAGGCAGACAGACAGACAGACAGACAGACAGACAGACAGACAGACAGACAGATAGATAGATAGATCTGAAAATAATAACAAGAGATTACAAACAGCTAGGGAAGAAAATTTAAGAGCACAAGTGGTGTTTTCATCTATACTTCCAACAAAAGGCCAACATCCAATGAGGGAGCAAATTTTTTTTAGAAATGAACCACTTGCTTAAAAAACTGCTGTCATCAACAGAACTTCGGCTTCCTGGACCATGGTCTGCATTACCTAGATGAAGGGCTACTGGCAAGGGATGGACTGCACCTCACAAGAATGGAAAGAATATATTCGGAAAACAACTGGCTCATCTTATCAAAAGGACTTTAAACTAAAATTGCAGGGGGAGGGGGGCAAACTTAACAACCTATGGAACCTAATTCCAAGCAAAAACAACTAGATAACCAATCACATAAGGAGGAAGGGAGTACAGAGAAAAAAGAAATAAAAAAGATAATGAAATAGAGAGTGATGGAAAGGATGGAAATCCCAGTTACAAAGTAGGATATATAAGAAACATACTCAAGATCCATAAAGGACTCAAATGCCAATACACGAATGCTCAAAGTTTAGAGAACAAACAGGGTGAACTTGAATTATTAGTACATGAAGGCAGATATGATATAGTTGCCATTACTGAAGCTTGGTGGGATGAAACTCATGACTGGAATGTACTGATGGAAGGATATAAACTATTCAAAAGAAACAGACCCAACAAAAGAGGAGGTGGAGTTGCATTATACATAAAAGATCACTACATCTCTACAGAAATACATAAAACTAAAGATGAAAACCTCCTAGAATCCATATGGGTCAAAATAAAAGGAAAAAAGAATGACATTGCCATAGGTGTATACTACAGGCCACACAACCAAGCAGAAGAAATAGATGAACTCTTTGCTAATCAATTAACAAATGTATGTAGGAAACATACCACAGTAGTAATGGAAGACTTTAACTACCCTGATATCAACTGGAGATATCAAATTCTGCAGCAAGTGGGAGATTGAACAGATTCCTAACCAGCTTAGCTGACAACTTTGTCATCCAAAAGGTAGAGGAGGGAACTATAGGAAAAGCTATACTGGACCTAATTCTAGATAGAGGGAGTTGAAGTTGCCAGAACCTTGGGCGAGGGTGACTGCGTCATGCTGGAATTCAATATAATGCAAACACAAGCAATAGAATATAATCCAACCAGTGTCTTAAACTTTAAAAAAGCTGTTTTTAACAAACTCAGAGAAAGCCTAAGAAAATTTCATGGATGAAAATCCTAAAGGGGAAAACAACTCAAGAAGCATGGGAAACACTGAAAAATATAATCATAAAAGCCCAGTCCAACACAATACCACTAAAAAAGAAAAACAAGAAATCCAAGAAGAAACCAGCATGGTTGCACAAAGATCTCTCTGATAAACTGAAAGACAAAAAGCATAAGTACAAAAAATGGAAAGAGGGACAGATAACTAAGGCAGAATATCAGCAGATAGCCCGAATCGGCAAATATGAAGTCAGGAAAGCAAAGAATGAACAAAGACTTGCAACAAAAGTAAAAGATAATTAAAAAAGTTTCTTTCAACATATAAATAACAACAAAAAAAAGTCAAGGAAACAGTCGGTCCACTAAAGAGAGAAGATGGCAAGGAAGTAACAGGCAGTAGAGAGAAAGCAGAGCTGCTTAACTCATTCTTTGCACCAGTCTTCACACAAAAAGAAATTATAGCCCAACCTATCAAAAACATAACTGTAAAACACAGACTAGAAATAAAAATTAAAATAAACAAGAAAATGATAAGAGAATACCTGTCTGACCTTTTTTTTTTTATAACAAGTTTTATTAATTTTTCCATTTTTTTTGAACAAAGTATTTAGGAAACAACGTGTGGATAGGGTAATCAATCATCTTAAATCAAAAACATACATTCACAAATCAGCAATTGTCTAAAATCAAAAACATACATTTCCTAGTCAGGTTAACTCCTTGGAGGTTCCCTCTCTCTTTCCCTCCATTAATATAACTTATTCAGGTTAATACATTTCTAGGTAAATTTCAATCCGTCCATAAGATTTTTTCAATCACATTTTACCTATAAAAATTCCAAGTCCTCTTTTTAAGTTTAACTACATTCCAATTATCACATTCCAATTTAACATTAATTAAACATACTATTTATATTTCAGGCATCCCTAATTTCCCTAATTACATAACATAACCATTATCATGTCTACAATAATATTCCAACAATTACCTTCTCATTCTATTGTTTCCATTCCATTAGCGCCGCGACCCGGAACCGGAAGTCACCTGTCTGACCTTGATGAGTCTAAATCACTGGGGCCTGATGGATTACATCCCAGAGTTCTAAAAGAGCTGGCAGATGTTATCTCAGAACCATTGTATCATATCTTTAAAAACTCTTGGTGCACTTGGGAACTACCAGAGGATAGAAAAAGAGCTGATGTGGTTCCCATCTTCAAAAAAGGAAAAAACAGACCCAGGAAACTACAGACCAATCAGCCTGACATCAATACCTGGAAAGATACTGGAAAAAATAATCTTATCTATCTCATAACCAGGCCTGAAACCCAACTGAAAGGAGTCTAGATAATCTGTTTTCCCCCCAGGCTCCTTTGGAGCTGCAACACAACACCTTTTTTCTATCACCTTCCCTAAAAAGGTAAGGTAGGAAACTGGACAGAATTTGTCCATGTAGGTTGGGTCCAATGATGGTTTCTTAGGTGGACCAAGATCTCCTTGAATGGTGCCGGGAACACCCCCTTCTGCAGCGATGCATTAATCACTGCCTGGATCCATCTGCAGGCCCTTGTCCTGGAGGATTTCGCCAGCCAGGAGGGACAAGGACCTAACAGGCAAGTAGTTGCAATCACAGCCCTGAGGACCCTGTCCACTTCCTCAGGTCCCACAGAGGCAAGCCATTCCAGGATATGAGGGGTCCTCGGTGCTCTCTGAGCTTGGGGGCTTTCTTGCAGATGTTTCATGACCCCACTGGGTAACCTCATCAGGGATAGAAGGGAGGGGGGGCTTTGCATTAATTCTTCCAAGCCCTGTCAGTGCTGGTGGGGATGGTCGTGGTGGTTCTTTGGTTGAGCTGTTCATTGTTGGCTCGTTTGGCAGTTCCTTGACTGGGGTATTATTTACCTGATTGTTGGTCTGATGTTAATCTTTGGAGTTAATCTGTGCTCAAAAAATAGCCCATCCAAAGGACCTCCAAGACCGCCCCCACCAACACTGGCAGGGCAGGCCAACAGAATGGAAATGGAGAGCAAAGCCCACTCCTTACTAGCACTGAAGATGTTACCTCGGTAGGTCATGAGATATCTCCAAGAAAACAACCCAGCTCAGAGAGCACCAAGGGCCGCTCATTTCAACCCTGAGCTACAAATATTCTCCTTTATTGGCATTCCCAATAAAGGGAAAGTCCACCCACCAGGCAGAAAATGCACATTCATACAAAACAAAGGAGATTTAATGCATCATCAATGCCCATACCACATGGCAGCAACCCCTACTCTGCCTTGGAGTGAGCGGAAGGACGTAGAAGATGTTATGTATGCATTAGGGAAGGTCCCTTCCAAGTGAAACCTGCCTAGCTCCAGTGACTGCAGGAAATCATCCGATGAAGGGGCGTTTAGCAGCTCTAGTGTTCTTTCGAAGGTTTTGTTTCGCTTGCTTTCTAGCCTGGAATCTGCTCTCCTGTAGTTTAAGTCTCTTCTGCTCTGACTCTACTCTGGAAGAGTGGTGGGCAGGCCAGAAATAACCGTTCTTGTGTGTACGATATCCTTTGGAAGCATTCCCACCTTCCCCTTGGTTATCTTTTCCCAAAAAGCTGTTTCTTCTTTCCAAGAAAAGATTGCATTCGGATGGGAGGGGGATTCCCAAAACAGATTCCCTGGGGGTGAAACTCAGACCAGTTTAACTGCTGCCACTCTAGAAATCTTCCTCCATAAAGGTGTGCCGGATTTCCAGACCCAACAGCCTGTTTCCTGAAATAAAGCGAGAGTGAGAATGAACAAAGAATGACTCGGTCTTCCTCAAGCTCTGCAGAATCCCCACTATGCATCGCTAATAGGTGGGGGAGTCTCTATCGGCTGCTGATTGAGTTCCAGGGGCTGGTTTTGACTAGGGTTGGGGGCCCCGCAGGACCCCCTTTATTGGCCCTGACCAGTCAGACCAGCTAGGGTGGTCCTACCAAGTGGCCACGTTCAGCAGGTCTGGGGCACTAAAGCGAGAAAGTTTAGTGCCCCAGTTGTGACAACACTGTGGAATTGTATCCCGGAGGAGATTAACTTAGTCTCCTCTTGGTGGACATTTCTGAAATTGTTGGAGACGGAGCTGTGTGGGAGAGACTTCTGCTGGTTTTATGATGTCTCAGTTTTTCAGCTTTCCCGTTTGTCTTTTTGTTTAGTGATTGCTTTTCTTGTTTTTGTTGAGCCTCTCATGTGGTTTGGTGTATTAAAACACCATGGATGTTGCGAAACCTTATTTTGTATTCTATGTCAGCCAAGGACCTTTTGAAGGCAGCAGAGTAGAGATGTGATAAATTAAACCTCCGTAATGACTTGGATGGCAAATCCTGGGATGGAGGGTGGGGATGCACATGGGCCATAGAGGGGCTTTCGATACTCCCGCATGTAGTTCTATTTATTTATTTATTTATTTTAAAGATTTATATGGCAGCCCACTCACTCTCAGTGACTCTGGGCAGCTTGCAAACAAAAAAGCTGAACTAAATAGAATGAGTACAGAAAAGACAGTTTCTTTTTTCATTCTTTTTTATTGCCCCTTAATTTGCTAAATAAGACCGTATCTTTGATCTCCGAAAAGGCAGGATGGAAAAGGTGTTTGGAAGTTGATGTCAAAGCCCTGAGTTCTCCATGTCTCCACACTGGCTGACTGGGCAACTGTTTTTAAGGGGCAGGTTCACCGAGTGGCATTTCTTTCTCACTGGGTTCATCAAATACAATTTTGTGCAACGTTCAGCAAAGAGCTAGTTTATCCATTTGCTCTCAGGTTTCTGCTTGCAAATGCCTCTTCCCTGAAGGGTACATTCCACAGCACTCCAACACTTTAACTGTGTAGTACATTCAGTTGCCATTCTTACACATTTATTAGATAGACTGCTGCCTGGTTGTCCTGATTTCCAGTAGCTGGAAAGAAGAAACAACTGTTGTCAGTCCTCTAGACAAAATGAGTATCATTTATAGACTTTGGAGCAGGAAATAAATGTTCGATCCATTCACCTTCTTCTCTCACATAAGTGGGAGTTTCCAACAAATCCAAATGTTGGTCTGTGGTTGATTTGGCAGAGAAATAGAGGTGGGGTTCACCAAAATCTTGGCGACACATCTCCCCCTCCATCCTCTTGAACAGACCGTGGCAAAAGATTATGGATCTCTAGGCAACCGTTTTTTAAAAATGGACCGTGGCCCCTTCTTGGTTGCTTCAGGCATTGAGGCTTGGGGAGAATTCTGGAGTGTTTCTATTCCTCCCTTTGCCGGTGGTTTCAGTTGGGGCGTGGTGGGGGAGGAGAAGTCGGGCTGATGGGTACTCATTCGTGGGGCACTGTAGAGTTTGGTCCTTTCCCCATTATTATCCCCCTGCAAGAAAGCATTGGGGAAGGTCGTCCATCACTTCAGGGCTCAGTACCATCCCAATGTGTGATGGAATATGCACCCGCAAGAGTAGTGTGTGTGTGTGGGGGGGGAGATTTGGCTATACAGACTTTTCCCAGGAAGATGCCCGTATTAAGAGACTTCACGGTCCTGGGTGGAGAAGAGGGGACGAGGTTCAGGGTAGCCACACCTTAGAACCTCTGAGATATTATCCAGTAGGTTAGGAGGTTATAGCTTTAGCTTGGCAAGATTCTGTCCATTGGGTGCAAAAACAAATAAAGAAGTGAACTCCGTTCGTTGTGTCATCTCTAGGCCCAACACAATGCTAAAGATATGGTTGGATGATAGACAGACACAGAGAGAGAGATAGTTAGATATAGATAATACACACACACACAGAGAGAGAGAGACACACACACATATATACATATACAGAAAATTCTATCCCCCAATCTATCTGCAGCAATTTGTAATGACCCCACATAATGTGGTGACAACATCATACAAATACATTATTAGTATTAGTATTATCATCATCATCATCATTATACACACTGCATCTTTTGTCACCTCTCTCCGACTTCAAGATATTTCAGGTTGTAAGAAACAAACTTGAATTAAGCACTTACTATTTTTTAGCTTTAGTCCCAAGAGCCACCCATGTCCAATGCTTGTCAATATAACGCAATCCAATCCAGTAATGACCATGTTTCATCTTAATTGATTCTTCTAAGAACGTCTGAAAGAAAAAATCCACATGTCAATTACAGAGAAAGAGGGAGAGATTCTCACCTTAAGGACCTTCAGAATCAGAGCCTCCCTAGAAGCATCAGGGGAGGAATATGTAGGCGCAGCAGCAATGCAATCCGTGCGGTACAATCACAAAGAGTGGGGCAGATCAGGTTCCCGAAACAATGGAACGTCCAGGAGGAACCAAGCAGGCCTTTGGGTGAACCAGCAGAGCCACGGAAGCCACGATCAAACCTAGTCTATGGGCCATTCCACATTTGCACGTAACCATGGTGAGAAATGACCAGGGAGCCGCCTTGTTCCACCCTTCCCCAAGTCCTTGTCTCCTCTCCTCCTCAGCCCAGAACTCCTCCCTCATCCCTCCCTCTGGCCTTAGTTTGTCCCCGTAAAATCAGCGACCACCTGCAGTCCATCCACAATGAACAGAATCCGATGCCCACTCAGGTCACCCCACAGTGGAGGAGGAACTCAGGAGAGCCTATCTGTTCGCCTTCTTTCCTTCTTCTGATCAGCTGCTCACTGCCCCTGCTTGGGGGCTTCCAGGAGGGAGGAGCCCTGCAAGAATACCGGCCAGCAGGAAAGGCCAGCTCTCTCAACACTGGCAACACCTGTCCACACCTGCGCAACGGCTGTACAGAAGCCTCGGTTGCAGCACAGAGTCTTCTTTCAGACTCAGCACAACTGTGGGCCCAAAAGCTCCGTGGCAGCTTGCAGGGAGCTGCCACGCTTTGAGAGGGCAGGCGGAGCTTGGAAACAGCCTGAAACCCATGCTGACAAGGAGCCCTCTGCAGCTCTGTTCAGCACCCATGCAGAGCTGCTGAGTGTTGGCACCGGTGCTTTCCTGCGTTAATCCCCACAGTCAAGCCGTGGGTCCAAGCCTGCCGCCCCCACCCCACCCAAGACCCATCTGAGCCCTCTCCTGCACCCCTGGCCGGAAAGCACGAGGGCAGCTTTCAATCAAATGTCTTGCTCTCCCCGTTCTCCAGAGACCATCAATGCAGGAGAGGGATCCACGATGGGCACAGCCAGTTTTAGGCTGGTGTCCTTTTCTGCCAAACCAAGGCCAGGAGAGAAAGCAAAAGCCGAAGAGAAAAACCACAAAGTCATTCCATCAGGAGGGGGAGAAGGGCAGGGTGCTTACCTCCTCCGTTTCATCACTAACATCGGCTATCAAAGCTTTCGATTTATTGCATAGTTTTATTGTTTCCTCAAAATTCATTGCCGCGTAATTAAATAAATACATGTGGCCCTTATAGGCTGTCCAGTCGTGATTCAGTTGGTAATGAAGTTCATCTTTGAACAAATTAGGATTGGGACATGAAGAGGGGAAAAAGAAAGAAAAATGAGAAGGACCACAGTTAGGCAAATACTTTCATCCATTTTTTTTAAGAAAACATATTTTAAGAAAAAAGATGCTTTTTCACGAGACAACTGGACTTTGTTTTTCTTTTGAAGATGTTTTGCTTCTCATCCAAGAAGCTTCTTTTTCTCTTTTGAAGAAGAGAAATATCTTCAAAGAAAAACAAGAAAGTCCAGTTGCCTCGTGAAAAAGCATCTTGGGGACACCTAATTGGATACTTGCTGATAACCAGAAGGCTAGATGGGAACAAGGGAAAGCTAACCATGTGCTTTGGGTGCGAAAACCCCAGCTCCAGCTTTGCTTCTGCTGTAACCACTTGCTTTAGGAAAGTGGACTTTTGGCTAATCATGAGCCTGAATGTCTTTCTTTTCTTACTGACCAAGTTGGGATACCTGACAATCTGCCCAAGCAATGCTTTAAAAAACCAGCATGCTGCACTGCCCTAATCTGCGGGCCTGATGGATGGTGCCTATAAAATTGCAAACAACAAAAAATAACCCTGTCTTGGAGAATGCTGTCCCTCTATCCGGCTTCTTATTAATCACAATCTGTGAAAAACTTACCAATCTCTGCTTGAATTTCTTTGATCTTTTGAGCCCATGGAATCAACTCTCTTGCCAGCTTCTCAGCTTCCACGATCACATCGGTATCTGAAACACACGTAGCAAGATCACCTCTTCAGATCCGAGGCTGCCTCCTGGGTCTATCAAGAATCCATTTCCTTCCATGCATGAAACAATCCTCTGAAAGTATCTGTCGGTCTCTGCAGCTAGGAAGTGTCTAAAGCAGATTGAGTAGCTCCTCAAGGACATTGCGACAAAGTCCAGTTAGAGTTTCCCTTGGGGAATATTCCCTTGGGGGACTTCCGGATCTGGTTGCAGTGCCAGCGGACGTGCAAAGAACTTGCTCTCTTTGCCGTCCGGTTTCCCCCCGCCGGTAGACCCTGGACAGGGTCGAAAGTCACCCTGGAGGGGCGACCACCGTAGAGGAGGGCACTTGTCAATCACGGAGGGAGCGGCAGCTCCCTCCGCGGTCCGAGAAATCACCTTTGGGCCGACGGGGAAAAGATCGGCCAGTAACATGGCCGATCACTTAGCTGCTCCAGCCGAAAGTCACAGCAACATCTAAGCATAAAGAACCACCGTGGAAGATCCGGGTGAGACCTTTCCTTCCCTCTTGTTATTTTCTTTACTTCCCTATGAAAAGCTTCTAGAAACTATTCCCTCCCTTGAAAAAGCAGCGTTTGAATACTTGGGAAAAAAGTAACTAATCTTTATTGTGTATTTGAACTGCTGGAATTCGGGGATCCTGGAAAAAAAGAAAAAGAAAAAAGCCTTACTGTGACTCTTTCTCGCTGTTTGCTTGTTTTCAATTTAAGTGGAAATTTTTAGGGAGGGGGGTGGAGTGTTTTTCTTTCCTCCCCCCCCCTTCTGAACATTTTTATCCACTTTAAAAAGAAAAAAAAAACTACTTTGGCTACTGGGTGGAGTTATGTGGATTGGAGGGTTACAATGTATCCCGGAAATTGGTGTGAAGCCCAGAAAGCCTTATCGTAACATTGTAACCATGGTAGCGGAACTGCTGAACTTGGCGCTACGCCCAGACATTGCTGTACTTTTATTATAGGAAAAAAAAAAAGAGAGAGAAGAAGAATGGAAGCTTATCCACAGCTTAATTATGGACTCATACTAGACTTTAAGTGAGCTAATATTTTTGAGATTTTTAAGGTTTAAGATTTTAGTCTGATTAATATTGATCTGAATTATGGATTTGTTTATGGCTTGAAATGGCAACTATGGAAAACTGGAAAAGTTAAAACTAAAGGAGTTGTATTGAGATTGGTGAAATATTAATGATATTTTTACTTGCAATGATTGAAGAATGGATTGACTTATACAAATGTTTGATAAGAATATAGGAAATAGAATATAGTGGAGAAATTTTAAGATATACAAATATATAATAGCTATATGTTTAGCTTAGAAATAATTAGAAATAACTTAAGCTAATGTAAAATGGTTTAAAAACGTAAAGTTATATTCGTTTATAAAATATCTATGTGAAATAGAATAAGAGATAGAATTTAATTGAGAAATATAAAGTGAATATTTGGAGTAATATGGTCTGTATTATATGGATACCAGAATTGTATACTATATGTCTATGTAATGCCAATCGGAATATGTTAATAGTTAATTAAGCTCAAAATGGGTGGAAATATTATTGATAGTTTTTTTTTTTGTTTTTTTTTTTGTTTCTTTGATTGATAAAATAGAGAGGGAAATTTTAAAGAAGTAACCTAAATTGTTTATGTATGATTATATGTTTTATTTTGTTTTATGGAGTGCCCTATCTCCACGATGAGTCCTAAGCACTTGGCTGTAAAATTTAAAAAAATCAATAAAACTTGTTATATATATATAAAAAAAAGAATCCATTTCCTTCCATGCATGAAACAATCCTCTGAAAGTATCTGTCGGTCTCTGCAGCTAGGAAGTGTCTAAAGCAGATTGAGTAGCTCCTCAAGGACATTGCGACAAAGTCCAGTTAGAGTTTCCCTTGGGGAATATTGATAGCTTCTGGAATCCTCCCCCCCCCCCGTCTTTTTCCCTCTTCCTTCGTTTGTTCCAACATCATCCTGGGACTGAAAGTGTATAAGCAGCAGATGGATGCGAATGCTCCTTCCATTCTGATGTAACCCACCAATCTAGCTAGAGCACAGGTCGGCAACCTGTGGCTCCGGAGCCGCATGCGGCTCTTTCAGCTGTCTCCTGCGGCTCCCAGCCATGTGCAGTGCCCCCCCCCAAAAAAAGTGGGACTAAAAAAGTTGAACCAATCAATTCAAACTTCTCACGAAAAAAAACTTGCGAAGTTTGAATTGATTGGTTCAACTTCTTTGGTTTGTGGGATGCCGTCCGCCTGTCAAGCCCCGTGGGCTTGACATAGATGGGAGGGGGGAGGGGGGAAAGACAGCTCCGGAGGGAGGCAGCCCCGCAGCCAGAAGCTGGCGGTCCGAGCGGAGTGGCACGGAAGACCTACCGGTCAGCGTGGGAGCCTCCAGCATTGCCGGTGAGCAAGGCCTGCCATCCGCGGCCTGGTTCTGCACCCCGACGACCAGCTGGACCGGCTTTCACTGCTCCAGCCCGGGGACGCCAGCGGCATAGAAGGCGGTTTGGCGGTGCTACCGTGGGCGGGGCGTCCTTGCAGCGGACAACTTGGGCCCAGATATTTCTCACGGCTTGGGACCGGAGATGCCGGTGGCGCACGGCCCGGACTGACGGTGTTGCTGTGGGACCACCCCTGCGTTGCCAGCTAATGCGGCGTCCTCCTGGCGATCCTCGAACCACGCTGGCTTCCTCCCGCGGATCTCCCCCCCTGGTGCGAGCTATCAAAGGAAGCAGGAATGGCTGCAGCCGGGACACATTTACCTGGCCAGAGTACTTTTGCCTGACCCAGGCAGGCCGCGGAGCAAATAGAGGCTTTTGCTGAAGCGCTGAGCGGGGGGCCTGTCTCGGGCACGGCGGGACTGCTGGAGGCTGAGGCCTCTTCCATAGCAGCGGGACGGCGACCGCAGGAGCAACAGCCTGCTCATCTCCGTCGCCGGCGGCAGCGGCACCACCATCCGGAGCAGAGTTGGGGCCGCTGCCTATTTCAGTCACACGGACGAAGGGCCGTGTAAACACCACCAGATTGCTCCATGGGAGCAACAGCCTGCTCATCTCCACTGGTGGCGGCAGCGGCGGAGCCATCCGGAGCAGAGTTGGGGCCGCTGCCTATCTCAGTCACGCAGATGAAGGGCCATGTAAACACCACCAGATTGCTCCGCGGGAGCAACAGCCTGCTCATCTCCGGCGGCAGTGGCGGAGCCATCTGGAGCAGAGTTGGGGCCATTACCTATCTCAGTCACGCGGACGAAGGGCCATGTAAACACCACCAGATTGCTCTGTGGGAGCAACAGCCTGCTCATCTCTGCAGGCTGTTGCTCCCGCAGTCGCCGTCCCACCGCTATGGAAGAGGCCTCAGCCTCCAGCAGCCCCGCCATGCCCGAGACAGGCCCCCCGCTCGCCGCTTCACAAAAGCCTCTATTTGCTCCGCAGTCTGCCTGGGTCGGGCAAAAGTACTCTGGCCAGGTAAGCGTGTCCCGGCTGCAGCCATTCCCGCTTCCTTTGATAGGTTGCGCTGGGGGGGAGATCCGTGGGCGGAAGCCAGCGCGGTTCGAGGGTCGCCAGGAGCACATCGCATTAGCTGGCAATGCAGGGGGTGGTCCCATGGCAACGCGGTCAGTCCGGGCTGTGTGCCACCGGTGTCTCCGGTCGCGAGCCGCGGGAAATATCCGGGCCCGAGTTGTCTGCTGCAAGGACGCCCCGCCCATGGCAGCACCGCCAAACCGCCTTCTATGCTGCTGGCGTCCCTGGGCTGGAGCAGTGAAAGCCGGTCCAGCTGGTCGTCAGGATGCGGAACTGGGCCACGGACAGCAGGCCTTGCTCTCCGGCAATGCTGGAGCCTCCCACGCTGACCAGTAGGTCTTCCATGCCGCTCCGCTCGGACCGCTGGCTTCTGGCTGCGGGGCTGCCTCCCTCCGGAGCTGTCTTTCCCCGCTGCTTCCTTGCCCTCCCAGCGAAAGAACCCCAGAGAGCTGGAAGACGTCCTTTCTCCCACTTTCCGCTTCTCATCCTCTCTTTTCCGAGCACCCCTCCCAGAGCGAGCCAGAAGCCTCAACTCCGGCCTCCCGCAGCAGGCTGAGATAGGCGAGCCCGAGCGGCCGTCTGCTGCCACCTCGGAAGATTTGCCGCAGCAGTTCTTTCTCCCCACGGCCTCCTCCTCCGGTCCCTCGGAACCTTCACGCCAAAAGGCGGAAAGAAGAAAGTCCCAGAGAGGGAGAGTGTAGGGCGGGGGGGAGAGCAGTCTTTTCCGAGGGGAGGAGAAGCCAGGACGGCAGAGCCGTCCATAGCAGAGCTGGACGGGGGCAGGGCCGGTGCATGTCTCGCCTTAGGCGCCACTCTTCAATCAAGCCCCCTGTTGCGCGCGCACGCATGAGCACGTGCATTTTGCAGCTCCCAGTTTTTTCTTTTGTAAGGGAAATGGGTCCAAGTGGCTCTTTCAGTGTTTCAGGTTGCCGACCCCTGAGCTAGAGGAAGGTGGATTTTGGCTCGGTGGATTTTGGGACAGAAATGCATGTGCTCTTTCAGAGTGGGACTCTTCGCTTACCATTCAGGGCGTCATAGTCAGCATTCTGTGAAATCATATATTGCCTGATTTGTGCAACTGCATGCCGAAGTGGATCCCGTTTTGCCTTTTCAACAGCACCTGAAGGAGAGGTTTAATTACCACATAATAAGTTGGATTGAGAGCCATTTGGCGTTGTGGTCAGAGCGGGAGAGCATGAAATCTTGTCCCACCTTGGGCACAAAGCCCTCTGGGTGACCGTGGGCCATTCCCTTGCGCTCAGCCCTAGGAAGGAGGCAATGGCAACCCCCTTCTAAAAACCTTGCCAAGGGGTTATTTAATTAGATAACAATTGATCAGAGATGGCATTAAGAAACAAACATGGATGTTTGATCCAGGACAAATTACTCTTAACGTTTGGGACGGTTTGAGATAGATAAGAGATCATGGTAGATTTTCCACGATTAAAATAACTGTTAACAGAGGGTTTGGAAACTTTAATCTTGTGGTGTTCTTGTTGTTGTTGTTGTTAGGATTAATCTTCAATTCGAGGCTACCTGCAATTCTGTTTTAGTGCAAGGTTATATCAACAGCATCTGAAGCTCCACTTCTTCCCCCCATCACCTTTACAGCCCAAGAAACTAGGCTGTTTCCCACACCCCTGGGGCAGCTGCCGGCTAACCTGGCTCTTCTCCAGCCATTGTCTGGCTTTGGATACTCCCGCCGTCTCCCACGCTCCTTCCCACATGCCATTAGAGACCCTCAGCATTGATAAATTAATTGGATCAAATTAAAGACTTACATAAACTGATATACCAAAGGGTGTACAAAAATAGACAGAAGAACATGAGGATGCCGAGCGTTGCACAATTGTAGCCTGAGAGACATTCTTCTAGTTTGGTTGGGGTGCCTGTGTTTTGAAAAAGAAGCCTTGATTAGAAATGATCTGAGGAGGTAACAATAAGGATTGTTGTTGTCCATCTTCATGATGCATTTTCACTTGCGGTGGGACCCTGATCTGCAACTGCTCCAGAACTTGGCCCTCAACGGGCAATCCTGTTCATGAAGAAGCCTTCATGAAGTGCTCCCCTTTGGAGAAGGTGTCCAATCTGCCTTTCACTCTATGGTGGTGGCCGTAGATTATAGACATGACATCCACCTCAGGCATCGCTGAGTAAGCAGGGAGCAGAGTTGGCACACACCACTGAAGGGTTCAACAGCACCCAGACCAAGAAGGAACCGATAGATTTGGGCTTTGGACCTAATTGCTGCTTGACTGTCTTGGGTTGACACAGCCTCACATGCTTCCCTTCCCTTCCCTTCCCTTCTACCAGGGAGTCTCCATGGCCGAGGATGGACTTCCATCTCTCTAATACTACCCCACCCCTTCACCACTAGCTCATCCTGCGTGCTGTCGCTATGCCCACGAGCCCAAAGCAGCCAGCTTAACGTAGCACCACCGCTGATGGTGTGGCAGGAAAAAAGGGTTCGATTAGACACAATAGATAAAGCAGAAGAATTCTATAGACAAAACTTTGGTAGTGAAGAAGAGTTAGTGGAAAGAGAGGTAAGAGAAGTAGGTGAGATACTAGCACAGGCCACAGAAGAAAAGGAAGCACAAATCAAAGACAAAGGAGCTGGGAGAGGAGAGGATATAGATAATGGGAAATATGACGAGGATAGACTCGAAGAAGTTAAAGAGACTAGACCGACAAGAGAAGAATCCTATAGACAAAACTTTGGTAGTGAGGAAGTGTTCTGGACCAACCAGTAGCTAAAAACTGTATGTTAGGATGTTTAGCATTTATAGGGTTAACGCTGTCTCCTTAAGAGATGGCCTATGGGTAATGTAGTTTAGCTGTTCAGTGAAGCCTATGTTAACAAGTCAGTAGGAGGGGCTACTAAGTTCATGACAGGATATCCTGGCTACGTGCCAGGTTGTAAATGAAGCCTTTGTGAAGACAGACACGAGGTGATGTGTCCCATAAGAGCCATGGGGTGAGTCTACCATTAGTTTTTCACCCAAAGGTGAATGGAGAAGGTCATGATATGTTCATCAGAAGATCCCTGCTTGACTGTAAGTTATTGTCTGAGATTTCTGTCGAATAAATGATCTAATATTGTCCTGTTCCTTGGCGTTTAACTGTCCGAGAAAGGCAGGATTAAAGCAGATATCTTGCTTGGACCGGAACAGGAAGAGTTAGTGGAAAGAGAGACAAGAGAAGAAGGTGAGGTATTAGCACAGGCTATAGAAGAAAAGGAACCACAAATCAAAGACAAGGGAGTTGGGAGAGGAAAGGATATAGACAATGGAAAACATGATGAGGATAGACTCAAAGAAGTCAAAGAGGTTAGATCGACAAGAACAACAAGACCCAAATATAGATAAAGAGGCAAAAGAGGAAGCTGAGATTCTATCCTTGAACATTAATGGCCTTAACTACCCACTAAAAAGGAAAACAAAAAACAAAAAAACTTAGCAAGATGAATTTAGATATAATAATTCTACAAGAAGTCCACATAAAAAACAACATCAGCATCTATTGAGCTGCCCCAAATTGGGGAATATGTTTGCATCACTGTCACAACAGAAAAAAGGAGGAGTTGTAGCATATATCAAAGAGGAAATTCCGACGAAACAAATTTACAAAGATGAAGATGGTAGAATTCTAATAATAGAAGTAATATTGAATAAAATGAAAATAGCCCTTGTGGGAATCTATGCCCCAAACGAGGGGCAGAAACAATTCTATAAAAAACTACATAGTATCATTGGCAAGTTTGCATATGACAATATCTGTATAATGGGAGATTTCAACGCAATTGCGGATAGACATTTAGATTATAAAAGTGATAAGATTAGAAAAGGAATTAGAAGAACACTACCTAGTACCTTCCTTAAAATGGTGGAGGAGTTTAATATTCAAGATATCTGAAGGGAGAGGAATATAGGGAAAATGCAATATACCTATTATTCGGGTCGACATCTTTCATGGTCCAGAATTGACATGGCGTGGCTGTCAGTAGATTTAAACTCTGAAGTGGAAGACATCACAATTGATATGAACTCTTGGGCAGACCACAACCCAGTCAGAATTAAATGGAGAGGACAAAAGAAAATAAGGAGATGGACTTTGAAAAGAGCAATTTTAAAAGACAAAGAATTTAAATCAAAAATGGAAGACCAAATGGGTCTATTTTTCCAGATGAACAAAAAGGAAGATATAAACTGCCAAAATCTATGGGATACAGCCAAAGCTTACATGAGAGGTGTTGCAATCGCCTATATGGCCAGGGAAAATAAAATCAAATTACAACGGCAAAGAAATTTAGAAGAACTCAGAAGAGCCGAGATAAAACTACAAAATGAACCACAAAGACGTGACTTGAAACAACAAATAGACCTAATCAAACACAAGATGAACACCATTGAAAAGGAAAAACTGGTGCAGCAAATAAAACGCACCAAGCAAAAAAATTTTGAAAATGCCAACAAACCGGGGAGATGGTTGGCTTACAGAATAAAGAAACATAATGATAAAAAAAGGTTTAGTAAACTATATAATGAAGAGGGTGATATTGTATATCAGAATGAAGGGAAGAAAACTGTGGCCTATGAGTTCTATAAGAAATTATATGAAGATGAAGAATGGAAAAACAAAGACAATATACTAAAATATTTGCAATTAGCCGAACTACCGAAAGTCCCGGAAGAGATTAAAAACATGTTGAATAAAGAGATAACACCCCTAGAATTATTAGACGCAATTAAGAAACAAAAAAACAATAAAGCCCCAGGTCCTGACGGTTTACAAGCAGAAATATATAAAAATCTACAAGAATCTTTAGGTCCAATATTAATAGAATTATTCAACGAAGTCCTAAAAAATGCGAAAATTCTGACCTCATGGGAAGAAGCAATCATCACATTGGTTCCCAAGGAAAACTCGGATTCGGTGCTTATTAAAAATTATAGACCCATTTCATTACTAAATTCGGATTACAAAATTTTTATGGCTATAATGGCTGAGAGACTCAAAAGATTCTTAGTAGAATTTATACATATAGACCAAAATGGCTTCTTGCCAAAAAGGTATATAAGAAATAATATTAGGACTGTATTAGATGTATTGGAATATTATGAGGTTCATAATGAAAAACAAATGGGGCTAATCTTTCTCGATGCGCAAAAAGCGTTTGATAATATCAAATGGGACTTTATGCTTAACCAACTGGTGTATATGGACTTTGGGAAGAATTTTATAAATATGTTTAAAGCAATTTATTCCAAACAGGTTGCCAGAGTAATAATTAATGGAGAAACAACTGAAAGTTTCCAAATTCAAAAAGGTACAAGGCAAAGTTGTCCATTATCCTCGTTACTGTTTGTACTGTCCCTGGAGGCATTAATTAGAACAATCCGGAAAGATGATCAAATTAAAGGATTGGAGATTAAGAGAGAAATATTTAAAACACAAGCCTTTGCAGATGACCTCGTCTTTATAATTGAAGAGCCCCTACAATCAGGGACAAGGCTAATGGAAGTACTGGGTGAATATGGTGAAATAGCAGGCCTAAAGATAAACAAAGCAAAAACTAAAATGCTTGTTAAGAATATGACCAGAGCACAGAAAAATGAATTAGTTGATAGATTAGGCATTCAAACTACAAAGAAAATAAGATATTTAGCGATTCAATTAACAGCTAGATGTGCCACACTTTTTGTCTCTTTTAAAAGAGACAATTACGATAAACTAATGGAGCAAATTAAAATTGACTTGGACAGGTGGACAAATTTACAGCTTTCTTTTCTGGGAAGAATTGCTGTAATCAAAATGAACGTGCTACCCAAAATATTATTTTTGTTTCAATGCATACCGATCAAATTGGACAAGGAATTTTTTCGTAACCTAAACAAAACTGTACTCAGATTTATTTGGCAAGGGAAAAAAGCAAGGATTAAGTTAAAATTATTGCAAGACTCTAAGGAGAGAGGCGGTTTCGGTTTCCCGGATTTGGAAAAATACTACCAAGCTACAATATTGACATGGGTACGAGATTGGATACAACTAAAAAAAATAGGAGACTATTAAGATTGGAAGGACATGATATGCAGATAGGGTGGCATGCCATATTATGGGACGAGAAATACAAGGTTCACCAGTACTTCCGGAGGCATTATATGAGACGAGCACTAATAGATGTTTGGGTAAAAATTAGGCAACAAAACTACAGGCAAATTCCAAATTGGATCTCAACATTGGAAATGTATATACACCCAATGTTTATGCAATTAGGGAAAGTAATAACATATAAAGAAATACTGGACGAGAGAGGGGAATTGAAATCAAGGAAAACCCTCCAGGAAGAAGGGATAGAACTAGAATGGTGGGCATACCTCCAAGTGCAGTCACAGTATAGGAAGGATAAAAAAGATTGGGGTATAAATATAGACCTGACAGAATTAGATAAAATACTATTAGGAAATGAAGAGAAAATGATCAAAAGAACATATCAATATCTTCTAGATCAGGGCTTTTCAACCTGTGGTACGCATACCACTTGTGGTACATTAACAAGTGGCAGGTGGTACGCAGCCCTGCCTAGCCAAGTGTAGTGGGGGAGGGAAAGAGCCAGCACAGGCAAGGACTTACAGTGAGAGAGTCCTCTGGAGCTGCAGATTTTACTTATGAATGGAGCCATTTGGGGAGGCTGCCTTAGCCGGCAGCCAGTACTTACATTTTTTTTTCTTCTTTAAGTGCCAGCTGGGCTCCTTACTTTCCTTTCTAGCCAGTAGCTAATTCTTAAAGGGGAAGCGCCTTTTTAAGCTAGTTCACTCAGCAACTTGTCTTTTCTGTCTCTGGAGGCCTTTCCTTGTTTGATCAATATATGGAAGAGGGAAAATATGGGGGGATGGGTTCAAATTCTTCCTTCAGAAGGAGATGGGAATGAGAAAAAGGGAGGCAGGGAAGGGAGGCAGGGAAGGAAGTCCCGCCTTAGCACTTGGCCACCAGCAGCTCTGCCACTGACTTTGCTTGTCAAAAGGTTGCAGAAGGGGATCACATGACCCTGGGACACTGTGACCATCATAAATATGAATCAGTTGCCAAGCATCCAAATATAAATCACATGATCCTGTTGCTGCAGTGGTCATAAGTGTGGGAAATGGTCATAAGTCATTTCAGTGCAATTGCAACTTTGAACAGGTTTTTTTTTTGTCACCAAGTTTTTGACACCTTGCTAGGTGGTACTCGAATATTGCCATATCCTAAAAGTGGTACAATCGGTAAAAAGGTTGAAAAGCCCTGTTCTAGATCAGGCAATGTACGAAGAGCAGGTCAAGGAAACCATGTTAACATGGAGCAGGGACTTCGGATTCAATATCGAATTGCATATCTGGCAAGAACTCTGGGAAAGAAACAGGAAGCTCACCTTAGCCACCTCATATAAGGAGAATCTTTATAAGATGTTTTACAGATGGCACCTCCCACCCGCGAGACTAGCCAAAATGGGACCAAACCTCTCATCTACATGCTGGAAATGTAAAATGGCAATAGGGACCTCCTACCACATGTGGTGGGAATGCCCCAAAGCCCAGGACTATTGGAATAGGATCAAAAAATGGCTAAAAGAAATACTAATGGTAGAATTAGAGCTAAAACCTGAACTCTTCCTATTGGGAATAACTATAGACAAATATGATAAGGACATAGTTTACTTGATGTTGCACATCCTGACGGCTGCTAGATGGGCCTATGCACAAAAGTGGAAGAATAAAGAGACTCCTTCAGACGAAGAAATATTATACAAAATATTATCATGTGCAGAAATGGACAGGCTCACGATGGAACTAAAGGACAAATGTGAATCTGAATAGTTTGTAATCTGGGACAAACTGTACCACTGGTGGGAATCACGGAAAACTGTCGGGGTTATAGATTAGCGATAGTTTAACGATAGATGGAATTATACTTATTTATAGATTAGCAAATAGAGAAAATATATCTGACATTGTGTAAAAGATTTGTATATGCTCATAGAGATAAAGAGTTGAACTTATGGGGAGGAATGATTTGAGAAAGATGTCTAAACTGGAATGTGACGTCATGTCCAATGTTTTTTCTTGTTTGTTTATCTGTTTTGTTTTAATTGTATTATAAATAAAAAACTTTAATAAAAAAAAAATGTAGCACCACCGCTGGGACCAACTTTGCTCACCCTTGGCAGACCAATGGCTGGCCTTGGGCAACAAATGTTCTTAGGCATGCCTGAAGCCCACCGCAGAAAGACAATTAACCGTAGCCAAATTGGCAAGGGGGCTTCTTCCCTTCTCTGTCTCTCCCTTGTAATGGAACACCCTCAGTGTTTGCTCCTTCCGCCTGAAATGGCTTCCCCAGCTCCCCCCTGCTACTAGGGGCCTCAAAGGTTTTGATGGGCCGTGCCGGAGGTCCTCCTCCCCCTGTGCTTCCTCTGGCAGCATCCCAGGATGAGCAGGGGGTTTCCATTCCTCCTCTGCCTGGAGAGGGTCCTGGTCCTCCCTTCCCTCGGACCTCTCCTCTCTCCGACGGGCCTCCCTGCCACTGCTTGGCACGCGTCCCCACAACCATCTGGGTGATGGAAGGCTGTGGGGAGGGTGAATCTGCACCAGGGCTAGGAAGACGCTCAGAGGGGCAAATGCAGCCAATTCCAAATTCCTTGGCAGCTGAAGCGCTATTAGTAGCCTTCAGCAGATAACTAACTTGAAGGATGCTTGGGATAAACACACGTCCACCATCTGACAAAAAATGAAATAAATCAATAAACATACATATAATAACAGATAGATAGATAGATAGATAGATAGATAGATAGATAGATAGATAGATAGATAGATAGATAGATAGATAGATAGAGAGAGAGAGAGAGAGAGAGAGAGAGAGAGAGAGAGAGAGAGAGAGAGAGAGAACACAAAAAAGGAAGCTCCAAGGACAGACTTGATGGACCACCAGGTCGTTTCTATGTTTCTTTAAGAACAGGTTGGGCCCCCAAACCTGCACAGATCTTTGTGATGCACACTTACGTGGAGGTTTCGCTGGACCTGGAAAAACAACAGAAAACAATTTGACCACCAATATGTCAAATAGGATCAGACCCGGCCTGACCCAAGAATCCTATCCCCAAAACGTCAACATCTGCCTAAAAGCTCATCAAGCAGGCGGCCTTAACGAGGAAGCTTTGTTTTACTGGTTGAGAAGCTGCAGGAATTCCATTCCAATCAACGAGGAGGAGGAGGAGGAGGATGAAGCTTAAGCTCTACTAGTTGCCTTCTGCAGATACGTAATTGAGCTTTAACAGGATGCTTGGGATAAACACAAATCCACCATCCAAGAAAGCAGAAAAATAAAATAAAAAATGAAAACAACCTTTACAAAACAATAATGAATTAATTAAAAAGAACACAAAACACAAGCAAACTCAAAGGCCACACTTGTTGGACCACCAGGTCTTTTTCTGACATCACTTTTCTATGTTTCTTTAAGAACAGGTTGCCCCCTCCCCCTCCAAACTGGATTTACTGGATGGATTTTCGGATGCATCCTTACCTGCTGGGCCTTTCGCTGGAGCTAGAAAAAAACAGAAAACAAACTGACCTCCAACACGTCAAATAGGGCCCTCCCCAGGCTAGTGCATCACCCCAGAATCCTTCCCCCAAAAGGCCAATGTCTGCCTAAAGGCTCATCAAGCAGGCGGCCTTCACGAGGAAGCTTTGTTTTACCAGCTGAGAACCTGCAGTAAATTCCATTCCAATCAACAATAGAACCCTTGACAGCTGCCTTGTTACCACAGAAAACTAGAATAGAATAGAAAAGCCCTTTTCCTGTTGGCTCAAACACGTCCCCCAAACCTCTTTACAAATCAGATAGGCTGATAAATGTGTTTCTATGGTTCAGGTCCCTTAGATTTCCCACCTCTCCACCCCAAAGGGTAGTAGAATCGCTGCCGTTCTGTTGTTCAAGGTCCCTCTTTCTGGGAAAGCAAGCCCCCCTTTCCCCAAGGATCACTGCAATGAACATGGAGGGTCTCCTCAGCGTTGGGACCCTTGTCTTCGGCAAAATTCTGTGACACACAAATTGTATCTTACATTTTCTGTTCCCGCAGTTGCTTTACTTAACATCGACAAAAAAGTGCTGGCTGAGATTGTCTGGCAGTTTGAGTCTGATATTTGGAGCTCAGGGTTGAAATGAGGGGGTCCTCGGTGCTCTCTGAGCTGGGTGGTTTTCTTGCAGACGTTTCATGACCCAACTAGGTATCATGGTCAGTGCTAGTAGGGAGTGGGGTTTGTGGAGAGGAGGAGGAGGAGGAGGATGACGACGACAATGACGACGACAATGATGACGACGATGACTTTGTGGTCCTTGGTGCTCTCTGAGCTTGGCGATTTTCTTGCAGACATTTCATGACCCAACTAGGTATCATTGTCAGTGCTAGTAGGGAGTGGGGTTTGTGGAGAGGAGGAGGAAGAGGAGGAGGGAGGAGGACTGTGGGGTCTGTGATGCTCTTTGAACTTAGTGGTTTCCTTGCAGACATTTCATAACCCAACTAGGTAACAGCATCAGTGCACTGCCTGGGCAATGAAACATCTGCAAGAAAACAGCCGAGCTCAGAGAGCATTAAGAACCTCACAGTTTGGTGTGAGATATCATCAATATCTGTCAGAAATGGTGTGTGGTCTCCTGCTTGGACGGAGGGTTGGATTAGATGACCTACAAGGTGCCTTCCAACTCTGTTATGTCTTACAAGTCATAAAATGGTCTCCAGGATCCCCCCAAGAAGGAAGTCTACCAGTAGGGCACTGACATTCTCATACATGGCCTAGGGTCTCCTGCTCGAACAGGGACTAGAAGACCTCCAAGGTCCCTTCCAATGATGATGGTGATGATGGTGATGATGATGGTGGTGATGATGATGGTGGTGATGATGATGATGAGGAGGAAAAGATGGCAGATAAGATAACTTACGTTTTGCTGGTGGTGGTGGTTTGGGAGCCATTTTACCTCATCAGTGCATATAACATCTCATCCCAATGTGCACAGCTGGAGAATGGAGCAGATTGTGAGAATTAAATGTACGTGGAAATCCAAACATTTTGGTTAAAAAGTGAAAGTGGTCAACGAAATGGAGATAGCTTCAGAATTGACTCACATCTCCTAAGCTGAGTTATATGTGGATGCTCCAACAGTGAAGTTTTTAAGAAGAGATTGGACAACCATTTGTCTGATATGGTATAGGATTTCCTGCTTGAACATGGGGTTTGACTAGAAGATCTCCAAGATCCCTTCCAACTCTGTTATTCTATTCTGTTCTGTTCTGTTCTACTCTACTCTACTCTACTCTACTCTACTCTACGCTACTTTACTCTACTCTACTCTCCCTGGTTCCCTCTCCCCGTTGGTAGAGGGTGGTGGGCATAGGAACAGGATACCTACCCAAACTCTGGACTCTTAGTCTACTACCAGGATTGCACTGTGACTTGGAGCTGCGCTGGACTTAACTCTTTGTGTCTTCAGCTGGATCTTCCTTCTGACAGTTTTTGACAGTTTGTTCCCTTATGATGTAGAATATTCAACTTCTGCCACTCTCCCATTGGCTGGCTGCTGGGCCCAATCAGCATCCAGCACTGAGCCTTCAGTTTCCTCCTTTGACCCCCCAGAAACCTGCATTTTAATTTGTGGATTTCAAATGGTCCTCGGCAAATACTACATTTCAGAGTGAATTTTCTTCTACTGATTTAAAATGGTCTGCCTGGCATTTCCTTGGCAGAAGCGGCGAGACGCCATTGCAAAGCCCGTGTTGAGAACTGAGAATTGCAAGAAATGACCTAATCGGTTAGGGGAAAAAATCAGTCCAATATAAAAAATCAGATGCAATTAGGAAATATATACAGAATTATTTTTGTTTAGTTAGGATTGAAGCTTGCTTGCAAATGAACCTGTGGAGGCTTTAAAACCTGGATTTTTTTCTAATTGCCGTAATTTTGTATTCTGGGATAAAATACGATACTTGGAGTAACAATTGCCTCTCTGACGGACAGTCGCCTTGTGAGATTAGAGTGAGACGTTCTAAAGCAGAGGTCCCCAACCTTTTGGGCACCAGGGACCGGTTCCGTGGAGAAAGGTTTTTCCGCGGACCGGAGGGTGCATGGTTTTGTGTGCTGCCTGCATCTCGCGGATGGGGCTTTGCTTGTTTGTGCGGACCGGTTGGTGGCATGCCACGGCCCGGTACCGGTCCACACACCGGGGGTTGGGGACCCCTGTTCTAAGGAGTTTCTGTGGAAAGACTGCTGGGGGGGCAGGCCACTGCCCTTCTTCTGAATGCAGTTGGGGTGGGGGACACAAATAATACCCTCCCCTTTCCTAAGGATTCCGAAAGGTTTACTGGACCCAACAGGGGAAGAGAAACCGCCTGATGCCCTGAAGGAGAAGGAGAAAGATAACAAAAACTGAGAGACAGTTTGGTCTAGTGGTTAAGGCAGCAGGCCAGAAAGCGGGAAACCGTGAGTTGTAATCCCAGTTTAGGCATGAAAGTCAGCTGGGTGACTTTGGGCCAATAGCCAGGAGATGGTGAGTTCTAGTCCTGCTGTAGGCACAAAAGTGACTGGGCGACTTTGGAGCGACCACCAGGAAGCGAAGAGTTCTAATCCTGCCTTAGGCATGAAAGTCAGCTGGGTGACTTTGAGTCCATCACTCACTCTCAACCCAACCCACTTCACAAGGTTGTTGTTGCATGAAAAATAGGAGGAGGGTGTTATTTGTAAAAATAATAATAGTGGGATGCAAATGAATGAATGAACGAAAGAATGAATGAATGAATGAATACTTAAGGGTTAAATAATTAAATAACAAAAACCAGTTGCTGCCTTTTTCTTCGGTGTGAAAGGCAGACTGCGTGGGTACAATAAAGGGCGTTGTGGCTACTTTGAGGAGAAAAGGGGGAGCTCACAACCTTTGTAGGGTGAGAAGACAAACCATATGTCATCCCACTGCCCTCCATGCCATTGGCCAACCCCATCCATCCATCCCTGACCTAACAGCGAACACTCAAGCAATAAAACAAAGGAACCGCTTAAGCCAAAGTGTCTCAAACTTGGCGACTTTAAAATGGAAGGGCTGCAACTCCCAGAATTCCCCAGCCAGACATGCTGGGAAACTTGAGAAGCTGCTGCTTCTGACATCTAGGCTGAAACGGGCTAGGGGCATCTTTTGACAGCAAATTATCAAGAGGGCTTGCTCGTTTGTTCATTTTTCACATTTCTGAAGCCCCCATCTCCGGCAGAGAGCGACTCTGAGTGGCAAACAGTCATTGAAACGTAGGATTGCATTGGATTTTTTGGCTGGTGCCCACCAAAGTGGCATCTGTTTATCTACTGGTGTTTCCACGTTTTCAAACTGCTAGATGGGCAGGAGCTGGCACAAATGATGGGAGTTCACCCCAATGTAGAGCATCACTTGGGCTTCGAACAGGGGCTTGCAAATTGTCAGCCCAGCATCCTAACCACTCCTCCCACGTGCAATAGAATAGAATAGAGTAATAACTTTTATTGTCACTTTGAATGGACACTAATCGGCATACATCAAAATGAAATTTTGTTGTGTACAGCTCTCAACGGGTCACCACCTCCGATATACACTACATAAATATGACATAAATATGACATAAAAATGAATAAAATAAATAAATAAATATAGAATTATGCATATACCCACATATATTATATGACACAGAGAAACAACAGTCTAGTTCGCATTATGTATCCATGCGCATGGCGAGAAAAATGAACCTTGTGAGTTTACCAGGCGGATGCCATAGGGAACAAAGCTATGACAGAATCGGGTAGTCCTGCTAGAAATACTTCAAAATCTCCTTGCAGAGAGGGGAGCAACAGAAACAGACCGTAACGTGGGTGTGTGGGGTCTAACAATGCTTTGAGCTCTAAGCACATAGCACTTATAAGCAGCATCCTGAACACCAGGGAACGAGCTTCCTATGATCTCCTCAGCTGTCCTCACCACTCTCTGTATGGACTTTCTGTCTGAGGCATGGCTGCCACCAAACCAGACTGTGATGCGGTTTGTTAAAATGCTTTCAATCGTGGCTCTGTAAAAAGTGTCCAGGACAGGAGAAAGATGTGTTCTCCTTATCCGATGCAAGAAATGCAGACGCTGGTTTGCATGCTTCACCAAGGATGATGTGTGGAGACACCAATTCAGATTGTTAGTTATCTGCACCCCCAGATACTTAATACTGTTGACCACCTCTACAGCTGCATTCTTGATACTGAGTGGAGTATGACTATGCCGGCTCTTTCTAAAATCTACAATGATCTCCTTTGTTTTATCAACATTTAGAACCAGGTTACTTTTATTGTGCCAGTCCACCAGAGCCTTCACCTCTTCTCTATAAGCATCTTCACTGTCATCCCAGGTAAGACCCACCACTGCCGTGTTGTCTGCATACTTCACAATATGATTCGTAGCAGATTTGGCGCAGCAGTCGCGGTTCATCAAGGTGAACAGCAGCGGACTCAGGACACAGCCCTGTGGAGAACCTGTGCTCAAGGAGATGGAATTGGAAACTTTCTTTCCAACTCTCACAACCATGCCGTGAGAAGAATGAAGGGCAGAGCAGGGACGTTCAATGAGACTTCTCGCCAAGCAAGGGAATCTCTTGATTGAGGATCATTGGCTGCAACCTGACCAAAGAGGCAGCTTTGACCCACATTTCTTTGCTGGAAACGACAGTCTGAGCTCTTTCTCCTGCATGATGTTAGCATGAATACTGCTTGTGTAATTCTGACCTCTGGACTGGTTGACAACTTTGACCTAGGTCTCGCAACTTTGGACTTAATTTGGACTATTCTTCTGTGCACTGCTTTGAAATAGCAAACCATTCAGGCAAGCATCTGTCAGAGACGCTGTTCCAGTTTCCATTCTTTTGCTATTTCTTGACTTTGGTGAAATTATGAACTAGCAAGTCTGTGTGTTTCAGTAGTTGAAAGAAGAATATAGAGAGAAGTGGATTGTTGTGCTCAGATGCAGCCTAAAGATTATTTCCGTATACACTATCTCAACAGTTATAGTATATGTGAGTGTGTGCCTGTGGCTTGCCTCTATAGGTATCATATGGGAGACTCTAATACTTGGAGATGCCTGTTTATTTTCTGATTGCTATAGAATTCCAATGAGGTTTGGTTCTAAAAAGTCATCTTTCTCCACATTTAATCCTGTTCCAGTTAACATGATTGAGGAACTTTATGTGTTTTCAAACTCTATAGTCTCCTTACAAACCCATCTTCTAAGTTCTTGGCAACTGGCATCGATCCAGTTCAAATCACTTCCTGAGGGTTTTATGGCAGCGCAGTCTTCATCTGCTTCTCCATCACTCATGGATCCATTGGGATTGCCCTCGGCCCAGTATCTAAGAAGAGAGACAGGGAGGGTTGGTGTCAGAACTGCCCTCATACGCTCAAGCCTGCCATGAAGTATGGGGGGAGGGAGCCGGTCTGGAGGGGGGGAACTCAGGACTCCTCGTCCCTTCCAGAGACACCATCTCAAGGTCAAAACGCTGAGAACGGAATGCAACAGCTCACCAACCCGCCCACCGTTGCAGAGACAGTTCCCAAAACAATTTATTCAAATATAATTGGACAATAAGAGACCAGCAAGGATGGAGGATCTGGATGGGGAAAGTCAACCAGGAAAGTTTGGCACGCAAACTTCAGCTCTGACTTTGCTGTACTGTAATCCACTCGGCCTTTAGTAAAGTAAACCTTTCACACCGAATGGAGTCAAGGGTCTTTCTTACTTAAGGGACCAAGTTGGGGCAGGACTGACAGTTGGATTTCTACATGCAGCCAAAGGAGTACAAAGTTGTTTAAAGGAAAGACAACGGCGAGTGGAGGTGGGGATAAGAAGGCGTGGAGGATGTCTAGGGGACTTGCCCCTCTTCTCCCCACTGCTGCCCCCCATCATTCACTTTCCCAGGCAAAATAGTCCATGAAGGTTGGCAGAATCCCTGGAGATGCAAGATCAGGCCAATGTGTGCTTCGGCCAGAATTTGCAGGGCTCGCATGCAAAAGAGAAGAGGACCAATTGCATGGGACATCCCTAAGGCAGAGGCCAAAACCTTTGCTCCATTCCAAAGCATAGCCTGCCTTGGACCAAAAATTGGCACAAATGAACTGCGTTCACACGACATTAGGCAAGGTTGGGTCGTTCTTGGTTTGGTCTGGAAACGCAGCCCATTTTCTCAGCAGGTTATGTGAAAGCAGGCCATTGTACAAAGCCGTAATATTGTTGTTTTGTCCAGGTCCAAGGCATCATAGGATAACAGGAAGCATGCATAAACTCCATGTTTAGCATAAACCCTGCAAGCATTAAGCGTGCTCTGTAGCACCCAGGCCAATCCGAGCTGCCTGGAGCCTAAATTTGACCACGGTTTCTGAAAAGCTACGACTTTTCAAATGATTGTATCCTGGAGACTCACTTTACTATTAATCTGGAGTTATCTGACCACTCCCAGTAGCCTTCCACATTTTGGTCCGTTAGCCCAATCCAGGCAGACTCATTGAGCTTGGAAGAGATGTACTTCTGCAAAGACACAAAATTGAAAAGGAAAATGGAGCAGCTTCACAAGACGGGATTCCACACTCAAGAGATTCAGGGTTGGGTTTGTGTAGCCCCGGTGCCTAAAATTAACCATGAATAGTTCACTGTTGTTCACCAAAGGACTCCGCTCTGCCTGAAGAAAAATCAGCTCCATGCTGTGGTGAGGTAAGTCACATCCACATCCACCTTTATGCCCCACCCTTCTTCAATGAAAGCACGCCAAGAACATGGGTAGCAGGCTTCTGGTTTGCGCAGTAGTTCAGCAGCCGAGGGATCACGGGGCTCCGCACCTTACGGCCAATTTCTGCCTGCTAGGGGACACTAAATGGGCCTGAAGTTGCCCCATAGAGGCAACAAAGAAGGAAGGAAGTCCCGCCAATTGTGGAGAGACAGCGATCGATCCGATCGGTTTGGGAAAAGCCCTCCAGAAACCAGCAGGAGAAAGGCTAGCTTAACTTCAGAGTCTAGCCCAAGCTACAAGCAGCCAAAGCCCAAAAGCACTACTTTAAGCTGACTGTAAACAACATGTTTGGAATTGGGTAAGAACAGTGATTTTCTCTCTTCTACTTGAAAATTGATTTCGGGGGGGGGAGAAAAACCCCAAGAAGCAAAAAAGCCTCTGAAAGTGAGAAGGGGGGGATCTTTGCCCCACCCTCCTACAGATAGGAAGCGTGAATTAAACTTTTCAGGGGGAACAGAAATATACTGAAATGAAATGAATATAAGACTTAATTTGGATAAGTTTGAAATTGGTGGAATCTGTTAAGATTTTCCTTTTAAATCATGAAAATAGAAGTAAACAATTGTCTATTACTGACTGGTGCTGACATCTAGTGGTGGATGAAAATATACAACAGCAGTTGCTTTATTACAGGGACTGGCAAAGCCCAGGAAAAGATAACTTGGTTTTGGTGACCTTCAATGTCTTAATAACAGAGAACAGCTGTGACAAAAAAGAAAACATTTTGGGCTATCTACAAAGTGAGAATTATAAACTCTAAAAAAAAAAGAATTGACCTTTCTGGATTACAAATACAACTCAACTGTGACTCTAAAGCTGTCTGCAGAGAAAGGAAAACCCTGATTTTTAGCTATCATGGAAAACCAGAGATCTGCAGAAAGAATATACCAAGAAAAAACAAATACTTTCCAGAAGGAGATCTATGCTATGTTGCAACTAATCCAAACAACAATGATCTTAAACCACGAGGAAATTAAAAATAACTTTGAAAATATAAATGAACACATCTCCAATTTAACTTTACAACACAAAAATTCTCAGAAAATAAAAACAGAGAGTGAGCAGAAAAAACAGACAACTGAATATGAGACAGAGGAAAGAGATTTCAAGATGGAACTTAACAATAAAAGAAAGTATGACTTAACCCAGATGGAAAAAAAAAACTTACAGGAAATACTGGACATGGAAAAGGTAACCTATACTCTAAGATTACAAAATAAGTTTGAGGACAAGAAAAAAGATTTGACAAAATGGATTCTGCCAGGAGAACTACGAGAACCTGAGAGACAAAAAATGATAAATAAAATCAAGAAAGAAAGAAAGGAAAAGATTCTCAATGAATATGAAGGGGCAAAATCTTCCTATAAAAACATCTTACCTGTTTCGCCTTTTGTACCTGCAACAACAAGATTACAGAAAGATTTTTTGATTCAGCAAAGCATATTGATCAGGAAAGTTGTTTGGCAAAAAAAAAAAAAAAGGCTAAAGTGAGAATTAAGAAATTAGATGATGGGATTTACCAGAGGGAATATTTAAAAATTAAACATCTGTTTGAATATGGTTAAAGAAATAGAAAGATTTTGGATATAAATGAAGATTAGTTTAAGAGGGATGAACCCCTCAAGTAACATAGTATTTTTTCTTTCTTTTTTCCTTTGTGTTTTGTCTTTTGACATGAGAAATATAAAAATGTTGGGATGATTTATATAAAAGAAATGTTTTTTCTCTCTTTTTTTTTTTAAGATATGAGAAATGTAAAAGTGTTGGGAATGGCTTGTATGAGAAAAAAGACTTAAATACTTAAGTGTAACTAATTTTGAAAAAATCTTAACTAGTAAGAATGTTTTGAATATTGTGGGGAAAACAAATTTAAATAAGAATTCTGTAAACAGGATCTATGACGAGGCAATTAGAAAAGAAGCTTTATATTGATGTGGTTATTTGCAGAAACATGAGAAAAATGTCTATATTTCATTGTCATTTATTCAAATAATAAGAACTTTATTAATTTAAGGTTGGCAAAAGAGAATATTATTGGAAGAAGAGAAAATCAAGCAAAGCCATTATATGGACTATAGAATTATAGAAATTAATTGTTATTGATTTTTTAAAAAATACTAACCCAGACAACACGCTGTTTACCAAATATTAAGGTGATTATGTTAAAAATCAATAAAACATATTTTTTAAAAAATAAAACAAAGCAGCAAGGAAATGCCTCACTAATGAAAATACAGGAAATTTCATTTTGTAAATTCTAATTGGTACCTTGAGCTATCAAACCAGTATTACATCTCCATCTACACTATGTCTTGCATTTTATTCTAAAGTTAGCCTAGTATGCATGATTAAAAATAGAGAATGAAGCCCAACAAAGAGAATTACAGTAGGGCTCCACCTTTCCTTCTTTTTTTTAGCCACTGCCAACTCTACATATGCCATTAAAATTAAATATTATGCTTCTTAATCATTGCAACAAATTGGATGTACAATTAAGTAGTAGACAGTAATAAAATTATACAGGAATTAAAATGGGATTAGATAAAATTGTGAAGAATAAGGATATCAATGGATAACAGTGTCAATGTGCCCATAGGTAGTCCTCTACTTATGGTCATTTAATGACCATTCAGAGTTATGACAGCCTCAGAAAGATGCCACCTAAATCACTTCTTACCATTGTAAAATGTTGCACTGGCCCCATCATATTATTGCATTTTGGGCATTTGGTAACTGGCTCACATTTACAACTGGTTGCAGCATCCCAGTCACATAACCATGATTTATGACTTTTTTGTTAGTTTCCAGGAAATGAGTTCACACAATCGCATGATTCACTTAATGACTGTGATTCAGACTTACAACTATATGATTTCCTTAATAAACCCTGCAAAATGATCATAAAACATGGGTGCATTGACTTAAGAGCATCAAGACTATGACTGAAATTCAGTCCCAATTGCACTTGTAAGTCGAGGACTACCTATATGCTATACAATATAGTGGAAAGGAACTATTAAACAATCCAACAAGCCCTGACCCTCTTAGCCTTTAAAAAGCTTTAAAGTTCCCTCAGACACTATGACTATGTTGTTGATAAGCTCACCCTATAAGGTAACATACAATATGCACCCTGTTTGTGTTATTTGTTGATGTGTGATCTGGTTGTTCTATGTTCTTTACTATCCTTTATAGAATTGGATATTTTCCCCAATATATGACAATATTTAAATTATTCATCAACACATCTTTGCAACATTATTCAAACTTCTTTAATGCTAGCTACTTTCAAAATCAATACAGCTTCATATATGTAATTCCACAACATTTTTAAAGCAATAGCATGCTAATTCTCATATACATGACATTATTTCTGTTCATTCTAATAGAATAGTAACTGTTTAAGTTTTGTATTTTTAATACCTAACAGTTCTGGTTAGAAGCTCATTTATATTAGTGAAAAGTCCTACGTTTTAAGCCACACCCCCACCCCAGCCCCCCAAATTAAAATAAAAATGGAATTTCCAACTTGAATGCAAAAATAATTTAGAATCTACCATTTGCATTAATCAAACTTAAATCTTTGTTCTGCTAAGAGCTCACCTGTACATCTTGCTTGTTCCTTTTCACCTGTTCTACGAACGGAATTCCATCCCCACCTGACCTCCCATAGATTACTCAGAATGCTTTCCAACTTCTTCCTTGCACAAGTGGCACTCTGTTATTGTGGGTTGTCTGCACTGCTGCATTTCATTGTATTTCATTTCATTGGCATGTACTGCCTACGTGAGTTTTTGCTCTAGTCACTGCTCACTGTCCACCAAGGTCATTTTGTTTGGCTGCTAGCAGCTAGATGGATAAAATGGTAATTTTTTTGTTATTGCTGTCTTCGTTTTATCCAGATCATGGGTGAACCAGTGAAACAGTGGACCTTTCATTTTGTGTTTTGTTGTTGTTATTTTTGTTCTCATAGAAATACCTTTAAGACAGGGAAATGGCAGACACAAGAACCTCAAGTGGGTTAGTAAGCAGAAGAGAAATGCTGCAAGAAGGAGAACAGATAGGAAATATAAAGATCCTCTGGCCTTTCTTAAAATTGAAAGCAAAGGCAGGTTGAAACTGACAAAAGCATGCCAGTTTCCTTTTCTAGCTAAATGAGGACAAGAACAATGAAATGATGAACTGGTGAACTTCTATAGTGAGCAGGGATTTGACTAGTTGATGTCAACAGTCATGGTTCTATGACTACACAAGTGGAAACCAAATGTTCTCAATGATATACCCACCAAAAGAAAAATGAATGGCACTTACTTTTCTAACAAGGATGGAAAGAAGCAGAGGAATTCAATAGTCCATGATAGTCAAGGTCTGGTCAGAACACAGGCCAGTATCTTTGCCAGTTGATCAGCAACTTCCAGCTTGTCTCCCATATAGGAGAAAAGCAATTTCAAACTACCAGGGGGAATTGCTCTGAGACAACATTTGACAACAAACTCTATGGTTGGCAAACCTTGGAGAAGCTAAACAAAAGAAGAAATCTATACAATGAATTTTAGTTCTTATTCCTGAATACGTATCTAGACAGAATTTTTAAAAATAATTAAAATCCACATTTACCCAAAAAAACACCATTTCTCATTGCTATTACATGTTATTAACATATTCAATTAAGGAAGAGACTGCTATGTGGGCTATGTCAATAAATTCAGCCTTCAATACTCCAAAGTCTCCTAAAAAAACAGAGGAATCTAAAATATGTTCATATCTTCTCAAATAACCCTTTCTAAATAAGGAATTAAACAGATTCTGATTCAAGGCAGATCTTTATAAATGCATACAATCCTGAGATCAGTTTATTATCATTAGGAATATTTATGTATAAATCTTCTTGAAAAGAAAGCTATTTAAATTCTTTTAAAAGTAAAAAAGAACATATATATCTTTTTAAAATCATATATAAGTTGTACTGTTGTGATTCTTCAAAGTCTGCCTTCATAATTGCCTTAGAAGTGTGAGAGATAGCTTGCAATATCCAATCTTCCTCCATGGGATGGGACCTCTAGGCTCCCACCACTTTGCCTCCATCCTCCTGCTTCAGCCCATTCACAGCCAGCTTTCCTCCTCCGCTGGCCCTCCCCTGGTGATTCTTCCTAGCCAATGGGCCCCTGGCCCTCCGCTCCTCATCCTTTGTCACAGCCCATTTGCCCAGGCACCCCTTTGTCCCCAGTGTTTCACTCCATGGGACAAGAAGCCAATCGGGTGGCAGGCAGCAACTATGGCACTGGGAAGGGCGACCGAGGGGGCTGTGAGGAGGATGCAATTGGTGACAGGTTACAGGAGAGAACAAGATTGTGGGGGGGGGGAGCAGGCAAATAATGCTTGCGGGTGGCTTCTGACGATGTTGGTGTGAGGAGCAGCAGGCAAATGATAATTGTGTGTAGTTCTGGCCATGCTGGCAGTGTCTGGGGGTGGCAGGCAAATGCTGCTTGTGCATGGCTGTTGGCGGGGCAGTGGGCAGCAGTGCATCATTGGTAGGCATGGCTGCTGTGGGTGGTGCGTGGGGGATTGAATGGTCTAGGTGCAGAGGCAACGGTGGGGGTGGGGGTGAAAATGGGAAGCCACCACGGGCAATGGGCAGGGAGCAGCAGGGGGAGGGTGTTCCCATTTTGACATCTCCCCACTGCTGTTGCTTCTGCGCCTGGACTCCTGCCTAAAACCGAAAGGGCAGTTTGGCTGCTGCCCCCCCACCCTGGACCCGATCAACTCCTGTACATGTCCAGTGTGGTCAGCTTTGCTTTTTTTTTTTTTTTTTTTAAGAAAGATAGTTTTAATACCCAGTGTGCTTTTGTTGGAATATTTTTCTGGAATTAATTATATTTATAAAGCCTAGGTTATTGGATATTTAAATGTAAAATGAAGAATCTCAATCTTCTAAAAGATTTTATTATAATCACTAAATCCAAATGAAGGGGCAGAAGATGAGATGTAAATAGAGTGGAAAGCTCACTAGGACACTCTGTTCCAGGCCATTTACAAGATTAGCCAGCAACAGTGAATTAGAACACTGCCTTTTTTGGGGAGTTAATATACAAAATGAGAAATCATGACTCTTGTTATTTTAGCACTTGTTTAGAAAAGGAGTCTTTATATCATGACCTTTTCTCAAGTGATTCTTGCAGAAGGTCCTGCTTTAACAGTGAAAAGATACAACAACCATTATAAAATCTAAGAAGATACCAATATTGGCAGGAAAGAACCCAAACTGAATTTGGGTTTAGAAAGCCAAATTATGTATTTTTTCCACAATATTTTTAGAAATTTCAGAACAAATGAAATATCAAAAGTATTTGCAAATGCTGTGCTCCAGTGCAACATGTCATGAAGAATGGCAATGCAGGGCGCTTGTTAAACAATCCAATAGCCGTGTGTGTGTGTGTGTGTGTGTGAGAGAGAGAGAGGGGGGGGGGGGCTGAGAGACAAAGAAGTTCAGGAGTCCTGCATATGATAATATCAGTCAAATTGTATAACAAATTATTATAGCAATACAGTATTGCAGAAGTGATTTGAGTAAGCTGTTGCTATAGCAAATAACTGAATAACCTGGAAATTCTTCAAGTAACTTGAACATTATAATATTAACAAATTGTTTCCATGTACATATGTTGCCTGCATTTCTTATAAGTTTTATATTATTTTGGTGAAAAACAAAAAGAGTTATTCAGCAGATAGTTTTAAAGATTGATAGCACTACCTTAAAAGTGATGTGTACCCTGTGCAAATCTTTTAGTATATTTTATATATGATCCGATTGGCCTTATATTAGTTAGCAATCTAGCTACCACGTTTTTCACTAAGTGCAATTTCTGGGCACTTTTTATTGTCTATTACAGCCAAAACATCAGAATACACCAATAATTTAATAACCCTAACCCTAATTCCGATGCTAACTCTAACCCTACTTTTCCTACAATGATATGAATCTACCTAGTTATTTAATGAATAACAGAAACCCTTCTAAAGATGCCCCAACTGCCAGAAACTCAGATGTACACAGGTAGTCCTTGACTTAAAATTGAGCTACAAATTGCTGTTGTTAAGCGAGACACTTAAGTGAATTGTGCCTCATTTTACAACATTTTTGCCACAGTTGTTCAGTAAATCATTGCAGTTATTAAATGAATCATGCAGTTGTTAGATGTATCTGACTTCCCCATTGACTTTGTTTTACAGAAGTCAGCTAGGAAGGTTACAAATGGTGATCACATGACTCCAAGACAGTGCAACTGTCATGAACACATGCTAGTTGCCAAGCACCCAAATTTTGATCACATGACCATAGGATGCTGCAATGATCATAACTGTGGAAACCGGTCATAAATCACTTTTTTCAGCATTGTCATAACTTCGGTCACTAAACAAATAGTAAGTCAAGAACTATCTGTAGAATGTGGAAAAGGTATATGTCTATGTTACACATAGTATATACCTCAGTCCTTAGGAATTTCAATTGTTTGTTTTATGTTTTATATGTTCATTTTAATTTTTTATAAATTGCCTGGACTATATAAGCAAAATGACAAATCATAAATTTGATAAATAATATACAGTTTATATAATTACAAGTGGAGTTAGTATTTAATTAATTATGGACATATAGACCTATTTCTACAATGCTTTCTTTTCCCAATTTTTGCTACCTATATAACTATATACCTATATAGCGAAATTATTAAATTTTCGTAATGAGAAATCTATTCACTATTCAACATTGTTCTTGGTCTATTTCATATTCAGATATTTCAAATATGCACTTCCCAAATATTAAATCAAAGAAGTATTTTAATCTGAATTCAATAATAAATATTTTTTGCTATCAAGGTATATCAAACAATATTTCAAGTTTTGATAGAGGACACAGATCAAAAGGTTTTATAGCTGTTTGAATAAATTATGTCCAGCTTGTTTTTTATTGATGAATCTAGATTCTTACCATTAAGGATGTACTTCTTTCAGCTTGGTATGGATATAAAATAATATTTTTTGGCCTTTCAGGTAGCTATATAAATAACTCACAATGACCAGCATTCTGTAATTATTGAATAAATTCTGCCCTCAAATTGGACAAGGTGGAATGAAATCTTCTCCATAAAGTATTCTTGGTGAATAAATGCAAATGTACAAAATCTACAGAAGAACTTTGCATGTTTTATCATTGCTTATATCCATCTTCCCTACAATTGTGACCTAGGCCAATTCCTTTATTGTGGGTCTGGTTCAATTAATACAGTTTATTTTTGTCTCTTTTTGTTCCCTCCTGTAGATAATCTTGATGTTGCCTTCTTGATTTAGTTTGTAATCCATACATGTATTGAAAATGACAGATGAATAAAATTTGCAAAGTAAAACAAAATCTCAGCTCAAAAGAAATAAAAATAGTATCTCAGCAGAATAAACCCCAAGCAATTGGGATTCTTCCTGGCACAGTTTGGACATACATGTAAGAGTATGGTCCAAAAATAGCCACCAAAAGGGCTAAGGTGCAGTGCGTGACCATGGTGTTGGAGGGGACCACAGCTGAATGAATGGTCATCCTCCACAATGATGACGCCCCAGAGTTGATAAAATTCAACTGCTTCATGGCTGCACTTCAGAAGCGCTTTGAAGGCCCTTTAGTTGATCTAAAGCCAGAGATCACATAAAAATCATTAGCCAAAGGTGCAGGGGTATGGCCTAGTACACACAGGAGTTTTGTGACCTGGCCTGCCGACTGGCCAGAAGGCATCTGGATCGGATGCTTCTGAGATGGGCTAAATGACAAGGTTTACAACACCTGCATTTCCAGAGGCACCCCCCCTACCCTCCATGGCTAGTATGTCCTAGTAGAGGAAGTGGAAATCAACCTGGCTCGATCCAAATACCAGCCGAGCCATGTATGTCGAAGATCCCTCCCTGAAAAGAAAGAGGCCCTCAAACTGGTGCCACGTAAGCAGAGCTTATGCCAAAGATCCACTGGCTGCTTTAAGTGTGGGAAGGAGGGGCACGGAGCTGCCAAGTGCTGAACTGCATGCCCAGAGCAGAAGGCAACTCAGGATCTGCCAAAAAACCAGCAAAACCACAACAGCGAGCCCGTGAAACCACTCTGAAGGGAGTAGAAGTCATAGAGTTCACCCCATCCCTCAAAGGTGGTGGAAAAACTCTGACCTGGTGGACAGCCTGGTGGAAAGCAAATCGGACTACGATGATGATCCCTTGGTAAGTTGCCTGGGCAACCCATCCCCATAGAACTGGCGGTTCAACCCTCAAGGCAAAAAGGGAGCCCTCCTGGACTCAGGGTGCACCAGATGCCTGGTCAACCCTGCCCTCATCGAGAAACTGGGCATGAAACTCAAAGAGCTTAAAGTGCCCATAGCTTTTTGCCAGCTGGACAGCTCAGTGGCAGGGGAGATCCCCAGGGGGGATCCCAGCGACATTTGTTACTGAACCAATAGAGATGAGGCTGGGCACACACATGGAGATCCTAAGCTTCATCATAGTCCCTGGCATGGAAAGACCCCTTGTGTTAGGACTGTCTTGGCTTCTGAAATGGAACTCCTATGTGAACTGGAGGAAGGGGTTGTTAAAGATCTGGCAAGCTGTCTGTGAAGGGGGAGGGGAAAAGGGCTGTCAAAAACCTACTCCTAAGCTGCAGTAGGAGAAACCAAAAAGAGAGGTGGGAGTAGCCACCAAAGATCATCCCCAAGGTAACCCTCAGATCCCCAAAGAGTACTGGGACTTACAGGACGTCTTCAGTGAAAAGAGGTCAGATACACTCCCACCCCACCAGCAAAATTGAGAAATTTTGTCTATCTCTCCCTCCCCTCTTTTTTTTTTCTTTTGCAGGACTAACATCGTTGTCAAGCGGGGCAGAATGTCAGCTCTGCCTGGTTCAGCTTGGTGCCTCACAGGCATCCTGCCATCAAAGGCTGGAAGGGGGAAGGGAGGGGAAGGATGAAAGGGCAATAAAGCTTTGTGTGTATGTGATGGGAAATAAGAAGGGGAGAATGACAGGTGAGAAGGATCAGAGCAGTTGGATCCTGTTTGTACCAGCATCCCATAGCAAGGCACCCTGAGAAATACGCAGATTACCCCCAAAACATCTCAGCATTCTCAAAACATCTTGGTGAGCTCTGGTTGCCTGGAAATGGACTGGTCATGGGGGGAAGGATGGGCTGTGGACAAACCTTTTGTCAACATCCTGCTCAAGAATCCAAATAAAACTCCAGGTTCATTCTGTTTCTGAAAAACTTACTGTTTATTGAATACACAGCATGGTTATGTCAAAGCAAAACTAACTCTGAGGTTCCAACACCAATTCATAGACTTAAACAATAGTTTTCCCAGCCAGACCCCCAACATCTTATGTAATCCATATCAGCAAGTCCACTTTGTTATGGGGACTGTCTGCTTCAAATCCACCTGTTCTTGTGTCTTTGACAAGGTTTCAAGCTCTCATGGTCTGCAGCTGAATTGAAGAAGTTTCATTTCTCCATCTTCCCACTTGAAATTAAGACCTCCCCACCCTTAATCTAAAGGCGAGTTGAAACTCATGAGGCACGTAGCTGCCAAAATTTCATCCTTGACACCTTTTTTGTATCTATTGAGCGTGGGAGATTTCAGAGCTGGTTTGACTTACTGCAACCATCAACTTTAATAAAAGAACCCTTTGCTTTAACCAAATGGAGTTAAGGGCCTTTCTATCCTAAGGGATCAGATTGGAGCAGGTCTGACACAGTTACTAAGAGCCATTAGAAGACTGCACCCTCTACCTTCAATGAAGAAAACAAGGCTAGAGCAAACTATCTTGTCACTATTGGCAGTGAAGCCAGTGTTTGTTTTTCTGTTCTTTCCCATGTTCTTTTTTCTACATCTAGAAAGTTTTAGAAGCTTTACAATGAATAATATCATTTCCAAAGGACACTGCACCATTCATGGCTCATAGACATTTTAAAAATGTAATATAGGATACACAATGAGTCAGCTAGAAAGCTGCAGGAAGGAAAGAGCAAGCTGATTCTTTGAGGTTAGGAAATACTTGAGCCAACATATTTGGCTGCAGTACCAGCCAAATGTATCATACTACTGGTCATCCCAACAAACAGGAAATTGTCTCTGATTGTTATGTTGGCTTATAATGCTAATCTCAGAATATGCTCCTATAATTCACTGAGAAAAGGGGAGGGAGGGAGGAAGATACAGTTGTTCCCAATTAAGTAGTCCATGGAAATCTCCTTCCAGGGTGCTGAGGGAGTTGCTACTGGTTGCAGTAAGCCAGGTGTCTTCCCTTATAATTTCTTTGCTGAGGCACAAATCGGGCAGCTAGCCACATAGCTTTCAATGTCCTTTTTTTATTGATGGCCACCAAAGTTGCCTTTTGACCAGATGCAACGTTTTCACAAATCCAAAATAGCCCACGGACTTTGAGTCATGGCACAACTGCATGAATGTTAGTCTCTGGCTTTGGGGTATGTATAATTTCCCTCCAACCCATGGCAGACCATCTGTCATGGTGCATAAGTTCTTGTGGCTTAGGAACCATTTGTCTGTCTCTAGTGCTTTTTGAACTTGATTCCTGCTTGGATTCCTAAAGATTTTTGGACTTTGGCTTGTGCTCGGGTGGTGACTTGTGTTGCCAGTTGTTTATTTGGCATGAGTGGTTTTGTTATGTCACTTCAATTGCTGTTATACTGGGGCATTCTGGACAAAGCGTCTGTCATGTCTCCATCGGAGCCTGAATCTGCTGAGGAAAATGAGCTGGAACTGGAGCCTATGGAGGTCGAGGAAGAGGTCTCTGTGGCTTCAGAGGAATGTGGGGAAGAGCAGGCTGAGGCAGGCCAAGGCCTTTCAGGATTGGGATAGAATGAACATGAGAGACAGAGCTCAGGCAATGAACAAGGGCCACCCCCTCCTGATCCTAGAGCACGGAGAGTGAGAGAAGGAGGGAACAACGCAGGCAGGCTCCTACTCTGGAGGAGAGTGCCCCGCCCCTCTCCACAAGTCACACCTGGAGACTGAGACTTAAGGAGATGCTGTTGGGAAGGGCATTTGTCGGGAACAAATGCTGATTTCTTGGAGTTTTGTGTGCCGTTGCTGATCTTGGAAACAACTCTCTGATCTCTTGTTCTGTGTTGTGATTTCTGCTTGGAAACCCTGAAACTCTGACCATTGGACTGGCTGACAAACTTGATTTGGTGTTCAAAGACCTCGGATTGAATTTTGGCTTCTCTTCTGAAACTGCTCAGGCAAGGTTGTATTTCCACAGACTCGTTAGATTTTGGATGTATGTTTCTTTCCTTGTTATCTACATGGCCTTGATTAAATTATTCTACTAATCTAACTGTGTGTGAGTTGAAATCTGAAGGAGGACAGTTTGTTTCATACACACACTTTCCCTGTCTGAAGAGTTAAAAACTTATGAAACTACTTGCAGCCAGAAGCTGCTGAAGGTGCATGTGTCTTACTTTGTTCTGGGGCTTGCCAGAAACGTGGGAGCATTTCGGGAAAATTTGGAGCAATTAAAGGGCTGTTCAATTGCCAGCTGACTGCGTTGCCTCTGTGCCGTGCCCTGGGTCATCACAGCATCTGCTAAAAAGTCCCCCCCCGGCAAGTGTTTTAATGTGAAGTTAAATCGGTGGAAATGTTGCGACCATCTTGCTTGTTTAGGAGTTAATTTCCTGGGCGTTTTTAGTGCTTCCAGGTTCTTGTGGTCGGTCCACACTTGGAAAGGAATTTTGTTCCCCTCCAGGAAGTGCCGCCAAGTGAGAAGAGCCCATCGCACTGCATACACCTCTTTCTCCCAGACCACCCACCTTTGTTCTGTCTCTGTGAGTTTTCTTGATATGTATGCGCAGTTGTAATGTCCCCTCATCGCTTTCCTGTAAGAGCACAGCCCCCATGGCTACATCACTGGCATCAGCCTGAATTACAAAAGGTTTCTCAGTGTCGGGGTGTCTCAAAACCAGTTTTGTGGAAAATAGTCTTTTAAGCCTTTCGAATGCGGCTTGACATCCCACTGTCCATTTCAATGGTTGGCTTGGTTTGGATTTCCCCTCCCCTTTGGTTTTTAGTAAGTTTGTAATTGGTAACGCAATTTGGGCAAAGGAGGGGATGAATTGCCGGTAAAAGTTAGCGAAGCCAAGGAAACTCTGCAACTGCTTCCTGGTGCGGGGCGGGGCCCATTCTAATACTGCTCGGACCTTCTCAGGATCCATTTCTATGCCATTTGGTGATATGCGATATCCCAGGTAGTCAATTTTCTCCTTATGGAACCCACATTTAGATAGCTTGGCATAAAGGTGAGCTGCCCGTAGCTTTTTTAGGACAGCTCTGACTAGTTTCACATGTTCTTCCATGGTCTCAGTGAATATCAAGATGTCATCTAGGTAAACAAGCACCCCCTTGTACAGGTGCTCCCGAAGTACGTCATTTATCAACTGCATAAATACTGTGGGTGCTCCTTGTAATCCAAAAGGTAGAAGCCAAAATTGGTAACATCCTAAGGGGGAATTGAAAGCTGTCTTCCATTCATCCCCCTCATTTATTCTGATTCTGTAATAGGCTTCTCTCAAGTCTAGCTTTGAGAAGATTTTCCCTTTTGACAGGTGGGACAACATGTCTTTCATGAGGGGAAGAGGATATAGATTGCTTTCGCTCACTGCATTCAAAGCCCTATAGTCTACGCAGAGGCGAAGAGTTCCATCTTTTTTCGGAACACAGGGGCAGCTGTTTTGGGCTTTGCTGGCTGAATAAAACCTCTTTCTAAATTTTTGTCTATGAACTTCTGCATCTCCTCCAGTTCTTGCGGGCTCATGGAATACAATTTGGGTTTTGGGAGTTTTGCACCCGGCCAAATTTCTATGGCACAGTCCATGGGCCGGTGAGGGGGCAGTTCATTGGATATTTCCTCGCTGAATACTTCAGCCAGGTCTCTATATTCCTCTGGGATCTCTGGCAGTTCCTTCCCCCCCCTACCTCAGCTTTCTCGGCAGGGTTTCCCCCGTTTCGGGGTTGAGCTGGTGCTTTGGCTGGTTCCCCTTTTGGGAACCTGAGTTCTGCCATTCTCCAGTCCACCCGCAGGTTCCACTTGGCCAGCCATGCCATGCCCAGGATAAGGGGGCACTCCATGCGAGGGGTCACCACAAATGTTATAGTCTCCACGTGGTCCCCTATGGTGAGCTGGACTGGTAGTGTAGCTAGTGTGGCGTGCATTCCCCCAGTTATGGACCTATCTAATTGACTGAAAGAGATCGGTTTCTTCAGCCTCCTCACCGGGATCCCCAAATTCCCCCACTAGCATTGGGCTTATGAGGCAGCGGATGCAGCCAGAGTCAATTAATGCCCTGATTTCCACTCTCTCAGGCATGCCAGGGGCCAACAATTTTACTGTCCTGGTGAGGGGTGCAATGGGTCCACTTACCAGGGGTTTATCTTCTGAGTTGTCCGACGAATTGGACGTTCCTCTGGGATTAGTCAGAGTTCCCTTCCCTCGTTTGGATGAGGCAGGGAATTCAATGACTTCCGTGCTTTTCATGGCTGTCTCTTTCGGCTTCGCTGAAGTCTTCCTGGTTTTCCGGCTGGGGCCTGATCAGGTTTCCAGACAGGGGTGCATGAGCGGCATTTGTTCCCGCATTTGAAGTATCCTGATGTTCTTTTGGCGGCTGGAGCTTGCTTCGATGGCTCATGGGTCAGCTGTGATGGTGACCTTCCCCACGATCTCCCCTCTCATCATTGCCTCTTAGCCAGGTCGATCTGTGCCTCTTCAGCCAGAACATACCAGTTTTGAAGTCAGTCGGGTCTCCTCGGGGGATGCAGGCATTGTAGAGATCATAATTCAGGCCATCCTTGAAATGGCTGATCAGGATGTCCTCCGGCCAATTTAGGTTGCTGGCCAGGGCTCAGAATTCCTGGGTGTATTCCGCTATGGGTCACCTGCCTTGCCATATGGTCTTTATCCATTCCCGTGCTTTCTGATCAGCCAGGGGGTCTTCAAAATGATTTCTAAGGGCTTCCATGAATTGATTGAAGTTTTAAAGCTCTGGTACATCAGCATCATGGAGGTCTACTACCCAGTCCACCGCGGTGCCATCTAGAGCCACTTGCATGATGCGAATCCGGCCCTGGTCACTTGGGATGTCGCAGCCGTATTCTTTCATGTAATTTAGCACCTGGGTTAGGAAGAATCCCAGGCCCCGTGGCTCCCCGCAGTACTTCACTTCCAGCGGCGGAAACTTTTGGATGGATCGATGGCTCTTCTTCCATCTGTGTCATCTCCCATCTCCGTCCACGGTTGCTGCTCAGCAGGAGGTGGCAGTGATTTCAGTGTTGCTTGCGGGAGGACCCAGGACCGCCAGCTCAGCTCCCCCCTCATCTGTTCCTTCTGCAGAGCCCACACCGACGATGCCCCGGCGTGAGTCAGTCTTCTCCTCTCTCATGGAGTCGAGTGCAATTCTCAACATGTCGATTGCTTGTTCTAAAAACTGGCTGGAACGTGGTGGTTGGTCATCCTCGTCTTCGCTAAGGCAGAGTGACCTTTCCATCTCGACTTTCCAACCTGGTTGATGACGGCCTCATCTGAACATCACCTTCCTGACTTTCTTCTCCCAGTCTTCCTTCTTCCCGACACCCATCAACCACCTGGGCTTGTGGTGGCGTTCTGTGACCACTATCTCTTCTGATGAGCTCAAGGACTTGGAGTTGTATCTGCAGGGGTCTGCTTGGTGGGAGGCTTCCCCCCCATCGCAGGTTCTTCCCTTTCTGTTCCAATATCGACATCATTTGCTAAGTCCCCCGGTAAGGACCTTCCTTCCGGGCTGACTGTTACTGCAGATCCTGCCTAATGTCAGGGCCCACTTCAAAACCTCATCCTAAGAAAGCAGAACTCATGGAAGCAGTTTCTTCCAAAAAGAACTTTTATTAGGAGAAGCTGATAGTAGGCATAATAGGCAGGATCTGAGAGTTTCCCGCTCAGATCAATAGGTTAAAAGAGTCCCAAGCAAACCCCACCCCAATAGTTCATCCGGTCAGTTTGAATGGGCCAATCCTCAGGTGTTAAGTCCGTTGTGGGAAAGGAGCTGATAACACCATTCTTTCCCAGGCTCGCAGCGAGGTTGTTGGGTCTTCACACCTTCCCTCCCAAAACAGGAGATAAGCCAGATGGCTGGAGGCACATTCCTTTCTCACCCCAAGATAACATCAAGGGAGAGACAGTTCAAAGAGTGAATATGCAGAAACAGCGGAAGGGATACATTGTAGCAATAGAGAGAAACAAGAGACAGCCCGCAGCGTCTTCTCCCCTCCCCTTCAGGAGTATGACAGAACCCAGAGTAATGGAATAAAAGAAATAGAAAAGATTCCCCCTTAATAATATATGGGTTCTGACATTTGCCCTTAATTACTTATGTATATTTGTCTTTTTTTCTCCAAAATTTCATTTTTGCAAGGGTTTACCAAGATGGATTGTGGGGAAAGGGATGGAGAACAATAAACTAAAGACATCTAAATGCAACTTCATTCTAAAAGGTTCATTCACAAAAAATATCAGTAAGTGCATTTACTTTTTCCTGATTTGGGTGTTTCAGAAAAGACTGTTAATATAAGTTGCAATCCTTCAAATAGATTTTAAAAGTACATGTTCATTTGTTTTCCCATATGAATACACAGACATGGATAACTGCTTATTATTATTTCTTAATCATTTAGCAGATATAGTCATTTAACAATGGTCCCTGGAGGGCAAAGGCATGAAGTATTATTTTTCCTGCCAGGAGAAAATAATATTGCTGTTGTAAACTACAAGTTTCTAAGAATGTGCAATGGATGTTCCAGTCCCAACTTTGGCTGTAAGTCAAGGACTACCTGTACTAAACTTAAAAAATAGCTGCAACTGATTTAAAATTGAACCACTGGAAAATTATTACCATTAAGTAGCACTTTTAATAATATGTAATTTAATTTTTTGTGGAGCATCTGTACTCTCTAAACAACCTTACAGAATTGCAGGTGGCTGTTATATGGCAATTAAATAGGACAGGATGAGGAACTTAAATAGATAATACATTATTTCATGAGCTCAATGATTATACATGGTTCAAATTGAAAGAAAAACCACTCCTTGAAATTATTCCACTCTGTGTTTAAAATATTAGTACATTTAAAAAGTTTTATTTAGGATGTGGATACAACATGATAGATTAAGACCCAGACTACACTTTGCAACATGACCCAGACATGTCAGCATTTTATTTAACATTTACATGAAGGTGGTGGAATAGATTACTATCAATTTGGAATAAGGTATCATCAATATGCTGATAATATCTAGCTATAAAATTCCATCCCCACAGAATTTTAAAGGAAGAAGTACAATGGAAAGCCTAACCTGGGGTCTACAGACTATAAGGGTCTAAAAGGGATGAATGAGGGGCAGTGGCCTATTCAGAAATAGAGCCATTGTAATTCCAACATGGGTATGAGACTGGGTTGCACTGTATCCTGAAGGAGAGTTCTGAGTACAATTTAATTGTAAGTTATTACACATTAAGCTTGTGATGGCTTGGATGCCAGATACTTGGGAGAGTATAAGAGAGTATAAGTATTATGCTCCAAGTATAATCTTTTGAGAGGGCTTGCTATAGACTCTCAGATCATGAAAGTGAGAGGACCCAGAAGAAATCTTCTCTATCACCACCCTAGCATTATGGAAGTAAGAAGGTCTTCTAATTTTCAGGAAATAAGTTTAAATTATTATTTTCTATACAACATTTGGAAAACAGGCCTGGGGCAACTGCTTTATCTTAGTATAACTAACTAACTATATTATTATTATAATGTTTTTATGAAATTTGGTTTTAGGTTAGATTTTAGAAATAAGCCATGGTTTATAGTGTAGGGTTCTGTAAGTGGAACCAGAAAAAGAAACAAACTGTGTAGCCTTGCCTAACTATTGCTATCTCGCTTTTGTAATCAGCGTTTACATCAGGGACAAATTTCATGCAAGCATGGGAAACATGTACACAGATGTGATGTACTGAAGGAGGGAATAAGGGAGTGTACAGGAATTATTGATGTCTTCCTTATATTGTAATAACTCTGTTGTCTGATTTTCATTGGCTAATAAAGTTTATAAAGCAATGCCATTAACTTTCTAAGGTGTGACACCTCTGAACACAACTGCTGCCAGTGTTCAGATTGTGTTCCCACCCAGGACTTATTTCAATCGAAAATAAAGTGCTGTACCTTTAAGAAGCCTTTGCTTGAGTTTTCATGATTGGATTTTTTTGATTTCTCAAGTTTTGCCAAGGGCCAGTAACCTTACATATTTGGCGCCCGAACAGGGACTTGAAGGTTTTTCCTTCAAGGTGTCCCCCCCCCCCAAATTGGGACCCCTGTGAATGAGTCCCTTTGTGACTAACAACCTTCAGCTATGACATCCAGAAAACCTTAACATTGGAACACACTAGAAATCTTTGAGGTTTAAAATGTTAGTTAATCCTATATATCCATCAACCAAAGGAAATGACTCTGAATTGTTTTGCTTAGATTTATAAATGTTTTTAAAAGTTTGATGCATAGTTTCAGTCTTTGCATACTCACATATATTTTTAGTGCATTAATGCAGAATAAGTTTGTTTGTTTCTTTGTGAAGTTGCTTTTATTTTTTTAATGTCTTTCTATTTGTAGGATACACTGATTTATTGATTAAGGGAAGAAATAGACAATAATACCTAAGAGAATTGAAGGAATTGTAATTCAATCTTTGCTGGAATTGAGGAAATTTTTGGGATTATAGATAACTATGTTGTTTTGACTAAAGAGAGCCTAATGTTAGACAATGGAAAGAGGAAGAAAACTGATTTGTTCATAGATGGATCTAGTAAATTGGTTAAAGGGAAAGAGACATAATGGATATGGATAGTAGATGGGGAAGAGAACATGTTAGTGGAAGCTGGAAGGCTTCCCCTCCCCCTTTATCAGCTCAAACCTGTGAACCCTACAGCAGGGTCTGCTGTATGTGTGTGTGTGTGTGTGTGTTTAATAATAAAGGGAAAAATTTGACTCATGTAAAGTTGAAGCTGAGGAAAATGGCATGCAGCTGCAAGAAGGAATTGAATGTTTGAGAAGGAGAAGTTAGAGAAAGTGATGTGTTTTTGGAAGCTTATGTTCTGGGAGGTACACAGTGACTGGACAGGTTGTGACATCTAGTGGTGAGGCCATTTCAATACAGCTCTGGAAAACTTGCTTTGTCCCCTTTTAAAATGATGTATGGGAGACTGTTGCACGAAGGTTCAAGAATGTTAATGAAGAAGAGAAGAATGTTGTGCAGGTTTTGTCTTCTATCTCAGTACAGGCCCAGGCTGTCCTATGACCCATTTCTGACTGATAGTTGTTCCTGGAGAGTGGGTTTGGGTGAAAGCACTGTCACCTATACAAGCCCTAAGTGGTCCTAGCCCCACCAAGTCCTCCTGAAAGTGGAAGGAATCAAGGCATGAGTCCACAAAAAGTTCCATCTTCTCCTCTCCAGTGGCAAGCCCAGCAGCTGGACGGCCTTCGACCTGCCTCACCTGTTGAATTGTTTCCATCTAACTAGGAGAAAGCTTCAATGGACTGGACTACCCTGGAAGTCGGGTTTGTGGTATCTGGACTGTGAATTGCCACATTTTTATTTTGTTGCCATTGTTTCCCTCATACCTTCTTTGGAAGAAGGAAAGATGGTTCAGACCATGGGTCCAATACTTGCCTTAATATGTTTGACCCACAGGATGGTTCAATGTTCCAGAACTGACTCACAAAATCAAGGGTGTGAACAATAAATCACAATTACCAAGTATAGTGCCAGAGTCTGCTTTGATGCATATAAATCAAGTTAAATGGACTAAATGTGGAGCACTGGAGTGGAGACAGGCTGACTCATTTAATGCCAAATATATTTGTACATCCTACTTCGGCTACAATCTTACATTGTGTCTGAGCTGGAGCACTGCAAAGTGGTATACAGGGGTAATCCAATCTGGAACAATCGAAGGACAGTTCAATATAATTAAAGGAGTCACCACTTCCCAGTGTGACTCTGATTCCTGCAACCCGGTATGCTTTGAGATAACCAGACCAGCAGACTTCTCAGCATCATTTGGACTAGCTATCTATGGAACCAGAGCAGACCCCCAGATGCAAATATGGGTTCAAGTTGACATTATTATACCACCATCCCAGAAACACTTTAGAGTTTTTCACTCTTTTTACAATGAATTGGAAACCACAATTGAGATCCCCTCAGTAGCAAAGAAACTTTTTATTGATCTGGCTGAAAGAATTGCTTCATCTCTAAATGTAACTAATTGCTACGTGTGTGGGGGTACTAACATGGGTGAACAATGGCCTTGGGAAGCACGTGAAAGATCTTATTGGCCTGACTAGTCAAAATCTCACTTGGAAAGCCAACAATAGACCCAATATGTGGACTCCACCAATAGACCCAATATGTGGACTCTGACCACTTCCATAGTGAGAAACCTCTATTTTAAAAGGGAAGGTTTTGGTAAAGCCCTTGGGGAGCTTAGGTGTGAACACCTCTTGCAGGTGAACACCTCAGGGTCCTTTTGGTGGAGTACCACCGACTCAGCCCAACCCCAAAATCCCCTGGCAAACATTCCCTGTCTACCTTATGGACTAATTTGTGGAAAGTTTGCTTATGTTGTCCTCCCAGCCAGGTGGGAGGGATCCTGCATATTAGGTACTATAAAACCCAGTTTCTTTTTACTCCCTATCAAACAAGGGGAAAGATTAGGTGTACCTGTTTTTGATGAGATTGGGTATAGACAAAAATGAAGTCTGCCATTGATAAATCATAACACATTCCAAATATCAAGTCAAAAGACATGGAATGAAGAAGAATGGCCCCCAGAAAGAATTATACAGGTGTATGGACCTACTACTTGGGCAGAAGATGAAATGTATGGGTACAGAACTCCTTTTTATATGCTTAATGGAATTATTAGACTGCAAGCTGTATTAGAAATAATTACATATCAGACTTCCGGTTCCGGTCGCAGTGCAGGCAGTCGCGCAAAGGGTCTGTTCTCTTTGCCAGCCGGTTTCCCCCCGCCGGTAGACCCTGGACAGGGGCGACTACCGCTGGGGAGGACACTCATTGATTGTGGAGGGAGCGGCAGCTCCCTCTGCAGTCCGAGACAGCTCCTCTGGGCCGACGGGGAAAAGATCAGCCATTAACATGGCCGATCATCTAGCTGCTCCAGCCGAAAGTCACAACAACATCTAATCGAAAAGAACCACCGTGGGTGATCCGGGTGAGACCTTTCCTTCCCTCTTGGTACCCTATTTACCTCTCTGTGAAAAGCTTTTGGAATTACTTCCCTATTTTAAGAAAGCGGCATTCAGATATGTGGTAAAACAAGCCTTGAGAAAAATAATTAATTTTTACTGATTATTTGAGCTGTTGGACTTCAGGGATCCTGAAAAAATATTTACTGTGAAGATGGATTTTCTTTCTCTTTGCCTGCTCGTCTTTAATTTAAGCAGAAGCCTTTAGGGAGGGGGGTGGAACGTGTTATTTCTGCCCCCCCTTCTGAAAATTATTGCTTATTTTAAAACTTTTTTTCTGTAGTCGGGGCGGCTCTTTGCGGTTTGAAGTTGCAACAAAGTAGCAAGCCGAGACTTTCAAGGTCTTTAGCTGGATGTGTATTCAGGCTAAACGTGGCGTGAAGCCCAGACACTTGGCTGTATGCCCAGACATTCCTATCTGATTGGAACCAGCTGAAAGAAGGCTTCCTTTTTTTTTCCCCTATTAGTTTAGTTGGATTTTACAGTACAAATTATATATTTTTGACATATGGATTTTCTTTTTTTTTTGTTGGATTATTACTATAATAATTGACTTACAAGGCACCTTTTTTATTACTACTCTGGATTATAAATTGGATATTATAAACTATTGACTTTGGGTTTTTTTGCTTTTTCCTTTTTGTTTGGCTTGACCTTTTGGCTTCTTTTTTATTATTGTTTGGATATTACATTTTATAAAAAATTAAGATTATCTTATTAGTGAAATGAAATTTTACCTATAACTTGGCTATGGATTCACACTAAAAAAATTTTTTTCGGAACTTAAAGATTTTATTATTATTTTGGATTACAATGGAAGTTTACCCACAGCTTGACTATAGATTTTTACTAGAGAAAATTATGGAACTTAAAGAACAATTTAGAATGAATATGGAAGAGGAGGCTCCAGAATTAAAAATTGAATCTCAAACTTTGACTGACCAATTTATAGATCAAGGAACAACAGAGGAAGAACAAATCAACTCTAAAGAGGCCGATATGCGACCACATCCACAAATTAATGAAATGGAGGAAATATATTTACAATTTACTGGTGATCAGCTGGGAAGAATACATGAATTTAATGAATGTGTGAATGCTAGAATAAATGCTTTTATTACGAAGCTTCAAACTGATTTTCAGATTTCAACTGACTACTTTATAATTCAAACTACACCAGATGAGGAACCAAACAACATGGAAGAAGAGATTACATCTCATATACAAACTATGGAGAATCTCAATGACCAAAGGTGGATTTTAACTAAAACACCTACAATCCCAAACGCAACAGGAACTTTTCAAATACGAGGCATTGAAAATGTTGACAATATGGATAAACAACGAACAATTACCAGATTGAGTAAGGCTGATTATGCAGTGCAGACAACACGGGAAAAAGGAGAAGAGGACTACGATCAGATTCAACTGTGGAGAAATATGTACAATCAAATAATAAGATCTGATGAATTAGAAGCTCTTTTATGGAAACTTGCTTGGCACAAAAAGAAAAAGAATTAGGTTTAAAAATGAGAGTTAAAATTTTACTTGATGGGTTAAAAAGGCTTTTAGAAATTTTGACTGAGTTAATACTACTAAGATGAAAATTATTGATTTGACTTTGGTTGGGATGTAATTTGATTATGGTTGGGAAATGTAATAAACAAAAAGTTAATAGATGAAGAAATAGAACATAGACCGGAAATGAAATAAGAAGGTGTCTGGTGGAATAATATGTTTTCTTTTCAAGGTATAATGATTTTGATAAGATTAAATTTAGGCAAGGAGTTAAAAAGGGGTTTTAAAGGTATGGATTCATTTATAAAATATGTATTTGAAATAAAGTAGAATAAGAGATAGAATTTAATGAAGTATAAATAGAATGGTTGGAATAATATGTATATCTTAGAAACAATTTATGTTTTATGAAAGAAGGGAAGTTGGATACCCGAAGTGTAAACTATATGTTTATTTAAGGCTAAACTAGAATATGGTAATTGTAAGTTCATTAAACTTGAAAACAGGAATTGATCATAGGTGAAATATTATTGATATTTTTTTTATTCATAAAATAGAGAGGGAATCTTTAAAGAATTAATTTGAATTATATATGTATGATTATGTTTTGTACTTTTTTCTATGGAGTACCCTATCCCCACGATGAGTCTCAAACACTTTGTTGTAAAACTAAAAAAATTAATAAAACTTGTTACAAAAAAAGAGAGAAATAATTACATATGAGACAGCCTTGGCTTTAAATTTGCTCGCTAAAACCAATACCCAATTACATACAGCAGTGTATCAAAACCGCTTAGCTTTGGATTATTTACTAGCAAAAGAAGGAGGCATTTGTGGAAAGTTCAATTTGACAAACTGTTACCTCCAGATTGATGACCAGGGAAAAGCAATCGAGGAGATCACTGATTGTATGAGGAAAATAGCCCATGTCCCTGTTCAAACCTGGACAGGTGTCATGGACACAAACTGGTTTGGAGAGATCTTTGGTGATTGGAGAAGGGTAGTTTTTCTGATTGCATTAGCTTTTGGAGGTCTTCTGCTTTTGCCATGTTTGATTCCTGTTATCCAAAGAACACTCTACCATATCGGGGATGATGATCATAGCATCCTCTGTAAGGAGTGACAAACCCCATAAGCCAGCCAAGGTCCTGACTATCACCGCAATAATGAAGGAATATTCGTCATTGGACACCAAGTAACAGAAAGCATTCTGTTGCAAAATTAAAAAGGGAGGAATGTAGGATTCTGTAACTGGAACCAGAAAAAGAAACAAATTGTGTAGCCTTGCCTAACTATTGCTATCTCACTTTTGTAATCAGCGTTTGCGTCAGGGACAAATTTCATGCAAGCGTGGGAAACATGTACACGGATGTGATGTACTGAATGAGGAAATAAGGGAGTGTACAGGAATTATTGATGTCTTCCTTATATTGTAATAACTCTGTTGTCTGATTTTCATTGGCTAATAAAGTTTATAAAGCAATGCCATTAACTTTCTAAGGTGTGACACTTCTGAATGCAACTGCTGCCAGTGTTCAGATTGTGTTCCCACCCAGGACTTATTTCGATCGAAAATAAAGTGTGGTACCTTTAAGAAGTTTCTGCTTGAGTTTTTATGATTGGATTTTTTTTTATTTCTCAAGTTTTGCCAAGGGCCAGTGACCTTACAATAATTTACAGCATATAAATGATGTAAAAAAATTAATATTTAAAGTACCCATCTCTCCGCAACGTTTGTGGATAATCATATGACATAAGAATTGCAGGGGAAATGGAAGGGTGTATTAGCACTTGTCCAGGAACTTCTCAAAATGAAACTGCCCTAAATTTAAAATGGTGTGTCTATATATGAGCAGGACCTTTTGCAATATCTAAGCAGCATTTAAAGCAGCTTAATATTTAAGCAGCATTTCACACACACACACACACACTTAACTGTGTCTAGTGGAGAGTTATGTCATGATAAGAATAAAATTCAAGCAGCCTTGGAGTTAGAATGAGTTAGCTTTAGTCCCAAACAGCCATGGTCTGTAATATCATTTCAGCCAAAGTAGGCCCCAAACATCAGGCTTTTATAGGCATTCCATATCTCCATAATCACAGCAGGGACACATCTTTATCCAGAAGGTAGAGAGCTCACCATACAAACATAGCCTATACTGCATCACAGTCAGCACATTTCTATTTAGATAAGATTGATAGATTTATCCTTCTAACAAAAATGGTCAGGATTGCTTCAAGCAAATTAAAAACAAATGATCAGTAAAGGATAAAAAAGCAGCCATACAGTAAGCATACACACACGAGAGAGAGAGAGAGAGAGAGAGAGAGAGAGAGAGAGAGAGAGAGAGAGAGAGAGAATATTAGCTCAGAAAGTATACCTGAGCTACAGATGTAGATACATATGTAGATACATACAAAGTAATACCTATTGTGAGAAGAAAGTTTTCTTAAAAATATTTACAATCCTGAGTATATTGTAGTCTTACTAAGAACAAAATAAATTAAGGAGCACTTGCTTCTTTTGTTGAACATTTGTTTGCTGTTTTATTTCAGTTTGAAGATGTGTGGAGAAACATTTCACAATTGCTTTTAAGGCAGATGTAGTCCATCTGATTTCCACTTGGGGGCATCTGAAAACTGCAGTAACTGATACGAAAAATATAATGAAAATCAGACAAACTGTAGTTCTTCTCACAAGTATCTACTTTCTTTTATCCAGGTGACATGGCAGGGTGTTATGGTTTTGTCCTTTTACCATTGACCCCATCTGTACATTCTATAGAGGACAGATTAGATTCAGGTGCCACAAATTGCATACTTTGATAGAAGTATGCAATTAATTATATTACAGTAATAAGAAATTAAGGTGGACAAAGTAGAAAATGTATAACTTATATAATCATACATATGTGTATCCAAACAGGTGATACTTAATTGAGATGCTAGAGGGCAAAGACAAATACAAAGCCAGATTAGAAAGAATCAGACCATCAGGATAATTTGTCAGATAGGATGGTTCTCAAAACACAAGAGTGATCGGTCATTGAAGAATCTTAATGAATAAAAATTGCTCTCAAAAATAAGCTATTGTTAAGGTGAACATCATCCCTAAAATGCTCTCCCATGCAAAGGAGCATTCAATAACTGTACACATTATGGAGTGCTTCCAGTGACATCGCTGACTGTAGACCCAGGGAAAATTGCTCCGCTCCCCGGGTCCGAAATTTCTTCGCTGGCGGGCCCATTTGGGCTAAATGCCACCCTGGAGGGGTGGCCACCGAAGGGTGAACCTTTGAGGAATGGGAGCCGGTGGTAGCCGGCTTACCGAACCCAAAGCAGCTCCTGGAACCAGCAAAAGAAAGGCAGATCGCATTTATGCGAGCCGCCATTCTCAGCTGATCGTTGGAGACAGAAAACAGCTGATTTGGAAGGCAAGCAGCTGGGACGGGTGAGACTATGCTTCTTTTCTCTTTATGAAGTGGACTTTATTGAAAAAAGAAAGATAGCCTGTCTTTAATTCGAAGCTGGAAGCCTGAAGGGAGGAAGGAGGTGGATCTGTCCCCCCCTCCCGTGTAAACGGCGGTTTAAGTGATTTTACGAAGAACTGATTTGGACTACTTTAAAATTCTTTAATTGGAGAAATCATCTTACTTTTGGAAGGAGAGGAAGACTTAATAAGTGGGAAAAGCCACTCTGTTTTTTTTCCTGTTCTTTTTATTAACTTTAAAGAACTTTTAAACTGTGTTTCCACCCTTGGATATTTTTTTTCTTTTTTACCACCTAGCAGCTACATTGTAACTTTTCTCTCTTTGTTCTCTGATAGTTTTGTTTATTCAGCTGCAATACTTGGCCCAACGCCCAGACACTTGGCTGCATGCCCAGACATCCTTATCTCTCTCAAAAGCTACTGAGAGGGAAGCTTTTTTTTTTTTTATCTGTGAGTGTCTGGTCTTTTTAGCTAGCTGTATATTCCCTACAGCAAAGGAAATTATAAGAGAAGGGAATTTATTTTTTGTGTTTTGTTTTTTCTTTTTTTGTGTTTTTTGTTTTTGGGTGGTCGTGGAATAAATTCTTAAATTTATAATTAGATCATCCTCCTTTATAATATTCTTGTTTTTTACACGACAATTTTTCTTTTTTTCTTTTTCTTTTTCTTTTGGATATAAATACATCTTTTTTCTTTTTGGCCTTTTTGTCTGTTTTTTTTCTTTTTTTACTCTCCCTCCCTTTTGGATGGTTGTGGAAGTTTTTTGTTGTTCCTTTTTTCCCCCTTAACTAGCTCTTTGCTGGAATTATTAGTATTTTTTTTCTTTTTTCCTTTCTTTTTTCCTTTTTTCCCTTTCAAATTACGTTTGCCTTGTCTCCTGATAATAGGAGGGCATTGGATTATAATTGGCCATCGGGCCCTCTGGTGGATTATAACTAGCCATTGGGCTCCTCAGTGGATTATAAATAAATACAATAATTAGAAGATGAGTGTCTCAAACTTGGCTAAAGGGGTGAAGAAGGGCTCTTCGGCCCCTGCCTCAACCTCGGTGAGCCCAGCCCCTCAAAAATCAATTACTACATTTTTACAACAGGAAACTCAACAAAAAGACACGCAAGCGATACTCCAAGCAATTGCAGATTCCAAAATGGAAATGAAAAAAGATTTGGATAAAAATTATGAAGACTTGAAAAGTGATCTTCTTAAAATGGATCAAAAAATGGAAACTTTCCAACAGGTGATGATAGACACTCAACAAAGAATGCAAAAAATAGAGGATAAGTCAGAGATGGTTGATCAGAAACTAGAAGCATTACAAGATGAGAACCAGAGATTGGCGCAAGTAAACGCGGAATTGGAAGACAGTATGGCTGTCATGGAGATGGAAAGGGCATCATACTTCTTAACATTCCAAAATATCATAGAAGAGAAAGATGAGAACCTGTTAGAGTTGATGAGTGAGTTATTGGCGGAACGACTTGGAATGGAAATGGACCAAATGAAACAAGAAATGGATCAGGTTTTTAGAGTCAATTCAAGCTATGCAAGAAGAAATAGAGTTCCCAGAGAGGTTCACGTAAGATTTCTCAAAAGATCAATACGAGATGAGATTTTGAGAGCAATAAGAGACCAGCCATTGAAATATCAAGATAAAGAACTTGTAATTCTTAAACAGATCCCAAAAAGAATAAGAGAAGCTCGAAGAGAATATCAATTTTTGACAAGGAAACTGCTGAATAAAGGAGTGAATTTTAGATGGTTGGTCCCAGAAGGATTATTAATCTTTTGGGACTCGAGAAGATACAGATTGGATACTCCACTTAAAGCAGAGGAATTTTTTAACAATCATAGAACCTTTCTGGAAGAAGGTGATATCAGGTCTAAAAAACCAGAGGAAATGACAGAAGCAGGAGCATCGAAACAAACAGAAGAGGAAGAACCTAAAAAGACCCAATCAGAAGAAGATGTAAGGCCCAAAGATCAGAGACAGATAACTTCTCCTAGAAGACTGAGATCCAAATACAACTAAAATTATGGAAGATATTGAAATTCTTTCAACAAATATAAATGGTCTTAACTCCCCATCAAAAAGGAGTAAAATATTTTATAGACTACAAAAATTGAAAATGGATATAATTTGTCTTCAAGAGATGCATATAAAAAGACAACACTTTAGATTCTTAGAACAACCAAAAATAGGCAAACTTTATTTTTCATCGGCATTGCAAAAGAAAAGAGGGGTAGCCCTTTATATAAAAGAGAAGATGAATCCAAAACAAATTTATGTTGATGATGAAGGAAGACTATTAATGGTGGAAATTACATGGAATCAAAAACAAATTTTGATGATTGCGATATATGCCCCCAATGAGAAACAAGACCAATTTTTTCAGCAATTATATGATAAATTAATGGAATTAAACTATCAAAATCTTTGTATTCTTGGAGACTTTAATGCGATAGCTGATGCAAAACAGGATTATAAGAGCTATAAACAAGGGAAAAAAGGGGGAAATACCTTATCTAATTCTTTTCTAAAGATGAAAGACGAATTAGCTATACAAGATATATGGAGAGAAATGAACCCAGATAAAGCACAATATACATTTTACTCAAATAGGCATAAATCCTGGTCACGAATTGATATGATATGGACTTCCTATGATTTAAAGACTATGATACAGGAGATTGAAATAGAACTTAATATTTGGGCAGATCATAATCCAATTAGAATGATGTGGAAAGGAACTAGAAAGAAACTAAGATGGTGGCTGAACAAAGCTATACTGAAAGAAAAAGAATTTTTACAATTAGCAACGAAAGAAATGGAATTTTTTTTTAAAATAAATAAGAAAGAAGAAACCTCCATTCAAAATATATGGGATACAGCGAAAGCTTATTTTAGGGGTGTGGCTATAACCTATGTTGCCAAAAAGAATAAAGAAAAGAAACAAACACAGCTTAGATTGAAAGAACAACTTAGTAACTTGGAACTGGAGCTACGAAATGATCCACAAAAGAAAAAATTGAAGACACAAATGGAATTAATAAAACACAAATTAAATTTACTGGAGATGGATATAAGGGCACAACAGATTAAATGATGTAAACAGAATTTTTTTGAAAATGCTAATAAACCCGGAAGGTGGCTGGCATATAAACTGAAAAAAGAAAGAGAAAAAAGACTGATAAGTAAATTACAAGATTCAAAAGGCCAATTATACTGCCATAATGATGTAATTAAAAAAATTACTACAGCTTATTATGAGACACTTTATAAGACTGAGGTGGTTTCGAATGAGGCAATACAGGAATATTTAAAAGAAGCGGATCTTCCAAAGGTACCAGAGAATATACAATACATACTAAATGAGAACATAACAATGATGGAGATTACAGAGGCGATAAAAAGGCAAAAGAAGGATAAAACTCCGGGACCTGATGGTCTCCCTGCAGAATTCTATATAGCTTTACAAGACATTGTCAGCCCGATTTTGAAAGATCTTTGTAATGAAGCCTTTTCAGAGACAAAAATACCAAATTCATGGAAAGAAGCCAACATTTCCATTATACCTAAAGAAGACACTGATCTTACACAAATTAAAAACTATAGACCAATATCGTTATTAAATGTGGATTATAAAATATTTACTACAATAATGGCAGAAAGAATGAAGAAATTTTTGACTGAATTCGTTCATTCAGACCAAAATGGCTTTTTACCAAAAAGGCAGATAAAGAATAATTTAAGGATTATTTTAAATGTGTTGGAATATTACAAAAACCATCCGGGGAAACAGTTGGCACTTATATTTCTTGACGCGCAAAAAGCTTTTGATAATCTTAATTGGCAATTTTTGTTCCAACAGTTGAAGGAGATGGACTTTGGCGAAAATTTTATAAATGCAATTCAAGCAATTTATAATAAACAATCAGCAAGGATACTTATAAATGGAGATTACACAGATAGCTTTGAAATAAAAAAAGGCACGAGACAGGGATGTCCACTGTCCCCTTTGTTATTCATTTTTACATTGGAAGTGTTGGCTAGGAATATTAGGCAAGATATTGAGATTAAAGGACTGGAGATAAAAGACCAAAAATACAAACTACAGGCTTTCGCAGATGATTTAGTTTTTATTTTGGAGGAGCCATTAGAAACAGCTGTTAAACTCTTGCGGAAAATAGAGAAATTTGGAGAAGTGGCGGAGTTGAAGATAAATAGGGAAAAGACCAAAGTATTAACGAAGAATTTAACAGACAAACAAAAAATTCAATTTGCTAAAAAGACAAATCTTCAAATAGCTAAAAAAGTTAAATACTTAGGTATCCATTTAACTTCAAAATACACAACAAAAAAGAGGACAACTATGAGAGACTATTAAAACAAATAAAAGTGGATTCGGAGAAATGGAAAAATCTTCAATTATCATTGCTAGGAAGGATAGCGACTGTTAAGATGAACATTTTACCTAAGCTAATTTTTCTTTTTCAAACGGTTCCTGTTAAGTTAAATCAAAAATTCTTGGATGAATTGAATGCTACAATAATGAGATTTATATGGCAAGGGAAAAAAGCTAGAATTAAAATTAAATTATTACAAGATTCCAAAGACAGAGGGGGCTTCGGACTCCCGGATTGGAGACTTTATTATCAGGCAACTATTTTGCTTTGGCTTAAAGAATGGATCACACTGAGAAATAAACGACTTCTCTATTTAGAGGGGCATGATCTGCAATTAGGTTGGCATGCATTTTTGTGGTATGAGAAAAATAAAGTACATAAATATTTTCCAAATCATGCTATAAGGAATGTATTGTTTTCAGAGTGGGAAAGAATTAAACATAAAATTTACATGAAAATACCTGAGTGGCTCTCGACAATGGAAGTCTTTTCCTATCCAAATTTAATTAACTATGATAAACTCGTTAGTTATAAAGATATTTTGGACAAAGATGGGAAACTTAAAGACAGACAAATTCTTCAGCAACAGGGTATTGACTTAACATGGTGGTCTTACTTGCAAATTCAGACAAGATATGAAAAAGATATAAAGTCTACAGGATTTTATAAAGAACAGACACCATTAGATAAAATATTGCTAAAAACAGATGAAAACTTGATTAAAAAACTTTATAAATTTCTGCTAAGATGGAAGAAGAACAAGTAAAAGAAACAATGATAGTATGGGCTAAGAACTTTGGATATTCTATAGACTTAGAAGATTGGCAAAAACTGTGGGATCGAAATATCAAACTTACTAAAGCGGTTGCATATAAGGAGAATTTATATAAAATGTTTTACAGATGGCATATGTCACCAGTTAGACTAGAGAAAATGTTTAAAAATGTATCAAATATTTGTTGGAAATGTAAACAAAAACCAGGAACTTCTTATCATATCTGGTGGATATGCCCTAATGCAAAGAAATATTGGTTTAAGATCCATATATGGTTAGAAAAGATGACTAAGATACAGATAGAATTCAAACCGGAACTGTTTTTATTAGGAATATTAGGATCTAACTACGGAAAAGAGGATGAATATTTAATTTTACACATATTAACAGCTGCAAGAATAGCATTTGCCCAATTTTGGAAAAATGAAAAGATACCACCTGATCAGATTATCATTATGAAAATATTGGAATGTGCAGAAATGGATAGATTAACTTTAGAAATCAAAGAGAAAGAAGATACAATTTACTTTAAAACATGGGGAAAATTTTATCAATGGTTAGCAATAAGACAGAATGAAAAAAGGTTATGAAATTAAATAAGATAAATGATGTATTTTTTTTAATATTATTTTTTAACTTCTATGTTAGATGTTTACTTTTAACTATAAGTAATTATAATTAATAAGCATTATATTGGTATTTATATGTAACTATATTTAGTTAGTAATATATTATTAATAGTATACTGATTATTGTTATTTACAGAATGAATGATATGTATTGGTTAAGTTTTTATTATTAATAGTGATAAATTTATTTACTATAGCTTTTTATGTTAACTATGCACATTTAATATGTATACCCGGACGATAGTCTGCTTGCTAAAGCATTGATTTATTGTTGGGGGTAACCCCATTATTGTATTTACCCCTACCCCTGGTCTAATCCTTGTTTTTTCACCCTATGTTATACCTTTACCTACCTTTCCCTTTTTATCCCCATAAAAATAATAAAACATATTAAAAAAAAAATAACTATACACATTATAATACAGTAAGCAATGCCACAATTCATGTTGTCTGTGTAGATGCAATGGTAAAAGTCCTGGGTTAGAGGAGACACAGTCTGGCATAGGCCTCTCTAGAATCTGGCTCAAGTGGTACAAAGAACTTTGTGAAATTGGTTGCATTTTACATTTGGAAGACAAGCAGTGATGACAAGTTTCACATCAACAGTAGTTTACTATTATTTTTTATAATTTCAAGTATTATATTTTTTTAGTTTCATTACAATATTTATTTCAAAGAAACATTCATTCCCGCTTGCTCTTTATTTTTATATTTTCTAGCACCTTCAAACTTGAATGAATAGTGCATCCTTCTTGAAAAGATTATTTCTTGATTTACCATATTGGGAATAGGGTATATAGAGGAATCATAGAGTCATTTATAGTCATTTACTAGATCATTTCAATCAGAATTCAGATCTGGACATGGGCCAAGACAACACTGTCCATATGAGGTGGGGTGGGGAAAGTGACCATTATTATCTGGATGCACCTTTTGATCCCTTTGGCCCTCTCAACTGTATTTGATTCCATCAACAATGGAATCCTTTTGGACCACCTATAAGAGATCATAGGAGCATGGTTTATGGTGGCCCAGTTGACAGCCCTGATGAAGGGGCACCTGATCTTTTTGCCATTAAAATACCAGGGCCTGGCCTTTCTCCCTATATTGCTTAACAACTACAAAACATCCTGAAAAAAATAATTAGTATAGTGAACTATTATCAGTACACCTGTGATAATCAGTTATGTATTGCCATCCCAGAGTGGCTGTGGAGGTGCTCCAAACACTGGATGGATGAAAAACAAGCTCAGAATAAACCTAATGATCTGTAGTTTGTGCTGTTCAAAAACATATTAATATAGTTACAATGATTGTTAGGACTGGGTCATACTTTCTATAAAAGGGCACTAAACTCTCAGCTTAGACTAAATCCCAGTTTGGCTGGTGTGCCAGTTCTACATAAACTATTATTTATAAATAATGGATTAATAAGAAAATAACAGCTTCCATTCCACATCTGTTACTTTAAAAACAGGAATGCAAATCCTTACATTTTTATCCCTTCCAAAATGTCTTTTTCTGACCCGTGCTAATTTCTGGAGCCTGCAACATTATTTTTGGAAGTTACCCTCTTGGGATTGTTTTTAGGAATCCACAAAAGTTGTACTCTTGCCCATTTATTTCACCAGGATTCTTCTACTGTCTGTTTCTCAAGTCATGAAACCCCTCTCAGTTGATCATTTTAAAACAAGTTCTGAGAAATGCTGTTTTAGAATTTTATATAAAAAATGTCTTTCATCCTTTTTAATAGCAATTACTCCCCCCCATGGCTTCTAAATACATTTCATTTACAAAGAATAATACGTTTTCATTGATTTATGAACATGCTGGGATATGTCTAATGGAACTTAACCTTTCCAAACTCAGAGTGTTGAACCCACATTCCTCCAGTAGAAACCCAAATTTAGACACAATTATATTTCAAAGAGGGAAGCAATGTTAGAAGCAAAGGAAGTGAAGCTGAATTCTCTCCACCCATAGTTTATTTTCAATAAATCTGTTATCCAGCTGTCTTACTCATATGACCTTTTTCTTCTGGTCATTGCAAGCACCCTGTTTTACACCGACGCAGATCTCCCTTAAAATAAGTTAACCTGTTTGGTGTTTTGTACAATGGGTTTGAGAATAGTAGCACAGGCTGATAGCAGCATTTCCAAGTTTCTCTTCATATAAAATATATACTGTAGTACAATACATTAGTTCTTCTTGAACATTTTCTTTGGAAAGCAAATATAGAAATAAATCACACCTTTTTTACTTAATGTGTATTTATTGATCCTTAAAGGGCTGGAAAAGGGCTGATGTGGTTCCCATCTTCAAGAAAGGGGGGGGGAAAGGACCCAGGAAACTACAGACCAATCAGTTTAACATCAATACCTGGGAAGATCCTAGAAAAGATAATAAAAAAACAGATCTGCGAACAACTAGAAGCAAACAAAGTTATAACTAATAGCCAGCACAGGTTTGTTAAAAACAGATCATGCCAAACCAATCTTATTTCATTCTATTATAAAGTGACAAAACTAGTAGACCAGACAAAGGCTGTGGACGTAGTATACTTAGATTTCAGTAAGGCATTTGATAAAGTAGACCACAACCTGCTGCTTAGTAAGCTAGAAAAAGGTGGGATAGACAACAACACCACCAGATGGATCTGTAGCTGGCTGGCAAACCGTACTCAACGAGTAGTCCTCAATGGCACTACATCCACATGGAGAGAGGTAAGCAGTGGTGTACCACACGGTTCCATCTTAGGCCCAATACTCTTCAATATCTTCAACAATGACTTAGATGAGGGAATTGAAGGGGAACTCATCAAATTTGCAGATGACACCAAATTGGCAGGAGTAGCCAACACCCCAGAAGACAAACTCAGGATCCAAAAAGATCTTGACAAACTTGAACAATGGGCCCTATCCAACAAAATGAGTTTCAGTGTGGAGAAAAGCAAAGTTTTACATTTAGGCAGGAAAAGTCAAAGGTACAAGTACAGATTGGGCGAGACCTGGCTTAAAAACAGTAACTGTGAGAGGGACCTTGGAGTCCTAGTGGACGATCACTTGACTATGAGCCAGCAGTGTGCAGCAGCAGCCAAAAAAGCTAATACAATCCTGGGTTGTATAAACAGAGGCATAGAATCAAGATCACGTGAAGTATTAGTACCGCTTTATAAAATCCTAGTAAGACCACACCTGGAATACTGCAGCCAATTTTGGTCAGCATATCACAAAAAAGATGTTGAGAGTTTGGAAAAAATTCAGAGAAGAGCAACTAAGATAATTAAAGGCCTGGAGACTAAGACATACGAAGAATGGCTGCAGGACCTGGGTTTGGCTAGTCTAAAGAAAAGAAGAAAAAGGGGTGACATGATAGCAGTATTCCAGTATTTGAGGGGCTGCCACAAAGAAGAGTGGGTCATGTTATTCTCCAAAGCACCAGAGGGCAGGACAAGAAACAATGGTTGGAAACTGATCAAAGAAAAAAGCAACCTGGAATTAAGGAGAAACTTCCTGACAGTGAGGACAATTAACCAGTGGAACAGCTTGCCTCCAGAAATCATGGGTGCTCCATCACTGGAGATTTTTAAGAAGAGGCTAGACAGTCACTTGTCTGAGATGGTATATGTCAGGGGTGTCATACTCACAACGTCACGTGATGTGTCGTGACATATCACAACTTTTTTTTCCATTGCCAGCAATGGGGTGGGCGTGCAGGCTGGCATGATGCATCCAGGCCGCGGGCCAGCAGTTTGACACCCCTGGTATAGGTCATTCAGGTTTTACACAGTAGCGCAAGTAGCCGAGGGATCGTGGGGCTCCGCACTCTACTGCCAATTCTTTTCCATTTGGGGACCCTAAATGGGCCTAAAGTCGCCCCGGAGAGGTGACAAAGAAGGAGGGAAGCCCTGCCAGCCATGGAGAGATGGCGGTCAATCTAGTCATTCAGGGAAAGCCCTCCAGAAACCAGCAGGAGAAAGGCTAGCTTAACTCCAGAGTCTAGCCCAAACTACAAGCAACCGAAGCCCAAAAGCACTATTTTAAGCTGACTGTAAACAACGTGCTTTGATTTTCTCTCTTCTACTTCATAATTGATTTTCTGAAGAAGAAAAAAAACCCAAGAAGCAAAAAGCCTCCGAAAGTGAGAAGGAGGGGATTTTTGCCCCACCCCCTACAGACGGAAGCGCCAAATTAAACTTTTTATGGGAGACAGAAATATATTGAAATGAAATGAATATAAGACCTAAATCTGGAAAAGTTTGAAATTGGTGGAATTTGTTAAGATTTTTTTTTAAATTATGGAAACAGAAGAAAGCAACTGTTTATTTTGAAAACTGAAAAACGAACTGGTGCTGACATCTAGTGGTGGATGAAAATATACAATAGTAGTTGCTCTAATACAGGAACTAGCAAAGCCCAGGAAAAGATAACATGTCTCTGTGACCTTCAATGTCTCAATAACAGAGAACAGCTGTGACAAAAAAAGAAAACATTTGGGCTACCTACAAAGCGAGAATTATAAACTTTAGAGAGAGAAAATTGACCTTTCTGGATTATAAATACCTACTCAATTGTGACTCTAAAGCTGTTTGCAGAGAAAGAAAAACCCTGATTTTTGGCTATCATGGAAAATCAGAGATCTGCAGAAAGAATATACCAAGAAAAAACAAACACTTTCCAGGAGGAGATGTATACTATATTGCAACTAATTCAAACCACAATGATCTCAAACCACGAGGAAATTAAAAATAACTTTGAAAATATAAATGAATACATCTCCAATTTAACTTTACAACAAAAAAACTCTCAGAAAATAAAAGTAGAGAGCGAGCAGATAAAACAGACAACTGAACATAAACCAAAAGAAAGAGATTTAAAGATTGAACCTGTAAGGACCCACTTCAAAACCTCTTCCCAAGAAAGCAGAACTCTTGGAATGGAATCATCCCAAAAGGAACTTTTATTAGAAGTTGACAACAGGCACAGAAGGCAGGATCTGAAGGTTTCCCGCTCAAATCAATAGGTTAAAGGAGCAAAAAGCAAACCCCACCCCAATAGGTCATCCGTTCAGTTCAAATGGGCCAATCCCAAGGTGTTAAGTCCACTGTGGGAATGAGGCTGATAAGACTCAGTTCCCAAGGCTGTGAAAACGTTGTCGGGTCTTCGCATCTTCTCTTCCACAGTGAGAGATAAGCCAGATGGCCGGAGGAACATTCCTTTCTCACCCCAGGCTGGTATCAAAGGGAGAACAGTTCAAAGAGCAAGCAGATAGAGGAAGCGGAGAGGATACATTGTAGCAGCAAAGCAAAAGGACAAAAATACATAACAATTCCCCAAAGGCCTCTCCCTCCCCCCAGGCGTATGGCAGAACCCGCAGAAGGGAAAAGAAAAAGACCCATCTAGTAAAATCCCCACCACCAAAGAAATGGGTTCTGATATGCCGCTCCCCTTAAAAGAAAGAGACAAAAAGGGAGATAAAAGAAGGATTAGTCTAGTTTATCAGGGTACATAGTGTGGAACTTACTAAGCAGCCTAGGGGCTCTAATATGGAGTTTAAGGACCCATTTGTTCTGGGATGGAGACAAATGCTTCCAAGCTACTAGATATTGTGTGGATCCATGATGTTTTCTAGAGTCCAATATGTCTTTGATTTCAAAATGCTGCTCCCTTTCTACCCTGATTGGAGGAGGAGGAGGGGCTGCAGCTGGCCTTAAGGGCAAGTTCAGTTCACGCTTTAAGAGGCTGCAGTGAAATACCGGGTGAATCTGTCTAAGTGTCTTAGGGAGCTCTAATTCAACTGTTACTGGATTGATTATCCTTTTAATGGGGAAAGTCCTACATATTTTGGTCCCAGTTTCTTAGAGGGTTGCAGGGGTTTCAAGTATTTTGTAGACAAGTATACTTCCCCCCCCACTTGGAATGGTTTGGGCTCAGTTCGTTTTTTATCTGCTTGGAACTTATATGCTTCCCTAGCCTCATCTAAAGCTTTTCTCACAACTGGCCAGGTGTTTTGGAGTTGTGCAATCCACTCTTTCAAGGAGGGGATGGTCGGTTCGGTGGAGGGTAGTTCAGGCATCGGATTAAAACTCTGTCCCGTCGCTACGTGGAATGGAGTGTAGCTGGTGCTGGAATGTACTGCATTGTTATAGGCGACTTCTGTGAATGGAAGCAGGTCAGTCCAATTGTCTTGTTGGCAGTTTATAAAGCACCTTAAGTACTGCTCCAGTACTGAGTTCGAACATTCCATCCCACCATTCATTTGAGGATGATGACTAGATGACAATCCCTGGGTGGTCCCTAAAAGTTCTAGAAATGCCTTCCAAAACTCTGAAGTGAATTGCACCCCTCTATCAGATATAATCCGTTGTGGGGCTCTAAGTAGTCGATAAATGTGCTGTACAAATAACTTTGCTAAGGTTTTGGTGGTGAGGATTTTCTGGCATGGGATAAAATGTATTTGTTTAGAGAATAAGTCCGTTATGACCCAAATCACCGTATTTTCTCCACTTTCTGGTAATTCCACAATAAGGTCCATAGAAATCTCCCTCCAGGTGCTGATGGGGTAGTTACTATTTATAATAGTCCTGGGGGTTTCCTCTGTCTCCTTTTGGCTGCTGCGCATATTGGGCAGCTAGCTACATATCTTTCAATGTCCTTTTTTCGATGGCCACCAAAATTGCCGTTTTATTAAATGGAGGGTTTTCATGAACCCAAAATGCCTGGCGGATTTGGAGTCATGGCAAAGCTGCATGAAGGCCAGTCTTTGGCTTTTTGGAATGTAGAGTTTCCCTCCCACCCATGGCAGTTTTTGTGGCTTAGAAACCATTCATCTTTTTCTAGAGCTTTCCTGAATTCCACTCCAGCTTGGCTTATCAGAATCTTTGGGGTTTTGGCTTGTGCTCGAGTAGTGACTGGTGCCGCTAATTGCCTTAATGGCATGAGTGGATCTGTTATCTCTGATTTGATGCTGTTGTATTGTGGTAACCATGACAGTGCATCTGCTAGGAAATTCTCCCTCCTGTAAATGTTTTATGGTGAAATTAAACCAGTGGAAATGCTGGGACCATCTTGCCTGTTTGGGAGACAGTTTCCTGGGCATTTTTAGGGCTTCCAGATTCTTATGGTCAGTCCATACCTGGAAGGGGATTTTATTCCCCTCCAAGAAATGTTGCCAGATTAGGAGAGCCCACCAGATGGCAAACCTTTGTTCCGTCTCTGTGAATTTCCTCGATGTGTGTGCACAAGGTTGTAATTTCCCTTCATTATTTTCCTGAAGCAGTACTGCCCCCACTGCTACGTCACTAGCATCAGCTTGAATTATGAAAGGTTTCTCAGTATCCGGGTATTTTAAGACTGGTTCCGCTGAGAATAAACTTTTTAATTTCTCAAAAGCGGCTTGGCATTCTACAGTCCATTTTAAAGGTTGGCTGGGCTTCGGTTTCCCCTCTCCTTTAGTCTTTGTGATTTGTGATGGGCAACGCAATTTTGCAAAAGAGGGGATAAATTGGCAGTAAAAGTTTGCAAACCCAAGGAAGCTTTGCAATTGCCTCCTGGTGAGGGGCGGAGCCCATTCTAACACAGCCAGGACTTTTCCAGGGTCCATCTCTATGCTGTTTGATGAGATGCAATATCCAAGGTAATCGATTCTGTCTTTGTAGAACTCACACTTAGATAATTTGGCATACAAGTGGGCTGCCCGCAACTTGTTCAGCACTGCTCTGACCAATTTTACATGTTCCTTCTTAGTCTCAGTGAATATCAGGATATCGTCCAGGTAGACAAGCACCCCCTTATAGAGGTATTCCTGGAGCACCTCGTTTATCAGTTGCATGAATACTGCGGGTGCTCCCTGAAGCCCGAATGGCAGGATCCTGAATTGGAAACAACCTAAGGGGCAGTTGAATGCGGTTTTCCATTTGTCCCCTTCTTTAATTCTGACTCTATAATAAGCCTCCCTCAAGTCCAACTTTGAAAAAATCTTCCCCTTAGACAAATGTGCCACCATGTCCTTCATCAGAGGGAGGGGGTAGAGGTTACTTTCACTCACTGCATTGAGAGACCTATACTCCACACAGAGACGAAGAGACCCATCCTTCTTTTCGCGGAATAGCACAGGGGCTGCTGTTTATGGTTTTGCCAGCTGGATAAAACCCCTTGCTAGATTTTTCTCTATGAACTTTTGTAATTCCTCTAATTCCCGCAGGGTCATGGAGTATAATTTTGGTTTAGGCAACTTTGCCCCCGGGAGTATTTCAATAGCACAGTCCATGGGTCAGACCTCTCTTTGCTGAATACTTCAGCTAGATCCTGATATTCCTCTGGTATGCCTTTCAACTCCCCCTCGCTTGCCGCCGCCACACTTTCTGAGGTTTTCACCCCTCCCTTTGGTCTGGGCTGCTTCCTTGGTGTTATTTTCCCCTTCAGAAATCTCAGTTCTCCAGTTCTCCAATCCACCCTCGGGTTCCATTTTGTTAGCCACGCCATGCCTAATATGAGTGGGCATTCCATTCCAGGGGTCACCACAAATGTTAGAGTCTCTACGTGTTTCCCTATGGTAAGCTGAATAGGTTGCATGGCAAGAGTGGCCGGGATCCCCCCTGCAATGGACCCATCTAATTGGCCAAATGAAATCGGCTTCTTCAGCCTCCTCACCGGGATTCCTAAGTTCCCCACCAGGGTTGGGCTTATAAGGCGAGTGCAGCCGGAGTCTATCAGAGGTCTTAATGCGACCTTTTCCGGCATCCCTGGGCTAAACAGTTCTACGGTTCTGGTGAGGGGTGCAATGGGTCCACTTACCAGGGGTTCACCCTCCGAGCTGTCTTCTGAGGATTCCGAGGGTTCTCTGGTCCGGGTTGGAGTTCCTCCCCTCTGTTTTGATGGGGTTAGGACCTCAACAACCTCCACACTTTTCATGGCCATTTCCTTTGGCTTTGGCGGGGTTTTCCCGGGTTTCCCCCCTGCGGCTCAGTCAGGTTTCCAAACTGGACTCTTCGAGCGGCACTTAGCGGCGCAGTGACCATACTTCCCACATTTGAAACAACCTGTAGGTCTGGGAGTAGTAGGAGTCTGTTTTGCCGGTTCCCGGGGTGCCTCTTCTGGCAATCTTCCCCAGGATCTCCCCAGATGCCATTGCATTCTGGCCCGATCAATCTCAGCCTCCTCAGCCAGGATGTACCAGTCGTGGAGCAGGTCAGGGTCATCCCGGGGAATGCAGGCATAATGCAGGTCGTCGTTAAGCCCATCTTTGAAATGTCCCACCAGAACTTCTTCAGGCCAATTAAGTTTGTTGGCCAGAGCTTGGAATTCCTCAGTGTATTCCACCACAGGGCGCTGGCCCTGCCTGACAGTTTTTATGCGCTCTCTTCCGATCAGCTAAGGGATCCTTGAATCGCCTCCTGAGGGCTGCCATGAAATGGTTAAAATTCCGCAACTCTGGAGCATTTGCATTGTGGAGGTTCATCATCCACTCGGCTGCTGCCCCATCTAGTGCCATGGTCACAATCCTCACCCACCCATGGTCACTGGGGATGTCTTGTCCATATTCCTCCATGTAGCTCAGGACCTGAGCTAAGAAGAACCCCAATTTTTGTGGTTCTCCACTGTACTTTACCCCCAGTTGTGGGAATGTCTGACTGGCCTGGTGACCTCTCCTCCTCCTGGGTCGATGTCCATCCCCATCAGCTGGTGTGGCTCATGCGCGAGTGGTGGCTGCTGTACTGGCAGCTGCGGTCTCCGAAGTGCTGGTGGAAGGACTAAGGTTTGCCACCTCGATTCCAACACCACCTGCTTCCTCAGTCGTGCCTGGGTTTGCTATGCCATGACACGGATCAGCTCTCTCTTCCTTGAGGGAGTCGAAGGCAACTCTCAGCATATCAATGGCTTGCTCTAGGAACCGGCTTGAGTGGGCTGGTCTTTAGTCCTCATCCTCACTGAGACGGAGCGATCTCTCCATCTCCAATTTCCAGCCTGGTTGGTGACTGCTGCGTTTGAGGGTCACCTTCCTGGCCTTCCGCTCCTAGTCCTCCTTCTTCCCAACGCCCATCGACCACCTCGGCTTATCTCGGTGCTCGGTGACCATGACTTCATCGAAGGAGCTGGAGGAATGCGAGCTGCATCCGCTTGGGCCAGCCTGGAGGAAAATCTCCTCCCCCCATTGTGGCTTCCTTTCTCCATACCTAATTCAGACATGGTTTGCGCGGTCCCCACAGTAAGGGTCTTCCTTCCGGGCTGACCGACTTCTGCATATCTGCCTAATGTAAGGACCCGCTTCAAAACCTCTTCCCAAGAAAGCAGAACTCTTGGAACGGATTCATCCCACAAGGAACTTTTATTAGAAGTTGACAACAGGCATAGAAGGCAGGATCTGAAGGTTTCCCGCTCAAATCAATAGATTAAAAGAGCAAAAAGCAAACCCCACCCCAATAGTTCATCCGGACAGTTCAAACAGGCCAATCCCCAGGTGTTAAATCCACTGTGGGAATGAGGCTGATAAGACTCAGTTCCCAAGGCTGTGAAAATGTTGTTGGGTCTTTGCACCTTCTCTTCCGCAGCAAGAGATAAGCCAAATGGCCAGAGGCACATTCCTTTCTCACTCCAGGTTGGCATCAAGGGGAGAACAGTTCAAAGAGCAAGCAGATAGAGGAAGCGGAGAGGATACATTGTAGCAGCAAAGCAAAAGGACAAGATACATAACAATTCCCCAAAGGCCTCTCCCTCCCCCCAGGAGTATGGCAGAATTTGCAGAAGGGAAAAGAAGAAGACCCATCTAGTAAAATCCCCCCCACACCAAAGAAATAGGTTCTGACAGAACCTAACAATAGAAGGAAGTATAACTTAACCCAGGTGGAAAAGAACTTGCAGGAAATATTGGACATGGAAAAGATAACTTATACTCTAAGATTACAAAATAAGTCTGAGGACAAGAAAAAAGATTCAACAAAACGGAGTACAGAGCTGTTAGGAGAACTACAAGAACTTGAGAGACAAAAAATGATAAGAGAAATTAAGAGAGAAAGAAAGGAAAAGATTTTCAATGAAAACATCTTACTTGATTTGCCTTTTGTACCTACAACAACATGTACAAGACTATGGGAAGACTCTTTGATTCAGTGGAACATATTGATCAGGAAAGGTGTTTGGCAAAAAAAAAAAAAAGGCTAAAGTGAGAATTAAGAAATTAGATGATGGGGTTTATCAGAGGGAATATTTAAAAATTAAACATTTGTTTGACTATGGTTAAAGAAATAGAAAGATTTTGGATATAAATGAATTTTAGTTTAAGAGGGATGAGCCCCTCAAATAACATAGTATTTTTTCTTTCTTTTTTGTTTTGTTTTTTGACATGAGAAATATAAAAATGTTGGGATGGTTTATATAAAGGAAATGTTTTAGATACTTAAGTGCAATTGACCTTGAGAAAACTTCAATGGATAAAAATGTTTTGAATAGATCTAAAAGATTAGATAATAGGATTTATTAAATGGAACATTTAAAGATTAAACATATGTTTGAATATGGTTAAAAAGAAGAGAAAAATTCTGGATAAAAATGTATATTAGCCTAAGAGGGACATGTATTTTAAGTAGTATACTACCTTCTTATTTCTTTTTCTTCTTTTTTTTCTTTTTTCTTTTTTTAGACATGAGAAATGTAAAAGTGTTGGGATGGCCTGTATGAGGAAAAAGACTTAAATACTTAAGTGTATTTAACTTTGAGATAATCTCAATTGGTAAGAATGTTTTGAACATTGCGGGGAAAACAAATTTAAATAAGAATTTTATAAACAGGATCTATGACAAGGCAATCAAGACGATCAGTTAGAAAAAAAGTTTTATATTGATATGGTTATTATTTACAGAAATATTAGAAAAATGTCTATATTTAATTGTTATTTATGAAAATAATAAGAATTGTATTAATTTAAGGTTGGCAAAAGAGAATATTATTGGAAGAAGAGAAAATCAAGTAAAGCTACTATGTGGACTATAGAATTATAGAAACTAATTGTTATTGATTATTTTTTAAATATAAACCCAGACAACACGCTGTTTACCAAATATTAAGGTGATTATGTTAAAAAATCAATAAAATATATTTAAAAAAGAAAAAAGAAAAGAAGAAATAGGGGTGACATGATAGCAGTATTCCAGTATTTGAGGGGCTGCCACCAAGAAGAGGGAATCACGTTATTCACCAAAGCACCAGAGGGCAGGACAAGAAACAATGCTTGGAAACTGATCAAAGAAAGAAGCAACCTGGAATTAAGGAGAAACTTTCTGACAGTGAGGACAACTAACCAGTGGAACAGCTTGCCTCCAGAAATCGTTGGCACTCTATCACTGGAGATTTTTAAGAAGAGGCTAGACCAGGGGTGTCAAGACCCCAAAGCATTATTGTGAATAAAAAAAATATTTTTTCTTTTTTCCTTGGATAGTTTTCTTCATTCCAAAAAGTAAGGCAACAATAACCAGAGTTATCTAAATACACTGTAATGATCTAAGTATGTAATGCTTGCATATTGAATCTGATTCAAGGAGCACAAAAAAAATTACATTGATGCCTCTGGGCTAGTTATTACCCCCCCCCCCCAAAAAAAGGGGGGAGACCTTTCCTCAGGTTTTCTTTTAAGAGAACAAGGAATCATCAACTATCACGTATAATTTTGGACATTATGCAATTATAATTCACAAAATATTTTAAATTTAGATAGATTTAGAAATTTAGATTTAGAAATAGGTTCTATTTAAAGTATTTGGAGACAAATGGAATGCTCAAACCTCAGTTGAATAGCCCCTGAATAAATGTACTTCTGAATTTTCAAGACACATTTTAATATGTGTTCTTATGTTAGCCATGGTGAAGTTGATCTGAGATATGAAAGTCCACGAAGGCAAGGACCTTGCAGGATATACAGCAGATACTGGAGCAATTATGTTTGCCAAAAAGGCATGCATTTTATCTAGCCACTAAAGCCACTATCTAGCCACCCAGTAATAGAGTGCCTGTCATTCAATAAAATGAACCTGCTTCTTGCCTTACCATTATTAGTTCTAATTCATGAGTTACTGATACTGTGAAAGGCTGGTGGAACATCAGGCTTGGCACAGAAGGTATATTTCCAAAGCTCAAAATGATTAGCTGTACTTCAAACTGAAATATTTATATACTACTCTGCTAAATCATAAACATTATGCTTAATAATAAAAGTGATACTGACAACCCACTGAAAACTTGACTGTGATAAAGTTTCAAGCCTTTGTGCCACTGTTGTATTTCACCTAGTGTCAGGAAGTCACATTCAAATCTGAGTCACATTTTTGCAACCAAACTATGTTCCAGGTTTATCAAAAAGTAGACCAGTCTTAAGAAATCTGAATGTAGTAGAAAACTGATTAAAAGGCCAAAATAAGAAAATTATGCCAATAAGAATATATAGGAAGATGATTATTTTAAAAAATTGTCATCCTCAGAAGTTCTGATTACTGCACCCTTTTCTATCAAGAACAGTTTGGAGAAATCAGTATAGTCTCTGCAAACGTTTCTTAAAGATCTTTTATCCAAAAAACATTATTACCTGTCAAAACAGTGAAACATACTAGCAGTTGTCCATGTTCCTAAATTTCTAGTTGGGTTTATTTGGTGTACAAACCAATTAAATATAACTTTAACTTGTAGGCTTACTGGACAAAAAAGTTTTTTATCAGAATAAAAATGTCGCATCCAGTTTGTGCACATGCATAAGCCTACACAAGCTGCAAAATCGGATTACATATTAAACTGTCTTGAAAATTTTTAAAAAAAGAATACTAGGAAATTAATTTTCATACTCCTGGTGATTATATACATACATTCTTGCTATACTGGCTTGGCCTAATAGTGGTTCCTGTCATATCCAGATATTCTTTTGATCTTGTCTCTATTTTATCTGTTACCTTCCACTTCTTTTATTTCTCTCAACCATGCAGAACATAATTAAATCCACTAATACATGAAAAAGAATAACTAAAGTAGAGTAATTTAAAGACTTCTTCAAGTCAGGCTTGGCTCCATTATATTTATTCATACAAAGTCTGTGTCTATAGGCAATCCTCTTACTGTTAGCAAGTATAATCAGCTCTTCAATCCATTGAATGAATGGGGACATACATTTATCTTTCCAATATTGCAATATAACTCTTTTAGCTATTATAAAGGCACAGACAATCCACTTACACTGTCCAGTTGTCAAATTCATATACTAGGAATGTAATTCAAGAGAATATTATCCTTTAATCATAATGAAATATGGGATTCATTTATATAAATTACAGTAGGCTAAAAAAGCATGATAGTTATATGTGTTTACATATAATAAATAAATAAAAATACTTATGTAACTACTGTGTATATATATATATACACACACACATTTCCATTAATTTATATAGAATTGTAACTGTTTACTGTTGTAACATGTTATATTCTATATTTAATTTTTTTCCTCTTGCATTTTTTCAGAAATTGTTTTAAGCATGTATTGCATTTTTAAAAATAATATATGAATCTCTGTGTTTTGTTCCTTTTATTCTTACCCTATGTCGCTTTTGGAGAATATACAAGGCTATGTTGTTGTTGTTAGTTGCAAAGTCGTGTCTGACCCATCGCGACCCCATGTACAAGGCTATAGATCATATTTATATCATACCCCAATTGTAACATTCTTTGTCTGGGTAATAAGATAAAATATACAATACAAAAATCAAGAAAAAGAAAAAACATATAACATATTAAGGCACAAAGAACAACTAAGGGCCAAAAGCAAATCTGAGCAAAATAATTTAAATTTGTCTGAACAAGTCAAATAGAGTTAGACCCGATTCTTGTCATATCCCTGTGGAGGATTTCTTGATATAGGGAAACTTGTTCTGAGAGTGATCAAAGGGAAAGAACAGGTAACACCAACATTTTGATCTAATTCCAGAAGAGAAACTGAAGGGCCAGCTTTTTGGGGAGTCTGCTAGAACTGCAGATTTAGGCTGCAAAAATCTAAACTAGGACTAGATGGCAACAAATAAACATAGAAAACATTAATGCCATGTTGCCTTCCTGAGGTTAACTGGATTTTTTGCAACCACAAATTTATTTTTAGACCTATGCACGGATCCTTTCTTGCCATAGGAGATTAAGTAAAAGAATAGGCCAACAAAACATTTATAATAGAAAAATTGTAGCAGTATTAATCCAAGCCCTGTCTACAGTGACAAATAGGTAGAGACAATTCCATAAAATCCAGAAGATTAGAGATGGAACAAAATAAGGGTCAGGTCAACGTTCAAAAGTTTAGACAAATAAGTTGAATCAGAAACTCTGGCATGAAAGGGCAAAGATGTAAAACAGGTGTTGTTGTTTTTTTAACTGGTCTATTTTGATGTAGAACTTTTTATATAAACTCTGTCTCCACCCAGCTGATATGCATTCATCTTTCACTGAAAGCCTATCAGGAATAATACCAACTTACCTAATCCACATAGAGCTATCTCCTACAACTGTTTCTTCACTGGATATTCATTTTTGCATTAAGTGTATTCCCATGATGTCAAAGAAACTGAAGAAGCAAGGTCCAATGCTGTGGTCTGGCTCTGTAGATTTGTAAATTGCCACTCTCAGTCATCTTAGGCTATGACAATTTCCTTTCCCTGCTTCCTTTTGTGAATAGATTATCATTTATCTATTCCTATGATTTCTCAGTTAGTTGGTTTGCTGCCTTTCACCTTTATAAATAACTTTCTTTACTTCTTCCCTGATGAAATATAGACATCAACATAACGCTTAACAAGCGCTAAACTTAAATAAATGGATCCTGAAACAACAGCTAAACATTTCCAAAATGCAGCCAATCTCTTGGCTAATATGTTAAGATAATATGTACACAGTATACATTCCATGTATATTTGGAATATTACATACCATATCACTTATAACCTTTTATAAGATGGTTCAACTTTGAAATGGAAACTAATTTGTTAGGTATTATGTCTCTTAAATCTGGAATTTGATATAAATTTGAAACTTGAAACAAGTTCATCTATCTTACCAAACTTTGAAAACGGTATTTCTAAGAAATACAGGTGGTCTTCAACTAATGACCACAACTGAACCCAGTAGTTCCATGCTAAGGAAGACAGTTGTTAAGTTTTGCCCCATTTTATGACCTTTCTTGTCACAGTAGTTAAATGAATCACTATGTCAGACCTGCCTCAAAACAATCATTTAGGAAAGCAGACTCTCAACTCCAATTGATTGAAGTGAAAAGGACTTTTACTAAAGATGTTGGTTGCAGGAAGGTGAGATGGAAACTGAAGTTCCCATTTACCGATACCAAGAGCCAAACCCAACATTTCCCCATCCCTCCCCCAAATATCTGGTTCGTTGCCACCCAATCTGGGATCGCTGTGATGTGGGAAACTCTGGATTGTTTAGGCTGCTGGAATTTCATACCAAGGGCAAGTGGCCTTGAAAAAGCTCAGCATAACCAGTACAAACCAGTCTTCTGCACATGTCAGCTCCCCCTCCCCATTTCCCACCATTAGATACACAGATGTGGATTGCCCCAAATGCCTCCCCCATCCCTTCCCCTTTGATGGCAGAATGCCAGCAAAGCGCCAGGCTGATGATGGAAATCCTGACATGCTGCTCCCCTTAAAAAGGATGCTAATCCTGCAAAAGAGAGAGAGAACAAAGAAAAAATAGGATTAGATCATTTTGGTTTGTCAGGGTATTGATTGTGGAACTGCTTAAGGAGTTTGGTGGCTTTAACATGTTTGAGGTCCATCCACTCCATTTTGGAAGGGGAAAGTTTTCCCATGCCAATAGGTACTGGATCTTCCTGTGGTGTCTGCAGAATCCAGAATGTCCTTGACTTCAAAATGTTGCTCCCCTTCGATCATGAGAGGCTCAGGTAGAGGTGGTGGCATTGGGCGCAGGGGAGAGAGCACTTCAGGTTTCAGCAGATTGCAGTGAAAGTTTGGATGGATGTGCCTGAGTGATTTGGGGAGTTTGAGTTGTGACTGGGTTAATCAGGCATTCAATGGGAAAAGGTCCAACATACTTGGGTTCCATTTGTTTTGACAGTTGCCTGGTTTGCAAGTACTTGGAAGATAAATACACCTGATCCCCTACATTAAAGTCCTTAGACTTCATGCATTTTTTGTCTGCTTGCTTTTTATAGGTGTCCCTCGCCTCTTCTAGCGATTTTCCAGCCACTGGCCAGATGCTTTGTAATTGGGTTACCCAGTCTTTGAGAGAGGTGACGGAGGGGATGTGACCATGGGTAATTCAGATATTGAGGCAAAGTCTTGGCCCATGACCACTTTGAATGGGGTGAAGCCTGTACTGCTATAGATGGAGTTATTGTAAGCTACATGTCATGGTTCCGACAGACAGAGACAAATAAAGCAGAACTCTGAGGCTTACAATTCCTCAAAGAACATGTTTATTGATACAAAGTATCGGCACTTCAAAAGTGAAACCAAGTCTGAAGAGATGCATAACAATTCCCCAATACAAAGTTAAAAACTCCCGCCCCTAAGGCTATGCAAGCAACTATGTTTCCCCATACAGCTTGTTGGCAGGCTTTTCATGAAATGCCCAGCCTGCAGTCTCAGAAGCAACCGATGACCTTGGTTCCCATGAGAGAAAGTCCGAGAGAGAAAGTCTGTTTTGTCTAGCGCAACACCTGGCAACTCCCCTCCCTCCATGCTATGTGTCAACTAGAAATGAAAAGGAAAAAATGGCTGCAGCCATGCTCATTCTAAAGTTGACACTATGTTGGCAAAGGGGAGGAGTTCCATCCAGTTGTCTTATAAACACATAACACCTGAGGTACTGCTCTAGAACCCCATTGGTCAGTTCACACCACCTATTAGTTTGGGGGTGATGACTGGAGCTTAGTCCCTGGAAGGTCCTCCACAGCCCCAGAAACTCCTGCCAAACCTTCAAGGTGACTTGCACTCTGCAATTGGAGATTATTTGTTGCAGAGCCCCATGCAGTCTATATACATGTTGAACAAAAAGTTTAGCCAAGGCACAGGTGGATGGAATCTTTTGGCAGGGTACGAAATGTACTTGTTTCGATGATAGGTCCATTATGACCCAGATCACCATATTTCCTGAGCTCTCAGAGAGTTCTACAATAAAGTCCATGGAGATTTCTTTCCATGGAGCGCTAGGCTCCACTACTATTTGAAGGAACCCTGGTGTTTTCCCTTGCCGAGGCACATACTAGGTGGCTTGCCACATACCCCTCAATGTCCCTTTTCAGCGATGGCCACCAAAACTGTCATTTGACTAAATGGAGCATTATTACAAACCTGAAATGTCCCACAGTTTTAGAGTCACGGCTTTTCTCTAGAATTAACAGTCTCTGGCTTTTCAGGATGTACAGTTTAGCTCCCACCTACACCAAACCATCTCTCATGGTGCACTCATCTTTATGTTTTTGGAACCATTCATTTCCCTCCAGGGCTCCTTTTAAGGTGGCTTCAATGTTTTCTGTTTTGGGGGCTTTCGCTCTCATTTGTGCCCTGGTGATTACTGGTGCCATCAGTTGATTGGAAGGAATGACTGGTCTGATTATTTCTAGTTTAGAGTTATTATACTGAGGCATTCTAGATAGTGTATAAGCTAGGACATTTTTCCCACCTGGGAGGTATTTCAGAGTGAAATTTAAGTGATTAAAGTATTGTTTTATCAAGCATCGGACTTGTTTTGGTAACAGCTTTCAGGGGATTTTTAGGACTCAGTGCACTGCGTATGCCTCTTTTTCTCAAACGGCCCACTGACACTTGGTGTCGCTGAGTTTTTGGGACATGTAGGTGCATGGTTGCAGGGCCCCCTCGTGATTTCTTTGTAGGAGGACTACTCCCATGGCCACTTTGCTGGCATTGGCTTGGATGACAAAAGGAGCATTGGAGTCTGGGTGCTTTAGGATTGGATCAGCCACAAACAGGCACTTAAGTTTCTCAAAGGCCACTTGACATTCCATTGTCCATTGGAGCAGCTGGCTGGGCTTGGGCAGCCTTTTGTTTTTAGCAAGTTTGTGATGGGGAGGGCGATTTGTGCGAACAATGGGATGAATTGCTGATAGAAGTTTGCAAATCCCCAAAAGCTCTGCAGTTGTTTTCTAGTGCAGGGTGGAGTCCAGTCCAGTACTGCACAGACATTCCTTCGTGGGATGTGGTAACTTAAATAGTCAATTTTGCTTTGATGCAACTCATATTTAGAAAGTTTAGCATATATCTGAACTGCATGAAGTTTCTTTAGTACCATCCTCACCAGCCTGACATGCTCTGCCATAGTCTCAGTATAGATTAAAATGTCATCTAAATCAGGGCTTTTCAACCTGTGGTACGCGTACCACTTGTGGTACATTAACAAGTGGCAGGTGGTATGCAGCCCTGCCTAGCCAAGTGTAGTGGGGGAGGGAAAGAGCCAGCGCAGGCAAGAACTTACAGTGAGAGAGTCCTCTGGAGCTGCAGAGGCACGGAGGAGAGAAGGAGGGAGGGAAGGAGATGGAGAGTGGAAGGATTCTTATGTGCTTTTGTGACTTTGAAGTTCTGGGATTTGTGCAATGTGGGCTTTGTGTTCTTAAGGAGTGTTTGGCAATTTCTATTTGGCTGATGGCTGATGTCTCCTGTTAGCTTCTATTGCTCTCCTATTGTTAGCTGTAGGTTTTGCTGCAAGGGATTTTGAAGTAGCCAGTAGCTAATTCTTAAAGGGGAATGTGCCTTTTTAAGCTAGTTCACTCAGCAGTTTGTCTTTTCTGTTTCTGGAGGCTTTTCCTTGTTTGATGAATATATGGAAGAGAAAAAATATGGTTTTTTTTTCTCAAATTCTTCCTTCAGAAGGAGGTGGGCGTGAGAAAGAGGGAGGCAGGGAAGGAGGGAAGTCCCGCCTTAGCACTTGGCCACCAGCAACCCTGCCATTGACTTTACTTGTCAAAAGGTTGCAAAAGGGGATCACATGACCCTGGGACACTGTGACCATCATAAATATGAATCAGTTGCCAAGCATCCAAATATAAATCACATGACCCTGGGCATGCTGCAATGGTCATAAGTGTGAAAATGGTCATAAGTCATTTCAGTGCAATTGCAACTTTGAACAGGGTTTTTTTTTTTGGTCATCAAGTTTTTGACACCTTGCTAGGTGGTACTCGAATATTGCCATATCCTAAAAGTGGTACAATCGGTGAAAAGGTTGAAAAGCCCTGATCTAAATATACCAGTACCACTTTGTATAAATGTTCATGCAGCACCTCATTTATCAGTTGCATAAAGACCGTGGTGGCTCCTTGTAATCCAAATGGGAGGACTCTGAACTGGAATCACCCTAAGGGGCAGTTGAATACGGTCTTCCGTTCATCTCCCTCTTTGATCTTAACTTGGTAATATGCTTCTCACAGGTCTAGCTTTGTGAAGACCTTCCCCTTTGCCAAATGGGCCAGCATGGCTTTCATTAGCAGCATGAGGTAAACATTTTCTGTGCAGACAGCATTTAACCCTCTATAGTCCGCACATAGACAAAGGTGCCCATCTTTCTTTTCTCGGAACAGAACCGGGGCAGCTACTCGGGGTTGGGCCAGTTGGATGAACCCTCATTCTAGATTTTTGTCAATGAAGGTCTGTAGCTCACCCAGTTCCCTAGGGGTCATTGAGCATAGCTTGGGTTTGGATAATTTGGCCCCCATCAGGATTTCTATGGAATAGTCAGTGGGCCAGTGGGCTGGGAATGCATCTGATCCCTTTTTGCTAAATACATCTTGCAGGTCTTGGTAATCTTTGGGGATTCGAGAGCTTGCCTCCTTCTGTACCTGAAATGCAGCTTGCCATACTTTGCAAGAGTCCCGTTGGTTTCCCCAGTGGTTTCTTTGCCACTGCACAGACTGGACAACTGGCCACATAGCTTTTAATGTTCTTTTTCAAACAACATCACCAAAACTGCCGTTTGATCAACTGCAAGGTTTTTACAAAACTAAAGTGCCCTGCAGACTTAGAGTCATGAGAGCCATGTAAAACAGTGCTCCTCAAGTTCAAGGGCACATACAATTTAGTTCCAACCCAGTCCAGTCCATCATGCATAGTGCAGTCATTCTTATGAGCAGTAAGCCACTCATTGAGTTTTAGTGCTTCTTTCAGTTTCTTGCACAGTTTATTTGAAATCTCAGATTCTTTTCTCCCCTGAGATCTAGTGGTCACTGGAGTGGTTCGCTGTTTAGATGGAATGACTGGTCAAACCACTTCAGCTTTAACACTATTGTATTGAGGCAATCTGGACAAAGTGTCTGCCATAACATTCTTTCTACCCGGAATATAGCGCAGGGTGAAATTGAATGGGTTAAAGTATTGAGCCCAGTGGGCTTGCTTAGGGGATAGTTTACACAGGATTTTCAGAGCCTCCAGATTTTTATGGTCACTCCACACCTCGAACAGTACTTTTGCTCCCTCTAGAAAGTGCCGCCAAGTAAGCAAAGCCCACCGTATCACATATGCCTCCTTTTCCCATACTGCCCACCTCTGCTCAGTTTCAGTAAGTTTTTTTTAGAGGTGTATATGCAGGGTTGCAGCAGGAGCTGGGCATTCTCTTATGAGGCATTGTTCCCCACAGCTACATCACTAGCATCTGTCTGAATTACGAAAGGAGCATTTGGGTCAGGTACTTTAGCATTGGTCCGCCACAAGCAGCCATTTTTCGAATGCCGCTTGGCATTCCATAGTCCACTTAAGTGGCTGACTTTGCTTCAGCATGCCGTCGTCCTTAGTTTTTAAAAGGTTGGTGATTGGTAATGTGATTTTGACAAATGAGGGGATGAATTACCGGTAGAAATTGGCAAAGCCTAAGAAACTTTGTAATTGCTTCCTGGTGTGAGGAGGGGCCCACTCTAACACTGCCTGCACCTTTTCTACTCCTTCATGAGATATATGGTAACCCAGGTAATCAACATTATCTTGGTGAAATTCGCATTTACAGAGCTTTGCATACAATTTGGCCACTCAAAGTCTCTTTAGGACCCCTTGCACCAACTTCACATGTTCCTCCATAGTCTCAATATATATTAAAATATCATCAAAATACACTAGCATCCCTTTATATAAGTAGTCATACAATACCTCATTGATCAGTTGCATGAAATCAGCTGGGGCTCCCTGCAAACAAAGGGGAGCACTTAAAACTGAAAGCATCCCAGAGAGTAGTTAAACACAATTTTCCATTCATCACCCTTCTTGATTTGAACCCGGTAATAAGTCTCCTGCAAGTCTAATTTAGTGAAGATTTTGCCTTTGGCTAAATGCACAAGCATATCTTTCATCAGAGGCAATGGATTAACATTTTCTATGTACACTGCATTTAGCCCTCTATAGTGAACATACAAATGAAGGGTTCCTTCATTTTTCTTCCAGATCAACACCGGGGCTGCCACTCGTGGTCTAGCTGGTTGAATAAATCCATTTTTTAAGATTTTGTCTATGAACATGCAAAACTCTTCTAGTTCTCATGGAGTCGAGTAGAGTTTAGGTTTTGGGAGTTTAACCCCAGGAAGAATTTCAATACCACAGTCAGTTGGGTGATGAGGAGGGAGAGTGCTGGAGCCCTTCTCACTAAACACATCCCGTAGATCCCAATACTCCTTGGGGATTCCGGGCTTGCTTTTCGGGTGCTCCTGTGCAGCTGCCCCTATCTCCCTCTTTTCTTTGGCTTTCTTGTCTCTGGGCATTGGAAACTCTTCCCTTTTTTGGCCGCCTTGTGCTAGATTTTTACAAGCCCTCTCCTCCAGTTTACATAGGGGTTCCATTTCTGGAGCCAGGACAGTCCAAGCACACCACCTGCACGCTTCCCTTCCCAAATGCCCATTGCCTCCTCCCTCCCCATTTCCATGGCAGCAACCTTGAAGGAAAGCTATAATGGCCAAGCTGACACAGAGACTACCTAAGATGTCAACGCTGCTAACATTGGATGTTCTTACTTTGACAACATATGAAGATGCAGCCTTTTTCTTTCTCATGCTTTACTCTTAGAATTAAATGATGCTGGGGGAGGAGGCGGAATGTGGTAGGAGTTAGTTAAACATAACAATATTGTACTAGTGTGTGAAATAAGAGCTGATAAGAATTGGCGGGTAGCAGAACAGGAGGGAAAGCCTGCATTTCAAACTAATTGGACAATGTGATTTATGACTGTTAATTGAAGGAGGGAATTGTGCTTTGATACTATGTGCTCGGGGAGAGGAATCCAGTTTTTGGCTTCAACTATGTTAGTGCCGAAGCTATGCTACTCCCATAAAGATTCTTTAAGGTAAACAATGCCTCGAAGTTCTTTGAAGAGTTACATCTGTTGGAACCATGACATTAAGCCAAAAACTCCAAACTTTCCAAATTATTTAGGGGTCCTGAGCTCCAGTCGCTATCCCTAGACTTGGGGGATAAGCTGGCAAAGATTCAGGGAAGATTTTATCATGAAGGAAATTGTACTTGCCTGAAGCCCTCCACTTAATGCTCTCAAACACAGCCATGACGTAAAACAGGCTGGACACTTTGGATATTAAAAAACTCTACATCTCATCCACCGGCAATTTTGGTGGGCGGGGCTAAAACGGGATGTGGAAAACTATGTCAGGAGTTGTACTGTATGTGCCACCATGAAAAGAATTCCAGGGAAGCCCCCTGGGTTACTGCAGCCGGTGGCAGACCCTTCTCAACAATGGGAAGAAATAGCTATGGACTTTATAGTAGACCTACCTGAGAGTAGAGGAAATACTGTCATCTGGACTGTGATAGACTTGTTTTCGAAGCAGGCTCATTTCATCGCCTGCAAAGGACTCCCATCTACACAACGACTGACTAAATTGTTCCTGAAACATATCTACCGGCTGCATGGAGCCCCTAAATGAATAATTTCGGACAGGGGGGTGCAGTTCACAGCTAAGGTTTGGAGGAGTTTTCTTAAATTAATAGGATCATCTCAAGGTCTATCATCTGCTTTTCACCTGGCTACTAATGGGGCCTCGGAAGCCGCTAACAAGATGGTGGATCAATATCTCAGATGTTATATTTCCTACCAACAAACCAATTGGACCGACCTTCTCCCTTTTGCAGAGGTGGCTTACAATAACTCTGTTCACAGCAGCACTGGCTTCACGCCTTTCAGAGTGGCTACAGGGAAAGAGTTCAGCCTAATACCTGAATACCCTCAAACGCCCTCCGCTTCTCAGACACTTGATCAATGGGTGAGGGGGTGGGAAGAGGTTTGGAAAGCCATGAAACCTGCTTTAAAAAAGACTTCCGAGACTTATAAAAAGCAGGCAGACAAAAAGAGAGCCCCTCAAAGAACATTCCAAGTTGGGGAAAAGGTTTATCTGTCGACTAAATATTTACACCTTAAATTACCCAGTAAGAAATTAGGACTGAAATTCTTGGGTCCTTTCCCCATCGTAAAGATTATCAATCTAGTCACAGTAGAATTAAAACTCCCTAGGCTTTTAGGGAGAATTCACCCTGTCTTCCATTGCAGCTTGTTGAAACCTTTGCGAGAATCCACTTTAAGACCTCCCCCTAAGAAGGCACCCGGACTCCTTGTAGTGGCGGGTCAAACTCACTATGAAGTAAAGCATATTCTTGATTCTAGAATTTTTAAAGGGAAATTGCAGTACCTAGTATAATGGAAGGGATACTCGCTATCTGAAGCCATTTGGGTGAAATCTAGTGATGTGAAAGCCAACAGACTCATCAAAAGATTCTATAAGAAACACCCTAACAAACCGAGAGACAGTCCCTAACATCTGCTTTTGTTTACGCTACAGGATCTGTCCTTTTTGTAAGGGGGGCCGGATATCAATGCTGCTAACATTGGATGTTCTTGCTTTGACAACATATGGAGATGCAGCCTTTTTCTTTCTCATGCTTTACTCTTAGAATTAAATGATGCTGGGGGAGGAGGCGGAATGTGGTGGGAGTTAGTTAGACATAACAATATTGTACTAGTGTGTGAAATAAGAGCTGATAAGAATTGGCGGGTAGCAGAACAGGAGGGAAAGCCTGCATTTCAAACTAATTGGACAATGTGATTTATGACTGTTAATTGAAGGAGGGAATTGTGCTTTGATACTATGTGCTCAGGGGAGAGGAATCCAGTTTTTGGCTTCAACTATGTAAGTGCCAAAGCTATGCTACTCCCATAAAGATTCTTTAAGGTAAACAATGCCTCGAAGTTCTTTGAAGAGTTTCATCTGTCGGAACCATGACATGACCTTAGGTGAATTACTCTCACTCAGCCCTAGAAAGGAGGCAATGGCAAACCACTTCCAAAAAATTTTGCCATGAAAACTACAGGGATTAGTCCAGGCAGCATCCAGGAATCAAAAATTGACTATAAGATGGACACACACATAAACACACACGCAACTCAATAGTAATCATTTAATGATATTTTCTCCAATATAATATAAAGAAAAATAATGACTAAACATAAAAATATTATTTAAATAGATGTTTATTTAAATAAGATTTTTGATAGTTAGCAAAAATTGTTAAATTTCATTCATGCTTAGGACTAGATTCAGGCTGCAAATGTACAGGCAACCACACTATGGCAGCAAAGGGTTAGATTTTCTCTCTGCTGTCGTACATTGGTCATTAGACTTTTATTTCAAATCTAGTAACCATACACCTGTTAAATTTATGTCTTAACAGGCTCAATTCACAGAAAATGCTAAGCATGGTTTATAGCCCCTAATGGTTCCCTTCTGTTCAGATTTAAATCATATTCTGTTTTGCTTAATCTATATTTTCCCCCAGTTTGTTGGGCATAGGGAAATAAATCATTTGTGGGATCAGTTTGACAGTTACATAATTTTATTATATCAATACCCAAACTTCATATTTATTATTGCCAGTGACTCTAACATATATATTGGGTGGTCCAATACATTCTTGCACGCGTATACTCCCTAAATCCAATATGGGCTACTTTAAATATCAACATTGTACAATTGCATTATTTCATCTGGCTTAATTTGTAGATAATTTAGATCTAGTTATACTTAATAGCATAGTGAGGAACCCCCAGGAGTTGATATTCTGGCACCCTAATGAGGCCAGTGTGGTTGATTATATCATGATTTCCCAGACCTTTATTTATCTCTTAGCTTAGTTAGATATTGCAATTCACCCTAATAGTAACCATTATCCACTAATTTATCTTTTTGATTTTATGTATGCAACAAAACCACCAAGCTTAGAATGCACGAAAGACCCCACGTTAGAAGTGGCCCACTCCCCTGTTGACTTTATAACCAAGGGGCATGTACAGAACAGTCTCAAGGCCAGGCTAAAGTCTTGTCTTGAGTCTTGACCTCAGAGCTTCTGCTTCAAATGCACACCCAAATCTGCTCAGCTAATTGCTATAAACAAGTAGAGTCACTATAGTCAATTATTGTTAATCTCAATCAGAATAGAGCTGGAAGGGACCTTGAAGGTCTTTTAGTCCAACCCCCTGCTCAAGTAGGAGATCCTATACCCTTTCAGATACATGGCTGTCCAGTCTTTTCTTAAAAACCTCCAGTGATGAAGCACCTACAACTTCTGAAGACAAGCTGTTCCTCTACTTAATTGTCCTCACTGTTAGGATGTTTCTCCTTAGTTCTAGATTGCTTCTCTTCTTGATCAGTTTCCATCCATTGTTTCTTGTCTTGCCTTCTGATGCTTGACCCCCTCTTCTTTGTGGCAGCCCCTTAAATACAGGAATACTGCTATCATGTTACCCCTAGTCCTTCTTTTCTCTAGACTGGTCATACCCAATTCCTGCAACCGTTCTTCACATGTTTTTGTCTCCAGGCCTTTGATCATCTTAGTTGCTCTTCTTAGTTGCTTTTCCAAAGTCTCAACATCTTTTTTGTAATGTGGTGACCAAAACTGGATGCAGTATTCCAGATATGGTCTTACAAAGGATTTATAAAGCAGTACTAATACTTCACGTGATTTTGATTCTATGCCTTTGTTTATACAACCAAGGATTGTATTAGCTTTTTTGGCTGCTGCCACACAATGCTGGCTCATGTTTAAGTGATCATCCACTAGGACTCTAAGGTCCAACTCACAGTTACTGTTTTTGAGTCAGGTTTTTCCTAATCTGTACTTGTACCTTTGGTTTTTCCTTCCTAGGTGTAAAACCTTGCTTTTCACCACATTAAATTTCATATTGTTGGACAGGGCCCATTGTTCAAGTCTGTCAAGATCTTTTTGGATCCTGAGCTTGTCTTCTAGTGTGTTGGCTATTCCTGCCAGCTTAGTGTCATCTGCAAACTTGATGAATTCCCCTTCTATTCTCTCATCTAAATCTCATCTAAGTCTCATCTCCAAGGCTCCCTGACAAGATTTTCAACAGCCAATGCTCTTTATGCATATAAAAAGGTCTAAACCCTAGTATGATTATGATTGCATCAAGCCTAAAAGAGCTGTCCTAAAATGGGGGAATGAAATCACCTCCAGATGCTTTACCTGGGTTTAATTGGACCATAAGCTCTTTAACTCAGCTATAGACACAGATGGCCAATCCAGAAGGTCACTACAAGAAGGAATCACATCTAAGATTACAGCAGTTTTCCTTTTAAGATGCTACAAAAGTTTCACCACCAAAAGTGGTGAAATAGATCTGACAATGTTTTTCTCTCTCTCTTGATTATAATATTAATGAATAATTTGCAAGGAAATGTTAAGTTACAATACAAAAGAAATCTATTCTTCAATTAACTTTTTTTTAAACAAACAGTAATCTACTGCAAAGTTAGTCATTTGCCTCAAAATTGTAAACTATGCAAATTTTATGAAGTTCCAAATTATCCCCCAAAGACAAAAGTTGTTATTAAGGTTCTGACAAGAACTAATTTTAGCTTAACATGTCAAAACATCTCAAAGAGATGTTAAAAAATACATAATTGAATGCATAAAGTTTATTCTGTTTGTAGTCACAAACAAAAATTCACGGGAAAAGGATTTGGCACTAATCGCCCTCTATTAGCAGAGAGTTACTGATATAGCAAGGATGTAAAACTGCAGAATCAATCTATGTTTAGTACAGGTAGCCCTCGACTTACAACCACAATTGAGCCCAAAATTTATGTTGCTAAGTGAGACATTTGTTAAGTGAGTTTTACCCCATTATATGACTTTTCTTACCATAGTTGTTAAGTGAATCATTCCAGTTGTTAAGTTAGTAACCCAGTTGTTAAATCAATCTGGCTTCCCCATTGACTCTACTTGTCAGAAGGTCACAAAAGGTAATCACATTATCTTGAGACACCGCAACCATCATAAATATGAACCAGTTGCCAAGCATCTGAATTTTGATCACATGCCCATGGGGAAACTGCAATGGTTGTAAGTATGAAAAATGGTTATAAGTCACTTTTTTCAGTGCCCTTGTAACTTTGAACAGTCATTAAATGAACTGTTGTACGTTGAGGACTACCTGTACAAGTAGAATCAAAGGGACCCTATCTCAGACGCTTTTTAAGTGCGTGGGTGGGTGGGAAATCAGCATAATAAATAATGCAAAGCTTAGCTGCACATTTCATCTTCTTCCCCACTATGGAATCTATTTAGAAAATTGGAAGTCTCTAAAAAATGAAGAGACGCTAAAAGGATCCAAACGATTACACAGCTCCTTAAAAAAAATTAATGATAGCCTTAAGGATGCACTTAAGCTTTCCTCAGTGCAGAATACGTTGATTATTCTCATTTCATCTCTAAAATAAATTTATGCATGCACAACACACAAATATGCACATAAATGGATATAAACTGTGAAATAGGTTCTTTCACTGCATTGACATGGTAGGAATGGTAGGAATCCCTAGAACACAAAACCAGTTATAAATTCCAAGAAAACAAATCAAACAATGAGGTAGGAAGTGATGAGAAAAAAGAAAAACTCCAACAACAATCAGGAGATGCAGGAAACATACCCACGGACAGGCATAAAGGTCTTAAATGCTTATATACAAATGCTCAAAGCTTGGGAAACAGAGTGAACTAGAAGCAATAGGGCAGGTATGACATAGTTGGCATTACAGAAACCTGGTGGAGCAAAACTCATGACTGGAATGTACTGATGGATAGATACAAATTGTTCAAAAGAAACAGGTCTACAAAAAGAGGAGGGGGAGTTGCACTATATGTAAGAGAACACTACATATCTACAGAAATGCACGTGATCAAAGATAAAATCCCTCCAGAATGTATATGGGTCAATATAAAAGGGGGAAAAGTGACATTACCATAGGTGTATATTACAGGCCACCCAACCATTCAGAAGAAATAGATGAATTCTTTGCCAACCAGTTAACAAACATATGTAGGAAGCATACCACATAGTAATCGGAGACTTCAACTATCCAGATATCAACTGGGAGACAAACTCTGCATTGACTGGGAGATCAAACAGCCGACAACTTTGTTATGTATTGAGGTTAATTGCTTAGAAACTGTTGGAAACGGCCAAAGGGCTGCACCTGCTTAAGCTCCAGACTGACTGTCTACATGCTAATTATCTTGTCTTTAAGAGGGAAATACTGCTTTAATTCTTTTGGCTGCCGCCTAGTGGTGAGCTGTATAAATAGTGGTTAAGCAGCAGTTTGGGCTGCTTCTGTTGTGAACTGAATAAAAAGTTGTTGTTTGCACCATTCACCTCATCAATGCCTCACCGAACTAGAAACATAACAGTGATGACGAAGGTGGGATGTGCTGCAAAGAAATAAAGAGCCAGAAGTCACTAGGGGTAAGACCAGGCCTCAGCACCCTGGTAGGAACTACATTCCCCCCCTCTGCCTGCCAGTAAGCAATGCTGGAGGCCAACGCCCCATCCCCAGGACCACCAACAGAAGCCTTAGCAGCACAAGGCATTGCGAGGTCAGAGACAACTCACCATGGCCAAGCTCGGAAAACTGTCGGAGTTCGACATCACGCATCTGGAGAGGTGGAGTTCATACATCTCTCGCGTCGAGAACTATCTGAGAGCTAACCAAGTTAGCGAAGATGGCTTAAAGGCCACAACGCTGCTGTGCGTGTGTGGCCAGGCGACATTCGATATAGCTGAGAACTTGGTCGCTCCAGCTACGCTTGAGTCAGTTGCCTACGCCAAGCTCAAGAAAATGCTCAAGGAGCACTTCGAGCCAAAGCTCTCTGTTATAGCCTGGAGACACGCCTTCGAACAACGGGAGCAGCAAACAGGCGAGTCTGCCGCTGAGTTCATAGCCGCCCTACAACAGGCATCCTGGCTCTGCAATTTCTCAGACCTCGAAGAAAGACTAAGAGACCGTTTAGTGTGCGGGCTGAGGAACCGAAATCTTCAGCAGAAATTGTTTGCGAAGGAGATCTTGTCGTTCCAGGATGCCCTGAAGGAGATTATGGCTGAAGAAGCTGCCGGGGGAGCAGTCAAAGCCTTATGGTCCTCCAAGAACACTTCCAGCCCAGAAACCGTTCACCATAAAGATGCTGAATGGGAGGAAGACCCCGACATGTACCATGAGATCGATTGGTTGCAGAAACCACCAGAAAGGGCCCAGCGGCCATTTGACAAGACAGTTCCCTTCACTCGATGTGTGGGTTGCGGAGGCCGACATAGACGCTCAGAGTGCAGGTTCCGCACAGCAATGTGCCGGGCATGTGGCAAACAAGGTCACATCGCCGCCGTCTGTAGAGGGAAGCTCCACAAGTAGAGTTTCTCAGGAAAGGTACCGGGGCCCCGGGGCAACACAGAGTTGGCTATTTCTCCAGCCGAAGGAGCGTGTGTAGAACAGGTGCCCATCGCCCACTTAAGGAGAAGCTGAGACTCAAAGTCAAGCTCCAAGGAGTTCCATGCCACATGGAACTGGACACTGGGTCAGCCCTATCTATAATTTCCCAAGGAACATTGAACCACATTTGTAGTCGCAGCGGCAAACGAGTTAAACTCAAGCCGTCGAATCTCCTGCTTACAGATTTCCAAAACTCCCGCATAGCACTTAAAGGAGAAGCTATGCTCAAAATTCAATTCAAAGAGTTTGAGGGTCCCCTGGAAGTTGTGGTAGTTGAGGGCAATCGCACAAGCCTCATCGGGCTAGACTGGTCTGATGCCTTGGGCATCCATGTGACTGGCATAAACCGAACACAAGCAACGGACCTGGAGGCCATTTGCCAGGAGTTTGCTGATGTTTTCAGCTCTGACTTAGGAAAGTACAAGGGACCTCCAATTGCCTTCCACCTTGATCCTAACATAACTCTAATAAGGATCAAGCCTCGTAGAGTGCCTTTTGCCCTTAAATCTAAAATCAATGCAGAGCTGGACAAGCTGTTGCAACAAGGCATGTTGCAGCCAGTAGACAGCAGCCGGTGGGAAACCCCTATAGTTACGCCACTTAAGGCCAACGGGGAGGTGCGCATTTGCACGGATTATAAGTGCACTATTAATAGAGCACTTCAACAACATTCATATCCGGTGCCTGTAGTCAGCCATATTTTGGCGTCACTACAGAGAGGTCGCATATTCGCCAAATTACATTTGGCTCAAGCCTACCAACAACTGCCTGTGGATGACGCCATGGCGGAGGCTCAGACCATAGTTACCCACAGGGGAGCTTTCAGGGTAAAGCGCCTACAATTCGGGGTCAGTGTCGCCCCAGGAATTTTCCAGAGCATGATGGAGCACACGCTCAAAAATATCCCAGGAGTGTGTCCATATTTCGATGATGTCCTCATAGCTGGGGAGTCAGTAGAAATATTGGCAGAAAGGCTCAAAGCTGTCCTTCAGCGTTTCCATGAAGCGGGGCTGAAACTAAAGAGGGAGAAATGCAAAATAGGGGTAGCTTCAACCGAATTTCTCGGGTTCCGCATTGATGCCGCAGGCATTCACCCTGCTGAATCCAAGCTCAAAGCAATTCAGCAGGCCCCCAGTCCTATGTTAAAGGGGGTGCTTCAAGTCTTCTTAGGACTACTTAATTTCTATCATGCCTTTCTTCCACACAAGGCCGCAGTGGCAGAGCCATTACACTGGCTCTTGGACAAAAAGGCACAGTGGCAGTAGACGAGCGTCCACGAGAGAAGCTTCTCAGCAGTCAAATCACTGCTGTCTTCAAACTCGGTACTAACACATTTTAATGAACAGCTGCCTATCAGCATTGCTTGTGATGCGTCCCCATATGGGGTAGGGGATGTGTTGAGTCATTTAATGGCTGATGGGAGACAAGTCCCCATAGCCTATTATTCAAGGACTCTGTCCTCGGCAGAACGCAACTACACCCAAATAGATAAGGAGGCATTGGCCATTGTGGCTGGCATTAAGAAATTTCATGACTATTTGTATGGTCAGCCATTCACGGTCTTTACAGACCACAAGCCACTACTGGGTCTGTTCACGATGGACAAACAAACACCTCAGATCATCTCTCCAAGGATGCTGAGGTGGTCCATCTTTCTGTCAGCTTTTAATTACAGGCTGATTCACAAACTGGGCAGGGAAATGGGCCATGCAGACAGCCTTAGCAGGCTGCCCCTGCCACAATTAGAGCCAGATCCCACTCCAGCTGCTCGAATCTTGGCTATCCAGGATTTGCCAGAGTCTCCCCTTAATGCAGGGGACGTGGCTGCTGAAACTGCTGTGGACAGAACGCTGAGCCGCATGTTGAATTGAGTGCTCACAGGATGGCCGGACATGAGTCCGGGGCCTGATTTTCAGAGCTTCAGCAGGAGGAAGGACGAGCTATCAGCCCACAAGGGCTGCATTCTGTGGGGGAGTCGGGTCATAGTCCTGAACTCCTTGAGGCCCAGAGTATTGGAGTCTCTGCATGAGGGACATCCGGGAATAGTCCGGATGAAGGCACTTGCGAGAAGCAACCTATGGTGGCCAGGGTTAGATAAAGATATAGAGGCCCAAGTACATAGTTGCTACATTTGCCAGCAATCAAGACCAGAAATGCCTCAAGCTCCAGTCCACCGATGGGAAACCACACAAGCCCCGTGGTCAAGAATCCACATCGATTTTGTGGGAACCTTTCAGGGACAGCTGTTCCTCATTGTGGTGGACAGTCACTCTAAGTGGTTAGAGGTCGCACCTGTTCCAACTATGACTACTGCCAGGACCATCCAGGAACTGCGCAGGATCTTTGCAACGCACGGGTTACCCGACGTGATAGACAATGGGGCTGAGTTTACCGCTGCAGAATTCCAGTCCTTTTTAAGGGCTAACATGATCAGGCATGCCACTTTGGCCCCTTTTCACCTGGCCTCTAACGGCCAAGCAGAACGCATGGTCCGAACGACCAAAGAATCCTTAAAAAGGATCGTAACCGGCAACTGGCAGCATAGACTAGCTGACTTCTTACTCTGCCAATGCATGAGTCCCTGCAGAAGCCCAGCAGAATTAAGATGGGGCCGTCGCTTAATCACTAAACTGGATTGTCTGCATCCAGACCGAGTTGCCTCGGAATCAGTACAGCCCAAGCCACCGCGGAGCTTGCAAGTTGGCGACCAGGTTTGGGCTCGAAACTACAGGCAAGGGGCACTGTGGGTGGTAGCTGTGGTTGGTAAGGTGTCAGGGCCACTCTCTTACGAAGTGGTCCTGGAAGATGGTCGAGTAATACGCAGGCACATTGACCAACTGCGCAGAAGGCTAGCAAACCAGCCGCTGGCTCATGACTCTCGCAAAAGCCAAATCCAGGGGGAGCCCGACAGCTGCCGTGCATCTGAGTCTTCGAGCAAGGGCGAGACTCCCAGGAGAGGGGCACTAGCGGACAGTGAGTTGCCCCAAACATAGAGACTGCACCCACTGAGCAATTCCGGCAGTCAGCTCTGATTCCCAGCATAGTGGAAACCATTCCACCTATGGACACTGGCTCGGGTCTACCCGGACAGACCAGCCACAGAGACTCAGGGCTACCCGAGCAAATGGGTCCCAAAGCCCCGGTCTACCCAGCCTGGCAGGCGAGCTATTAGACAGGGGGCCTACAGCGGTGCCAAGGTGCTTGGAACGGTCAAGAAAGCCACCAAAATATTTACAGGACTATGTTCAATATTTGTCATTATGAACTATCTAGGGGGAAGGGGTGTTATGTATTGAGGTTAATTGCTTAGAAACTGTTGGAAACGGCCAAAGGGCTGCACCTGCTTAAGCTCCAGACTGACTGTCTACATGCTAATTATCTTGTCTTTAAGAGGGAAATACTGCTTTAATTCTTTTGGCTGCCGCCTAGTGGTGAGCTGTATAAATAGTGGTTAAGCAGCAGTTTGGGCTGCTTCTGTTGTGAACTGAATAAAGAGTTGTTGTTTGCACCATTCGCCTCATTAATGCCTCACCGAACTAGAAACATAACAAACTTTATCATCCAAAAAGTAGAGGAGGGAACTAGAAGTAAAGCTATATTGGACCTAATCCTTACTAATCGAGAAGAAGTGATAGAGGGAGTTGACGTTGCCAGAACCTTGGGTGAAAGTGACCACATCATGCTGAAATTCAATATAATGCAAACACAAACAATAGAAAATAATCCAACCAGAGTCTTAAACTTCAAAAGACCTGATTTTAACAAACTCAGAGAGAACCTAGGAAAGATTCCATGGATGAAAATCCTAAAGGGGAAAACAACTCAAGAAGCGTGGAAAACTCTGAGGAGTATGATCATAGGAACCCAGTCCAGTGCAATACTACTGAATAAGAAAAACAAGAAATTCAAGAGGAAACCAGCATGGCTGCAGAAAGATCTCTCTGACAAACTGAAAGACAAAAAAGACAAGAAATGGAAAGAGGGAAACATAACTAAGGCTGATTATCAGCAGACAGCCAGAACATGCAAAGATGAAGTCAGGAAGGCAAAGGCTCAGAATGAACAAAGACTTGCAACAGAAATCAAGGAGAATAAAAAAAGTTTCAACATATTAATAACAAGAAAAAAGTCAAGGAAACTGTATGTAGGTCCACTAAAGAGAGAAGATGGCAAGGAAGTAACAGGCAGTAGGGAGAAAGCAGAGCTGCTTAACTCATTCTTTGCATCAGTCTTCACACAAAAAGAAATTAAAGCACAACATACCAAAAAAAAAACTATTGCAAAAGGCAAACTAGAAATAAAAATAAAAAAGAGAACACCTATCCGACCTTAACGAATATAAATCACTGGGACCTAACAGATTACATCCCAGAGTTCTGAAGGAGCTGGCAGATGTTATCTCAGAACCATTGTACCTCAAAAATCCTGGAACACCAGGGAAGTACCTGATGATTGGAAAAGGGCTGAGGTGGTTCCCATCTTCAAGAAAGGAAAAAAACAGACTTCCAGTTTGCCATCACGGCCGCCGCAGACACTGGAAGGCAAATTCTGTGTTCCGCGTTCGGTTTTGCTCCACTGGGGGACCCTGGAAAGGGTCGAATGTTGCCCTGTAGGGGTGACGAGTGAGGAGGGGACCCCCGCTTGATCATGGGAGGGTGGCAGCCATTCCGCTCGATCCAGGGCAGCCCTCCAAACCGGCGGAGGAAAGACCAGCCATAGTAATATGGCCCGTCACTAGGCTGCAGACAACCGAAGTCAAACTTACCACCAAGCACTTAGAAAGAAATGCGGGTGAAACTGGGTGAGATCCGATCTTCTCTTTACCCTAAGTACTTTCTTTTCCTGTAAAAGCTGCCTGAAGTATCTTTCCCCCTGTGAGGAGAGAGGGAAAGGAATTTCTATCCCACCCTCTAAGAATAGCGGTGATTGACTACCCAGGGGAATTAAAGCACTAAAAGAACAACTTTAATCTAATTGGATTTATATGTTCCTGAAACTTGGGGACCAAAAATTTTCCTACTTTTATTGGAGACTTTTGCTTTTATCTATAAAAAAGAAATAAAATTGGAAAAAGGATTATAAAAATTTTGGACTTAAAAAAATGGCAACGGTGACATCTTGTGAACTTGTTTTCGACAGGGAGAAGTGCGAATCAGGTATTACACATCAGTCATGCAAGAACAGAAAGGCATCCGAAAAGAGAAGCCACCTTCTGGTTGGTGATTCGATTATAAGGGATGTAAATTTAGGAAAGGACACAGAGGTTCCAAAAGAGGTCAGGTGTCTCCCAGGTGCTACTGCCAGTAGAGACAAGAAACGTATTTCTAAAATAATCAAGAATGCCAGCAAGGACTGTGATGTGGAGGCTATTGTACATCTTGGCACTAACGATCTGTCCCAAAAAGATGTACTCTCTGTGCAGAATGATTTCCAGAGCTTGGGGCAGGAACTTAACGGAATAGGCCGTAGGCTTACTTTTTCAGAGGTTTTACCAGTGTACAAGGAGCAAAATGGAAAAGGCCAGCGTATAGTACAATTTAATATGTGGCTAAAGGAGTGGTGTAAAGGGGAAGGCTTTGGATATATTAGTCACGATGTCAGTAGCTGGTCCAATGAAAAAGAGATGGTTTGCATCCATCAAAGAAAGGAACTGAGTTACTCGGCTATAAATTCACAGATTATATGGAGGAATATTTAAACTAAACAGCGGGGACAGTGAGTTAATTGATACAGAACATCCCTGTCCCCGGCAATCTAAAAACTATAGGGCTATTAGTGCATGTAACATAGATGTGTGTGTGGACAAGAATATCAACCTTGCTGTCAAGCAAAATCAAGCTTTCAATAGCGAGTGCCACACAAAGTACACTAACCAAATAGGAGGTAGGACAATAGGGGAACTCAGGCACCACACAGGTTATGTAGAAAGTAAACACAGGGTCAGTCATAAAGGACTCAAATGTCTATACACCAATGCACAGAGTATGAACAGCAAACAGGGTGAACTAGAAATTCAGGTTAATGAGGGCAGATATGATATTGTTGCCATTACGGAAACATGGTGGGATGAAACCCACAAATGGAACACACAGCTAGAGGGATTTAAATTATTTGAAAGAAACAGACCAAATAAAAGAGGAGGTGGAGTTGCTCTCTATATAAGAAATAACTACATCTCTACAGAAAGAGAGCACAACAATGATGAAAACTGTCTTGAATGCATTTGGGTCAATAAAAAAGGGAGAAAAAATGACATTGCCATAGGTGTATACTATAGGCCACCCAACCAAACAGAGGAAATAGACGAACTATTTGCTAGTCAGCTAACTAAGGTATGTAGGAAGCACATCACAATAGTAATGGGGGACTTTAACTACCCTGACATCAACTGGGAGACAAACTCTGCACCAGGTGGAAGATCAAACAGATTCCTGACGAACCTAGCAGACAACTTTGTCTCCCAAAAAGTAGAGAAGGGAACTAGAGGATTAGCCATTCTGGATCTAATTCTCACTAACAGAGATGAAATGATAGAAGGTGTTGAAGCCACAGGAACCTTGGGAGGTAGTGATCATGTAATATTGGAATTCAACATTATGGAAGCACAAGCAATAGAACACAGTCAAACTAGAGTCTTGGACTTCAAGAGAGCTAATTTCAATAAACTTAGAGAGGG